>JARYHS010013559.1:0-24994 GCA_031002005.1 Vandiemenella viatica | reverse complement strand
GCAAATCTTGATTTTTTTTTTATGGAAATAAACATTTCTTCCCCCGTTCTTATTATCTATTTGGACTAATGCCACTTCTCCACTGCTGTTTTACTGCGCTCCTATCACATATTCACTAACGTTTTCTTTCTTATAATGGTTTATTGTGCTTCGTCTTACCACCTGATTAAAGCCTCTCTCCCTTATCTAGATTTGGACTGTCTGCTCCCTAGTAAACCTATTTGCTTCCTATTACATCCTCCGTATATTTAATTTCCCACCAATTATGATCATCTCTCTTCTGTCTCCGAACGCCACAATTGTGTTTGGTTTCTTCCCGAGAGCATCTTGATCATTCAGTCTTCCAGTTTGGTAAACAGCTAAGACCATTATCCTTTATTTCGTACTCCAATAGAACTCCCAGGTGACTCAAGGTTACCATCTATGAATACCATGAGCTTTAGTAATATTTGCTTACCAGTACGGATACCTATCCAACAAATCCCCATTTGTCTCTACGTTACACGCTGTCTCTCTCGGGGAAAGCTTTGTTCCAAGCACTTCTTCCTTCGGAATATTAACCTAATACTCACAAAGATCTTTCTAAAACCAAACAATAGTATTAGCTGCGAACTATAGGCGCTGCATTCTTTAAGCAGCTATCTGAATTGTATTTTTCCTCGATAGTTTTGATTACAAATAACAATTTGTAATAGCAGAATCGTTTGGTTAGCTATTGTTATTGATTCTGAAGAATTGAGTAATACAACTCAAGATCAGGCATCGTCGCTTCCATTAATCATACGTGCAATAAATATTATTGTATTTGAGCCAATTTTACAGATCTCAATTATTTCGGTGCAAAGTGCTCGTGACATTAAAGATTAATTGTATGCAAAATTTGAAAAATACTCGCAAGATACTGATAGCAGAAAAAATATTATTTCACTACACAGCGTCGTACTAGGCCTAGAACCATAATCTGGATGCTGGCTGAACACCGTCCTGCGTTGCTGAAAATATTAATTATCGAACGCGTTACTGCAAAGTTGAGGATATCATCAGTGACTGTAATTTATGATAATGCATTTCGCTTCCTTGTAAATTTCAGTCCAGAAATACGTGCAAAACATAGTTTCATACTATAACGTTGTATATGTAGCAGGTCATACAGAAGTCGTTCTATCAGTTCATTTTCCGAGCAAAGAAACGAATTGTGTAACGTTGTGTAAATTGCATGTAATTCTATAGTCCTAAATATTGATGTCATATTCAGGATATGGTGGTAACATTATAAGTGGATACCTCTGAGTTCAGCAGACATATCAATCTAGATGGCGGAGAAAAAACCCTAAAGGTAATCACTCAGGAAAACGTCTACAACATATGTGTGTTGCTAATGGCAGAAAGAAGGTTAAAAGTTCGGAAGACATTGCGTAATAGAGAAGCAGCAAAACTCATTCAGACAAGAGTACTTAGACGTAAGAAAAACTTACGTACGTAAGTAAACTTTTGACATCAGTTTATATAGAAATAGATATCTGCAAAAAATCTCCCCATCTTTGTATCCAATGCAGTGGACTCTGCTGAACTCTTTGTGACTATGGATTAGATACAAACCCATCCATTTACCCTAGAGTCAAAGCGACAATCAGTGCGATGACAGAACTCCAAAGAAGGCAGAGGTTGTTTGGACAAAAACTGTATGGAATTCATTAGTCCACGGATCATAGAAACATGAACTGTTTATATCGGTTTATTGTTGCCTTCTTAATGGTTGTGTTTTTTTATGGTTTTACGCCTCGTCGACGTGAAGGTCATTAGAGGCGGGAAAGAACTGGTGGCAAGGATCGGGGAGGAATTCATCCAATGCCTTTCTGAAGGAACAATCCTGGCATTCACCTGGAGTGATTTTCAGAATTTTGAAATAATTATTCTGTTTAGATAAAAATACTCTGCTCATTCATATGTGAAATGCATCGTTAACATTGTCGACTGGCGCCTGAAGCGAGACTGACCCGCAGGTTTGTTACACGGAGAGTGCGGCATACACACGCGGAGGCCGAGGAGACAAGTAGGCGATACCAAAACTACTTGTCGGCCTCAATAGTGTAGGGCTACAGTACTGGGTCCACGTGCCAAAGGTCGCAGCCTGACGGCATGGGTTTTAAGTGTTGTATGTGTTAATGTCATGGCAGTCATGTAATATCCATACTGAGCAGCAACAATGTACTGGAGAAACTGATGCACGGTAAAAGTCGTGATAATTACATTGAGTTGGCTGTACGGCCTTAGTAGCAAAAGGCGATTGAAATAAAGTAAATTACTTTCAGCAAGTAAGCGGATTACATTTTACCATTTTTCATATTTCCGTTTCTATCGACTTAAGTGTAACTGGTTCTTCTTTTTTTAACCTACCAATCAGTATTATTGTAACATGCCTAGTAAAAATTCCCATTATCGAAGTGTCACATTTCTTAACCACAGCTGGTTTTTTTTTTTTTAATTTAATGATCTAACTGGCAGTCTCTGTCATTGCTGGTAACGAAAAGGTTGATCCTAACGACAGAGCGCTCATAGCGTATTTCACGCCCACAAAATCTTTTTATTATTTGATAGGAAAAAAAGACCCTAGATGATTTTCAGAAGGAAGCAATTTTACTTGACTACGCTGACCTTACCAAACCTCTCCAATACAGTGAAGATTGAATTGTTCTGTTGTTGCAATACATTCTGAATACCACTGGAGAAGACATCCAGAAGCAATCGGAAATAAAGGAATAAAATTTAACAAAAGCTTCAAATAAGTCCTTAAGCAGTTACCAGAGATTTTCGCTTTTCCAATGAACACAAAAATAAAAGCTCTTGCAGTGCATTGTCTGGTAACAACAAATGTGCTAGTGGATTATTCCTGCTACTACTTCTGACGACTATCACTCCTAAGCGTGTAAAGTAATAATAAAAAAAGTTGTTGCTTTCGCATACAGCAATCACAAATGAAACAAATATTAACGCTAATTAATTTTAACCACATTCTTCCTTTGTAAAAAGAGTTCTAATGCGAAAATAAGATGTAGAATGTCACAATTACTAGTATAACGGTAGGTAATAATTAATGTTTACCCGTTTACTGCAAATATTTAACGGACACTACTTAGGAACAAAGCGTCCAACTACATCGTAAAGCCGGTCGGTAAGTAAATAAATTTAGACTTAAAAAATCTGCTGACAGAGTTACAAAACTGACCGGGCTTAATCTAACCCGGTAATCCCAGCAGAGTACGGGGATCTAAACAGAGCTGAACGCGCAAGAAACGTTGAGGGCGTACAGAGAGAGAAGCTCGGGTTAGCGGCGCAAAAATTCTGGCAGCGATCAGACAGTATAAACAAGCTTGAGAAATAGTGGTAATGTTCTGACTTAACTATTGTGTTACTGAGGATGGGAGACTAAAGTATATACATATTTCGGAATATGCATAACGTTTTCAAGAATATGAACCAATTGCGCCCACGTTTCTTCATGAAAGTGTACTCTTGCAGGATGTTATTCAAGATCAACAAAATGCCTGGGAATCAGAGACTTGTATGTTCTGGTACACTGAATCTAAGCCAGATATTTCAGAAATTTCTTGCTATGAAACTTTCGCATATGAGCGATGATTTCTTGCTGTCATGTACCCTAAAAATCAATCCAGCAACACAAGTCACCTAAGTAGTGCCAAGGAGTTTCCCATTACCCAGCTTTAACTCTTGTCAGAGTCACAAACTGGAATTGAGTATCTCTTAACGTTCTTCAATTATGTCATGAGAAATTAAAGCTCAAACTCATTCACAATTAGTTCGGCGACAGCTTTTTTTGTATTTAGGATAACTTATATATGTAGCAAAATATGTCACTTTTAATTTCTTGATTCCTATATTTCCCAAATATTTTGAAATAAATTTCAAAAATTAGCGCCAACGTTTGTGATTTCAATTAACATGCAGCTTGCTATGTTAATATTCAATTACTTATTTCAAAAATTGGAAGTATTGTCTGCATTAAACGATGATAACAAATTTAGTGTAAAAATGATATTTTTTTTGTAGGCGAAGTACGATAATACTGTAACATTATTCCAACATTACATTGTTTTATTTAATATGGGTACGCAGTGCGAATTATCAAATAATTTTTATTTGTGAACACGTAATATGCGAGAGACTCTGGAGTCTACTCCTGGGTCAACCACTTGTGATACTGTGAGGTCCCACTTCATCAGACATAGAAATAATAATAATATTAATAGTAATAATTTTACGACTTATGCAATATATGAATGTATTTATTTTAATACAAGGCCATACAGTGTAGTAGTATGTGTAAATATGGGTAAATTTAAGTTTTTATAATATGTTTTGTTATACTGAAGTTGGCACGCTGTAATTGTGTTGTTTTGTTTTAGCCAAGGAGATGCATATTGATATATGAGATTTATGTATGTATCAACCAGAAGTGTAATTATTTGAATTGATTAAGATGTGTTGATAAATAGTAGCTGATTTTACAGAGAAGAGTATATAATTAAACTTAAATCTGCGAGGTGAAAGCAAAAAAAAAAAAAAACGTGTGAGACGATATTCTGGGGCCATACATATCGTCCAGGACGTGCTACCAATTATAGAACAGATTGCAAAAGAACGTGGGAGGATTGATAAGGCCAACCAGCATTTCTTTAATTATCGACTTACAAAGAGGATACCTCGTAATACAGAGAAAGGCCTCCACCTAGGTAATTGTTCCTCCAGGACAGTTCAAGAGGGTGATCCTTGTCAGTGCCAGCCAGCTAAATCCTCAATGAATGAACACGTTACCAAAATGTTATATTTATGAGTCCACAAAATCCTCAGTAGTTAATGGGGTACTTAACACTAACTATGAAACCGTGAAACCTTAATTTACACTGATAGAATAAGTTGTAAGGATATCGAAAACCAACTTCATTTGTTGGATAGGAGTTAAAAGCATACTATTTTTAGTAAAATAAAAATGAAAAAAAAAGACAGCTGTTAGTCACGAGATACGAAACACCAATCAGAGCGCATGACGTCAGTTAGGAAGCGTCCATAAACAACGTAGCTCCATTTTGGCCCCTTGTGAAACCCCCTCCCCCACGTAGCCCGACATGGCTTTCGTCTCTACCCCCCTCCCCCCCTCCCAAGTAGCACGTAACTTTTTTCCCCTATTGATTTCAGAAGACATTTTGTACCTTTTTCTCTTGTCAGACTATCGTAAATTATACACGGAGGTAATTAAATGACGGAAATAAATATTTACATGCTGTTGAGTGTTCTGTACTTCATTGTAACTGTGACAAATAATATGAATGAATAAATACGTAGCCTGGCTCGGAAACCCCCTCCCCCCACGTAACCAAACGTGCTTACCAGTCAACCCCTGCATCCCCCCCCCCTTTAGACCGAGCCACGTAGTTTATGGACGATCCCTTATCAGCTCGCGCCAGTTTTGCTCCCGTGTATTTACGTTTGTTGACGATCTTTCCGTCGCTTATTTAAGATTTTTAAGGTTTCAGTGCTGGTTGTAAAAGAATGGCTCTACTTATACTCGAAATGGAAGTTGGTTTTATCAAGGCAAATAGTTCTAATTTGACCAGAATTGACGTGATCATGGTGGGAATGTTTTTTGCATCAAACAGCGATTTCTAATCAACAGAATTCCGGAATGTCAAAACTTCCATGCAAGTGTAACTATTACGTTATACATAATACCATATTACGATAAAAGGTTAAAATATAAAGTATTTTAGAAGCGTATGTGTTAGTGGAACGTTTTACTTAATACAAGTCCGTAATTTGTGATTTTAATCAGCGGGTCTACATTTCGAATAATTACGAGTATTTCATTATAGTATCTTTTAAAATGCGTTTAATATGACTGTTGCTTCACAGAAGCTGTCTAGTTGTTAATCGTTAATGTAATTACTATTTAAAAAATCCTTGAGTGATTTCTTCAACTATTTTTTTGCTGCGCTGGGTTAGTAGAAGTTAATAGTCTGTTTATATTCGTTCGACGCTATTTTTACGGCAATAATGTTGTGAATATAAAGCTTTTTCTTTATGTATTAGCGATTATACGAGGTTTTTATATAGCTAGAAATTTATTTTGGTCATATTTTCTAAGAAAGTCGCAAACTATTGTCCTATTCGGGTCAAAATAATTTCGCTGTTCGTTGCAGCGGGGATTCTACGATAACCGTAGCCCCGCAATTTGGTGATAGCTTCTTAACTAACTCAACTAGACAAATGGAAAGTAAGGAATAGAATTTTTGATATCGCGCTTAGTTCTCGAGATATACTGTCTAAGTGATATAAGTGAGGTGGTTAGTTCGACATGCGGCCTCGACCAAAAAAAAAAAAAAAAAATAGCCAAAGCTCGATACTGGAGTCTTCTAAAGTCTACGAGACGAAAGTAAAGAATCATTTTTTTTGATATCTTGCTTATTTCACGAGATATCGTATCTCCAAATTATGGTAGTTAGGTTGAATGCTTCCTGAACAAGAAAGAAAAATTCGCCAAAGCCACAAGGAACTACACGCAGGACATGCAAAATAGGTGTTTTATTATCTTCCCAGCGGTTGTGACTACGTTTAAATACGGCCTGGACCTTAAGAAAAACGTCATCAAAGGACAAAGAACTATAGCTATAACTGATTTTTCATATTCGATATGTCAAGATCTAAGCGAGATATCAAAAAAAATTATTCTTTACCTTCGGTTTGTTTATGGAGTTACTTAAGAACTCATCATCAAATAGCGGCGGCACAGTTATGATTGTCATTATAATTTTCCATATCGTTTGACATCCATACTAATTAAAAATAGCCACACATTTACAACGAATGGCGTTTTAACGTCGGAAGTTGTAATTAATTTATCGATAAATTTTTAAGTTTTTCACATAGCAAAACATTGAGGTACAAAGCTTATTAAACATAATGAAATAATAAGTCAAAACTTACTTCAAAGTAGACTTCACAAAAATAGATTGAAGACTTTGTAGGCAAATACGCTAAGTAGCTTTGTGCAAGCTTTAGCCACTTTTTCGTCATATTTACCTTGTGTGGAAATAAAAAAAAAAAAAAAAAAAAAAAAAAAACAATTTGTTTGGTGTCTTAAATGTTGTGTTTACACACTGAGGCACTACACACCCCTCGTAAACCGTAGAACTCATTTTATTCACGAAATAAGCAAACCGCCCGTTTGTTTACACCGGAACGAGCAGAGATGTGATGCCACAAGAGACGCCATGACAGCTGCAAGCGATTTGGCGCCAATATTCAAATCAGCGCATAAAAATGCAATATTCTGCATATTCCCGTTTGTTTTTCCAAGAAATGACATTTTTTTTTGGGTTATAGTAGACGCCCAGCTACAATACTGACTACTTTCCCAAAATTAGTCAAGTACACCGATTTATAGACACATAGGGACAAAACTCAAGTGTCCGAAACGAATTGATATACGTGTTTAAACAGTGATACGCCAGATTAGCGTTCTCGCACGCAAACCCAAATGGGACAAGAAAGACATTTTGTAAGACAGAGAAGGCCGATAGAGGGAAATTCCATGAAAAGACGGCACGGCAGTCAAAAAGGAACTGAATGAAGAGGTATAGTTTGAAAGGAAAGTACCTGTATGACTAATCGATGACAGATCTGTTTATTTGAAGTGTAGTAACTGTTTATAAAATTGTTCATATGTTTGTCGTTTCTGGGAACGGAAGGTTCGGTTTGAAGAGACGGACCGAGTGGGGCGGTGTAACGGTTAGCGTTCTCGCCTCGCATTCGGGAGGACGGCGGTTCGAATCCCCGTCCGGGCATAAAGATTTGGGTTTCCATGGTTTCCCCAAATCACTCCAGGCAAATGCCGGGAAGCTTCCTTCAAAAATGCCATGGCCGAATTCCTTCCCATTCCTTGCCCCCCCATCCTTTCCCGTCTCTAAAGACCTCGATGTTAAAAAGAGACGTAAAGCAGATAAAAAAAAAAAAAAATTGAAGAGACGGTGGCGGTATGGAACCCCGCTGATCGGACAGGCAATCAGGCGAGGGGAGAGGGGCTGATCCATCGACGGACAACATCCGTTGCAATTTATAAGCGTTTATTCTCACTTCCTCAAGAAGGTCATAGGTTCTTTTTGAGGGAATATTGTATTAGTGTGCTGGTCCACGCAGAGTGTTGTCTGAAACGGTAAAGAACATCATGTACTTTGAAACAGTGATTCAAATAAGCTCTCCTCCCCATAAGTGCCCTGGCAAAGAGATTTGATGATAAAAGTTCTCGATCTAAACAACAATTTATGACCATGAGCTTGTGTTTTCAATTACTTTTGTTTATAAAATCAACGCCTTGCCTTTATTTTGCCATTCCTTAATTCTCTTTGTAAACTGTTAATATTTTATAACAATTTCCAGAATACTAGCAGAGGTTATTTTGTGTGTTTATCACTGTACTTTGCTGATATTGATGTATCGTGTAGTCAAAGGTATAGTATTTTGATTAGCATTGTCGTTAACGTAGTTTAAATTATAATTACGCAATATCTGTTTGAATTAAAAAAATAAATGGCCAGGTTAGATTTATCTGTGCTGTTATGAAATTTACTGAAAGAACCATTTTCATTTATTTTATTTTAATTAATTAATTTTTTCATTTTCTGATATTATCAATACTAAATTCATGTATAAATTAGGCAACCCACTAAACCAGTATTCCAATACATTTCCTATAAAATATTCAGTTTACACATTGTTTTCTAAGTATCCTAAAGGATTCTACGGGCCGGTTGTAATGTTAATCATAATAATAGCGCGTTGACGGGTATAACAGCACCATTTTAAGGTAAAGAAGTAAATATAGTTGTGTTGATAGCTTAAGGGAACCAACCCCTGCCTATCTAACGCCATGTTAATTTAAACAAGTATTTGCCCAATTTGTGAAAAATACTATATGATGCAGGACCTTAATATTTTTACTGAATGTTACATGATGCCAGTAAAGTCAGCTGTACTAATATCAATTTTATACATTTTATAGTTTTTAGGAAATACTTTTTTAAATTTATTAATATTTTTTTTTTGCCGAAAAGGTTTTATCGTGAACATCCTAATAGAGGAATATTAATACTTAGGGTACCAGAGGTGGCTTTTTTTGTCATGCAGAGTCTAAAAAAATTTCATTCAATTATCTTTGATAGTTTCTGATATAATGGTGCATATGTACTGAAAATTTTAGTTTGCGGGAAATTGACTTTAAACTAAACAACTGCATGCAAACGCACTTAAACAAAACTAACAACTTAATTCAAAGTGTGTTGTTTACAAATAGCAGGAACAAGAGAATACCATCCGTTGCCCTCCTAGGATAGCCAACACATTCAGCAATCAGAAAAAAAAAATCCCTAATGTGCAGTATAGGGGATATAAAGATCTAAAATACACGCTAAAAAGTGGGCGTCGCACCGAAACACGCGTGGTAAGAAAATGCTATTTAAATACCCGAAAAAAAATCAGCGAGATCCTTTTCAGGATACTTAAAGAATACCTTAAACTAGCGAAAAGTGATGAAAACATAAATCATTTTTTTTCGACGATAGACACGGGGTGGTCCCCTTAAGCCTTTATTAAGTTAGTTCGTTTTGTTCCTTTCATAGGGTGTGTTTTCTGTATCGCTGTGGTGGGGGAATTACCCAGTATCCGTCCTATCGCGTATATGATAGCACCTGGCAAATAAAAGTTCGTACTGAGACTGGCCATGATGTGGAATATGACAGCGTTTCAACGCACTGGTTAGCAGTACTACGTTGCTTAGAGTTGATTGGTGCAGCAACGCGAGCTGTCACAGGCACACGGGCGTAGAGTCCTGGTCTTAGATCTAGAGATAAGAAAGTATGTCGTACATCCAAAAGTATGTTTCTACATCCAACGCAAAATGACGGTAATGGCTCAATTCTTACTTTATTAAACTGCACTATCTTACTTCATTAGGACCATGATTCACTACCAGTACATGTCGATATGCATTAATTAAGGCATAGTTAGGATTAATTGAAAGTGAGTGTTTAAATTGGCAAAATAAGAAGGAAGCATTTCATGAATTACAATGTATAGGTCACATTTCCCTCTATGTTTCTTAAAATAAAGTACTTAGTGCATATGTAATGACACAGGGAGTAATATATTAGAAGAGCAAATCTATGCGCCTTATGGAACCAATAGTTACAATTAAGAATTCAATAATCAATTTACAGAGACCGTTCGTTTATCTATCGAACTCGATCGTTGTATCTTCAGTTATCCTTCTATATACCCCGTTTTGTGGTTCCAGAAGTATATCTCGGAATGTAAGAAATACTGCTACGGGAAAGAAGTGTAAACGCAAGCGCAATTTCCTAGAAAATACATTATTTCCTGCAACACTTCCAGCATGATACCAGTAAGGCGTGATCACATCGCCACTGGCATGTCCAAACAGACAGAACATGGCTGGATAAAATAAAGCCGAAAAAGCTTCGTAATAGCAGAATCGTCACCTGCACCCCAATTTCGGGTGTGACAGACGTGGCAAGCCATGTCGCGCCGCCATTGGACTATTCAGCCACAACAAGACGCGGTGCACTCAGTCCTAGAGATAACTGACTTTCATCACAGTCATTATTACAACTATCATCTGCGAAGATGCTGTGGCCAATGAAGAGGATAATGTGATAAAATAACCTCAAGAAAGCTCTGAGGAATCGACATGACGAAAATCCTGTAGAAAAAGTATATTACGAAGGTAAAATAACGTATATTACAAACTCAAATAATTTTACTTTTGGTTCACATGAGATGCCTTGTAGCGTAGGAATAACGTATATCAAATGGCAATTGAGATACATTACAACGATACAGCGTATTTACACTTTGATTTCTGTTTATATTGTTTGAAGCTATTACTTTTTCTTATTATAGTCGTACTTTCGTTAAGAAACGAGAAGGTCGGTATAAAAACTCCATCCTGACATTCCTGCGAATTGATTTCATCACAGGCCGGATATGCGGTTTGAAAATAGCTAGTATGATTTTTGAGCGGTGCGAGCGAGATCGTTAGCAGGTGTCGGGCGAGCCTGCGGACGGAAGGGGAAAGCAGCGGCGAGACGCCGCGCCGGCCCCTCCCGCCCGCCGAGCTATTTTGACTGGAAGGTCACGACGGCCTCCCCTCCCGTCTAGCGCGCGACGCGACGCCGCGAGAGGCTGCGCGCGCACCCGCCGAAGCCGTGGTGGGGGGAGCCGCCGCGCCGGCGGCGTCAGCGGCCGCGCGGGCCGACAGACATGTTCGCGAGCGCGCACGCGACACACCGCGCACCGGCAGAGGCAGCACCAGCGACCGCACCGCCACTGACAGCAGCAGCAGCAGCTCGGGCCGCGCAGACCATGGGACGAGAGTTGCGGGAGCCCTGCCAGTGATCCACCGCGCGCCATGGAGGCGGCGGCAGTGGCTGCCTCGTCGCAGTCACCCGCGCCCTGCTCTCCGCACCTCAAGAAGGTGCTCAAGACGTACCAGCTGACCGCCGTCAAGAGTCTGCAGGGCCCGAGCACGGCGCTAGCCGCGCGGGCAGAGGACCGAGTGCGGGCCGAGCGCGAGGAAGAGGAGGAAGACGAGGACGAGCTGAAGCCGCCGCCGCCCCCGGTCCAGCAGCCGCCGCCACTGCTCGCCGTGCCCGACCAGTCGTGCAGCGAGCGCTCCGAGACGGTGCTCGAGGGAGAGACCATCGCCTGCTTCGCCGTGGGCGGCGAGAAGCGCCTGTGCCTGCCGCAAGTGCTCAACTCGGTGCTGCGCGACTTCTCGCTGCAGCAGATCAACCAGGTGTGTGACGAGCTGCTCATCTACTGCTCGCGCTGCACGCCCGACCAGCTGGAGGAGCTGAAGGTGAGCGGAGTGCTGCCCGCCGCGGCGCCCTCGTGCGGGCTCATCACCAAGACGGACGCGGAGCGCCTGTGCAGCGCGCTGCTGCACCGCGCCGGGCCGCCGCCGCCGCCCGCGCCACCCTGCCCGCCCGACGCACTCTCCATCCGCGTCTACCACGAGTGCTTCGGCAAGTGCAGCGGCATCTGCACGCCCGAGCTGTTCGCGCGCGGCGAGCCGTGCTGCATAGAGTGCGCCGAGTGCCACGGCATGTTCTCGCCGCAGCGCTTCGTGTGCCACGCGCACCGCGCCCTCGAGAACCGCACCTGCCACTGGGGCTTCGACTCGAGCAACTGGACTCGCTACCTGCACGTGGCCGAGGACCAGGCCGAGCACGAGCGGCTCGCCAAGCTGCTCGACGCCTTCAAGCAGCAGGCCTCCGTCGGCGCGCCGCCGCCCTCGCTCAAGAGAAAGCAGGTACGAACTATAACCCTGTTGTATTTAATCAGCGTAGTTGAAAGCGTCGTATGTGCCACATACTGTCACCGCATGAGAATTGGTTTGCTCTTAAACATGATGCTGCCTTTTACCCTTACGAAAACATGTAATTTATGCATAAAAACATCATGGGCGTCAGTCAGTTTGAGCCTGTTGTTTTCGGTTCTGTAGTGGCATTAATAACTCATAGTTCACCTAGTATCATTCGATCTTATCAGATGACCTGCGGCGACGTCACATCGCAGACAGAGACTGAGGCTGTATCAGCCTGATGCACATGCGGCAGATAACGATAGCGGCAGCCAAAGTCTCAAGCAGATATCATTGTTTTCACGCAGGGAAAAGAATTCAGTGTGCGACCTTATCGCTGTCATGTGAAGGACGTGCACTGCAAATAAACATAGCGCCGCACTACCTAGGCGTGCTGTCGCAGTTTGGCAATAGAGCATATGCCCAGCTCTCGACACGCCGGCTCCTTTCGCTCGGCCGTTCTCTCGGCGAACCTGACGTAATAGTTGCGTAACGAACGCTGCTGTGCCCTTGTCTGCGTCACAGTGCACACACCGCTGTTCCGTCTCACGGCCACTCAATTCGCTCCTCCACACAGGAGACAAAAACAAAAATACACTTGCAACTGTAATAAAACAAGATGACGGGCATAACGTAAGTGGAAAGGTGGTTCATTCTTTGCCGGACAGCATGACCAGTTTGCAAGGATCTATGTATGGATGCCTCAGCAAAATTGTTCCACTTCACGTCCTGCTTTAGGGCACTTCACGCACTGCTTCATTCCGATTTTTCATCACTACCGTAAGCCAGGAGAACTTTTCCCAGGACAGGTTACGAAATTGTTTCTAGTTCGCGAATGTTAACCTGGGAGAATGAAAAATTACAATTTATGTTTTAACAAAAGATTCATTCGAGAAGACATAGCAACTTGTTTCTGAAGAACAGTCGTAGTGCAAACTGCGTTTAGCTGTGGGTCGCGATGTACTCGTTAACACATAACGGCTCTTGCCTGTAACAGCCAGGAGCCTCCGCTAATCTCAATCCTATAATCTCTCTAATTATGTCCGTTCCTGATCGCACTGTGATATGTGTATGGAAACTCCTCACCTCAAACGCAAATTTCTGAAACTTTTTTCTTCTCTTTAATCTAATCTTTGACTGAAGTAGACACATTTTATAACAATTCTCCATGCAAGCATACCACTCTGAACGACATTCAGTAATTTTATAGCCCGGTTCCACATTCACAGTGGTCCCTTTCGTCTTCATCTTCGATTTTCTACCCTTTTCTGCTTCTTTCTTTAGTACTTCTTTTTAAAAAATATATTACATAAAAAATTTCGAAATTAATTAAATATTATCTAATTCAAAACTGTATCAAAAATGTAAGAAGCAGGAACTGGATCTCTTAGAACAGGTTTGCACGCCGTAAACCAAGTTTTGATCTGTGTATTTAATGCGCTTTACATGTTTTTTTAAACTGCTTTACGTCTCTCAACAGCGAGGTCTTTAGAGACGGGAATGGATGGGGGGCAAGGAATGGGAAGGAATTCAGCCATGACCTTTTTAAGGAAGCATCCCGGCATTTGCCTGGAGTGATTTGGGAAACCATGGAAAACCCAAATCTGGATGCCCGGACGGGGATTCGAACCGCCGTCCTCCCGAATGCGAGGCCAGAACGCTAGCCGTTACACCACCACGCTCGGTGCGCTTTACCTTCTTTGTAACAATGGTTAGACCATTGGTTGAATTTGGTGGTTTAGTTTGGGAGCCACATTTTGGATACCAAATACGGGAGTGGGAGGACTTGCAAAGAAGAACAGCTAGATTTGTTTGTCGAAATTATCACAGGACCCAGTCAGTACATAATGAAGCAGGAGGAGAGTGAAGAGGGTGCTAGGTATGTACAAGGCGTATGTTGGTGATGGGGCTTGGAAGAATTAGGAATAGTGCATGAACGGGGAAAGATGACCATTACCACATGCTTGCGATTGAAAAGGATTGGGAAAATTTTCTATCGTGATTTGAACTAATTACTAAGTTTGTGATGAATAATTTACCAAAAACGCTGAAGGAATTTAAAATTAAAATTTGTAGATAATTTTTAAAAATAAAATAGAAATATGTAAATGGGTGACAAGGAATTTCCACCAGAGCGTGTGCTCCACAGCAATTAAAGTATTAATATTCTTCTGACAGAACGTAAGAGTTTCTGTACAGCAGCAGCTTTTTGAAAGACTTCTCATCGTTAGAAACTAAATTTTTTAATAACTTTTGATACCAATGGGGTCTCCAAGCTCGACAGTCGAATCACCGTCAACAAACAGTTGTTTGTCCTCACTCCAAACGCACTGGGGAGAGCTTCAGGACACAATCTAGTGATGCCACCACCTCTCACATCCTGCCGGACAAATCGTGATGAAAATTTGTTCAAGCACCAGGACTTGAAATCATCTAATCACGAGTGAGTGTCGGATACGATTACGCTACTGCAACCAAGTGAATCACGATTCTAAATTGTAATTTCACCACCGACTGCATCATTTCCATAAGGGAAATTTTTAGTGACAGCAATAGGTTTTCTTCGACAAACGAAATACGTTGAGCAAAAAATATATTTTAAGGGTTTCGACGAACGCAATATTCAGAAAAACGTGGCCTTCTGAAACTGTTGGACTAACAGGTTGTTGACCGATAACGCCAATGCAACTGTTTTTTGGCATTATTGTCAATATCTAATTAACTAAGTAATTGCGGAAGGGAAAAATAGCGTGCAACAACGTTGCTTTGTTAGATTACTCATTAACTCATTCTTTCATCATATTAAAAAATCACACATTTAAAGAAAAAAGTGTGTCCTACAACTTGAATCAGGGTCCATCTTTTGAATAGTTCTCAAACCACGGATGAATATGAGCATCTCAAGATCTTCCTCACGTTGTGAAATTACATCTCCACATGTTAGAGTACTAATAGACCAAAAGTGGAAACAGTTGTATCCTAAAATTATGTGATAGAAAGAGTAGTTAATGCACGGTTTAAAATACCGTACATTGATTGGTCTACGTGCATCGGACAGACCAGGAGATGGAGACACACCAGAATTCTATCAACCGGATTAATAATTCAGACTCTAATTTTAGCAGGAGATCTGAATGCCAGAGGAGCTGCTCAGGAAATCGAAAATGTTGTCGGAAGATTTGGCGATGACCGTTTTAGCAATATTGGTATTAAAATGAAGGATTTCTGCAGCTTTAATAAGTTACAGATTTACAAAAACTTTCTTTCGGAAAAATTATTGCATATTGGAACGTCAATGGAATGAATTCCTTGATTGATTTTGCTATAGTAAGTGGTAGGCAGCAGTATAGGAAAATGGGTTCACAGAAATTGCGAACTAGTGTTGTGGATAAATGGAGGGAAAGTGACACAAGAAATAGAGATTTCAAACATACTGAGAAGTTTAAACTAGAAAAAAAAAACGTGATAATCACCTCTACCAAAGATCATTGGACCAAATGTCTCATAGCAAATCCAGTAGAAGATACAGAATGGAATAATATAAAAGAATGTGCCATTAGAATATCAGCAGAACTAATAGGAAAAACGACAGTAAGCGGAAACGGTTAGGTCTTAGTTAAGGTATGAAATGCAGAAATGAAACAAATACCGGAAGGAAAACAAAATTCCTGTCTGACATTTACACTGAGTAACACGAACGAGGCAATAGAATATTACAAGGAAGCTAACAGAAAACAAAGTTATCTGTCAGGCGGAAAACGATCTTTATGGATGCATGGACTATCCATTACAACATTAACAAGACTGTATAGAACAGAAAGATATTGCACAAACTACAGGAATGAATGCAACACTACAAAATAATTTGATTAAATGACAGATTTATGGTACTGGAAAAGTACTTACATGAAGGAGTGGATAATCGGAGATTTATTAAATGAGAGATTTAAAAAACGCATGACATTATTGAAATATTGAGCAATGCTTTACATCCTTTTTATAAACATAAGCTGCCTAAAGGGTAAAAATACCTAAACAAAACACCAACTATAACGTTTATTTTTGAGGCAGGAGATAGAACAAATATAACGGTAACAGAGAAATAAGTATCTTGTATGTGGAATCCAAGGGTTATTGTTATTAATTTAATTGCCATGGAGCTAACACTCCAGTGGCATTTCTCCTAGTCATCTACTTACCCCATTTTATTTTTTAAAATTTCCTTTTATAAATGGATTGTTCAATTCTTCCCCCATTTACTTTTCCGATTTACAAACATTAATTTTAAATTCCTTAAGCGTTCTTGGTCAAATATTCATCACTTCACTTGGAAATTTGTTCCAATCCCAAACACCTTTACCAACAAAACAAAATTTTCCCACTCCCTTGTATATGAAATCGAGCACTAGCTTGTGGTCATGGTCGCTTTTCCCCTTCCATGCACTATTCCTAATTCTTTGACCAATAGCCCTCCAAGCCTCGCCACCAACATATTCCCTGTACATTCCCAGCAATCTCTTCGCCCTCCTCCTGTCCTCCATTGAGCTCCTTTATCATATCGGTTACTGACTGGGTCCTGTGATAATTTCCACAAACAAATCTAGCTGCTCTTCCTTGCACACCCTCCAACTCCTGTACTTGATAGCCGTAATGTGCGTCACAAACTATACTACCATATTCAACTAATGGTCTGACCAAAGTTTTGTAACCTAATTCCCTAACTTCTCTGGTATATTCGCTCATCACTCTCTCCAGTAATTGAAGGATTTTGTGACCTTTTCCTACCATCTGCAAATGTGCTCTGCTCAGTTGAATTTGTTATCAAACTTTATGCCAAGATATTTACACTTCAAGCATTCAACAAACAATTCTGACCCCACCGTATAATCGTAATTAACCGTTTGTTTTTTATCTGTGTACCTAATAAGCTAACTTTTCTTGGCATTTATCTTCATTCCATGCTGACTTACCCATTTAGATATTCTATCCAGGTCACCCTACAGCTGTTCACAGCCTTCACCTGTTTTGACCCCATTGTGTACCATTACATCATCTACAAGAAACCTAAATTCTGACCGTAACCCATCAATACAATCATTCATTAAAATAATGAATAACAACGGTCTCAATACACTAAATACACTACCCTGTTGCTGTCCCATATTTACTTCCACCTCTTTTGATAATGCATTTCCTACTCTAACACTTTGCTTCTGGCATTTAAGAATTCCTCTACCCAGCAAGTAACTTTTACATCCATTCCAATAGATTTCAGTTTATTTAAAACCATTTTATGACTCACTCTGTCAAATGGCTTAGAAAGATCTAGTGCCACACTATCAACTTGGCCTCCTTTGTCAAATTATTCTGAAATATTTTGCATATAGGCCACCATCTGAGATTCAATTGATTATCCTTGACTAAAGCCATGTTGTCGACCTGAAAACCAGTTTCTTTGCTCACAGACATTTCTGGTATAGTTGCATGTCAATCTCTCCATCATTTTGCATATCACTGATGTCAACTAATTGGCCTGTAGTTTTCTACCCTATTTGTAACCTCTTCTTTATGGACCGGTACTACTATCGCTGTTTTCCAATCCTCTGGTAAGAGCAAGACTCCAGACTCATTTTAAATAAAACTTCAAGATAAGGTACAATATCGTATCCCACAATCTTTAATAAAACTGTAGTAATATTACCTACGCCAGCTGCTTTACGTTTCTTTTTAGCTTTCTGAGTTCCTTCATAAGTTTTCAGAACAATCAATAATCACCATTAACGGAAGCCAATTGGAATAGGACGATTTTGCTCAGAAAATATGCACGTCAAAACAATCTTTTTCAATCCACGGACCAATAAACTGTCAGAAAAAATGCTGCCCACCGCTAACTTACCTAGACCTAATTTTTTTACCTTTGTGTATATCATTAACATCTGGGACATATTTTATTGTACCATTATAACATAATAAATCTAAAAACATGTTTTGGATTCATACGGCAACACTTTTACGAGACTGGACTAAAATAATAAATATTGACCAGACTCTTAATATGAATAATAATATTACTATAGGCTGAATTTTACACTATGCCATCGACTTACATGCACAAAATAAAAGACACTAGACCTTACACTTTTTTTTACTGTTCCCCTATAACAAAATCCTCAGAAAACTGTGATTTACTTAATTCTTAGACGAACGGCGCTCTTTTGGATGCCAACTGGGAAGGAATGAATAGACTATTGTAGAAACAATGCTGTTCTGTCCTCTTCCTGAAAATGACAGATTTTTACCTGGCCATTGAAATATTCGTGGTTTTTTTTTTTTTAATAAAGCTTATAGTTCATACACGCTTACAGCCTTATACAGTACGAATACGATATCTACAATTGTATTTTTCCTGCGGACCAGACGTTGAGAAACACTAATCTGGATCCATTCACTGGCGTCTCCTTTTGTTGTATTTCTATTCCGTGATCATCGTTTCTATTAAGTCGTATAGCTGTTGCATCCATTATTCCGCAGAAGAGCAAGTGGATTGTACAGGATTCCCTGTAAGACATCCCGAGCGGCCTACGCTAGATTGAAAGAACTTGTCGCGTGAGACTCGAACAAACTACCAAATAAGTGGAGGAACATCATGTAGGAAGAAGACATAGAATTCAGTAGGAGAAAACGGTAGTCGTAGCAAAACCGAAAGTTTTTCTTAGAACTATTACTTAAGAAAGCCATAGAAATTTATAAAGATATTAAAAACTCAACCGTACAGGGGCTATGAACTAAGTCAAATGAGGACGCATTGTAAAAATAACAACCGGATAATTCCACGGAGCGCAAACCTCTGTGGAACTATGGACACTCTTTGCGGGAGAAACACTATCTCTGACGAAAAATATAAACAGATCATCCATCATCCAATATTCCAAAAAACGAAGTCGACCCATTAACTTGAAGTATCCCTGGCGAAGGCCCCAGGTTGTGACCGAAACGTCGGCGTAACCAGCAAGAAACACGCAGCGCCAAATCCGAAAAGAACTTTAAGGGCGATTTTACAAAATGACGCCTGCGAAAATGAAATTTTAGATAGTTATATAGTTGCTTGGGAAAATTTTTCAAAAGGACGGATATCCCAGATATATTACAGAATCAGTGAAAAGGTTTCACCTTTTTGTGTTTTTAAAGTTATTTTGTTTGTGACAGTGGAATAATGTCACAAATGCGAAGAAGCAGCTATCCGTCTTGTCATTACTTCATCGAGTAGCAGTAAATCAGCAAGTAAAGGGCATTTCCGCAATTATCGGCCATGAATGGCATTGGATTTCTTAACAACTAATTAATAAGGCAGCCGTTACGTCGGACAGAATATGATAAGGCCGGTTATGTAAAGAGCAAATTCAGCAATTTTTCTAGGGGGAGTATTTGACTTTGCTACGTGGACTTTTCATATGACACAAGAACTCAAAATTTCTGTTTTTTCGATTTTCATACAGACTTCACATAGCCGTTTTTACGTAACACAACGAGTGAATGCTATATTGGAAGTTATTTACAGCCATCCGATGAAACGCTTTAATTCACCGCCTTATCGACTGATAGCGGCTGAGTGTAGATCGTAACAACTGGACGGGAGATACTAAAAAGTTGCGACATGGGAACTGCAGATCACTTCCGAATCCACTTACTGTTATTCAGTTAAACAAAAATTGGAGCCATTGCCAAAAATTGCAAACATTGAGGGGGTGGCTGTTTGCATTACCTCCCTGTGTCACTATATCTTTACGCAAATAATTGCCTTTGAAGTACAGCTATTCAAGATGAATCTACGTTTTCAATTTTGTTTTATTATCACCCTTCCCTACGATAGTAACAGAACTTTGTTTTGGAGTAATCTGTCTGAAAATGTGTTGTCCTCTCCACTTACCACCGAGCGGGGTACCGTTCTCGCCTCGCATTCGGGAGGACGGCGGTTCGAATCCCCGTCCGGGCATCCAGATTTGGGTTTTCCATGGTTTCCCCAAATCACTCCAGGCAAATGCCGAGATGCTTCCTTCAAAAGGCCATGGCCGAATTCCTTCCCATTCCTTGCCCCCATCCTTGTCCCCCATCCTTTCCCTTCTCTAAAGACCTCGATGTTAAAAAGAGACGTAAAGCAGTTACAAAAAAAAAAAAAAAAATCCACTTACCAACAGAGGCTCACGATCTCAACACAGGCAAATCATATCAACATAGCTGTGGGGTAAATGTATATATTTCAACGTTGTGAAACATTTATGTCGATTATATTTCTCTAACGAAAAACCGCTTATGGGAGCTATAGGTATTCTACGGTAAAAAAGAATATCTTTGGCAATTCTTGATATTGCTGGAAAAAAACGTGTAGGAATCGTGTTTACACATTTAAAAGTATGAAATTTCACTGAATTCCCTAATGCATTAGTAGTAGTTCAATAGAGCTGTCTGGTGGCTCAGTGGTTAAGGCGTCTGACTGGAGGTCGAAAGGTCCCCGTTTCGAATCCCCGCCTCGGCGGGGATTTTCATAGGCCCTTAACCCGACCTTCACCTCTGGCACAGCTTGCTGTGTAATGTGAAGTACACCAGAACGCTTCCGTAGTTCGGATTCCACGTTAAACTGTAGGTCCCCTGTACCCGGCAAGATTGCCGGGTTAGTTTAAGGCGACTACAACAGGGGCGGAATGCTCAGCCAACAGAAACCCTGTAACCAGGTCCTTACGACCACACTGAATTATTTTTATGCCTTTGATTGTGAAGGGTTGTAGTTTAAATGACGATAGAGTTGGAACTACTTACATGCTACTAAATTAATGACAACAGCCGTACGGAGCCACTGAAATTGAAATAAACATAGAAATCCTAAAACCTTGTACTATGCCGCGTAATATTAGTTTTAATTGTGGTCCAGGGCGCATTCAGAACGACAAGTAAAAACTACTTCCATCTGCATAAAATAATAGTGTTCATGAAAGCAGCTTAAATTATCAATAGAAATTAAGTTCCTCGTGCCTAAGCGCTGTAACGGGGAGTGCCGGTTGTCGTTTTGGTCCATGGTGCATTTCAACTTAGCCACAACTTCCGCTAATATTGCCGCTCGAACACGCGCAATAATTTATGCACGGTATCACGATGTAAACCTGACCCTGGTAATAGTTACGGCAGCCACAAGAGAGAGGGCGATCCAAGAGTCGAATGGCAGCTCCTTCAGTTTTGCTTAACCACAGTTCAGCTTCTAGATTTGTTCTTTTCACGGTATGGTTTTTTTCGGTTTTATTGATGTATCTCATTTTTGGAAGTGTTTTATGGATCACTTACAAGAATTTAATAAAAACATTACAGAATAGATGAAAAAAATAGAAAAGATAACTGTAGGGTGATTACATACAGGCTCAAGAAATAAACAAAAAGAAAATTCGTTGCAGCTCTTTTTTGTGTGTGGTTAGTTGTTTCCTTAATGCCTTGAAGTAATGTAAACGACTAACAGAGCTACATGTCTAAGCTTGGTGTAATTTTGTTTCCGGAGGGGGGAAACATGTAAGCGTCCACGACTACAAATATATTCGGAGTGGATTCTTCCATGTTTTGCTGTTTACGCCCTCGCATTAAAACATATTCCAGTTGTGCTATATTTTGAACTATGGACATAGCATGGCCATTTTGGTCATCAGGATAATAAGTTCACAAATAACTGCGCTACACGATCAAGCATAAAGCCGCCGTGTAGCATCCAAAAGGTAAAAGTTCACCTGAAGAGCGATATTTATAGTTCACGTTTGAAAATGCTGGTAGGAGAGGCGATCATAGAGGGGTATCTTTCGGAGTCGGTGTAACGATCTAAGTTTTACCTTAGTTTCGCCTGGCCTAACATATACCATCTCTGTTTAGAAAAACATTTGTTGATGCTTTGATGAGCGTTGTCCACCAAGTCCTGCATCCCTTTAGTGAATAGTTTGATGGTTTGTATTTCAGTATACATAGTAAATTAGGAAGTCTTTGTAAATATTTTTACATTCGCAGGTGACTCGTTTTTTTTTTTTTTTTTTTACATATTTAACTAGTTTTATTTTATAGATAGTTACTTTCAGTCTGTAACCACCCTACTTCACAGCTGAATTATTTAACTCCAAACATTCGTCGGTGTTTGAGTACATTATTCCAATCGGTGATATTTATCAGTGAACGAAAAGCAGATGTGACCTGCAGTAAGCAACACAAAACCGAAAGAGAATGGAGATATGAGGCTGTGCACAAACTACGTGGCTTGGTCCTGGGTGGGGGAGGGGGGGTTGGCTGGAAGGCTACGCTGGGTGTGAATATTTATTTTCCTCAGTTAATTATCTCCGTATGTAATTTACAATAGTCTGACAAGAGAAAACAGTACAAAATGTCTTCTGAGATCAAAAGGAAAAAAAGCTACGTGGGGGGGGGGGGGGGGGGGGGGGGGTGTTCACAGGAGGCCAAATGGAGCTACGTGGTTTATGCACGCTCCCTAAGGACGTACTGCGTAACGTATCTTACTAAAGTGTAAAGGCTAGTGGGTTAGTAATGAATGACCTGATGAAAGGAGTTTCATTGGCTGCGCATTCCGGAATCGGAACCACGGAAGCTTTCTGGCATACTCCTCACACAGAGTTTAAGGTCGGAATAAGGGCCTTCGAATCCTCGCGAGACAGGGATTTGATCGGGGAACCTTTCGATCTCTAGTCAGACGCCCCCACTGAGCCAACAGACCGCTCACATATCTTACTGGAAGCGCCTGTGAAAGCGACTTTGAGCGAATTTTCATTGGCTTACGATGGAATGCGAGTGGTCCAGGTCGGTCGACTAGAAAGCACGAGTTGAGCAGCACCGACGTCGAGGGGGAAAGGCTGTAATTAATGGTCCTACCGCAACACACAACGCGTGTCCCGTGTTCAGGGAGCACCAGTTACCACTTTCCCCCGCTCTCAACTTCACAAATATATCCTTTTTTCTTCGATAACATCTATCTCACTATTATGTCCCAAGTATGTCCATCAGCAACTAAAAAGAAGTAATTAGCCAGTTGCAACGATCTAAGAAAACCTAGTTGCTTGAGCCTATTAGTATTAGGCGACAAAGAAGTATATGATACTTACAATACCAGTTTTACCTGGGGATACTATTCTCTCCAGAATGTGGTCCTCACCCTTTGATCCTACAAGAAAGACGTCAGAAGAAAAAAAAACGACTTAAATGACATCGCATTGCCATGTTTAGGAAAGAACACGGAATCAATTTCGACTGAAACTTTATTCTTAGTCATTTCAGCAATCTCTCTTAAGACATCTCGCAAGATTATGTCTGTGAAAACACTTGCAGCGTTTCTCGTCTTTTGTTCTCAGTTTCTGTTGAGTCACCGTACATAGTTAATTTTTCGGGCGAGATTCATTTTTATCTATCTATAAACACTGATAAATTCTTAGTAAATTATGATAAGCGCCTTGTGATAACATAATGCGTGGGTTATCATCTCTCTTATTATTATTCTCACGTGAGGGGTGTTGCAGAACTGACTCTCTCATATTGCTGCTCTGAGTTTTCATCTACGTCTTAATCGTAATCGGCGGAAAATATAAAATATACAGTTATTATTTGCTTTGATCTCCTAAACGTTCATTTGCGTTCGTGACTATGTATGTTAGATAGCTGTGTGTGACCAGTTGATATTTTAGAGGCTTACACACTGAAGACGGAATTGGAAGACACAGAACAAAGCCTTTTCTATGGGGTAGCACTTTTTAGAGTACCGAATTGTATTTCACAACAATGTCGAAGATCAGTAACCCAAAAACCATTTACGTTTTACCTAATCGCCCGAGTTATTTCAAATGATGGTTACCAGATTTTGGAGGAAGAAGAAGGGATTTACGTCCCGTTGACAATAAGATCAATAACGGTGATCAAACCTAATGGAAGACAATAAATATTGTCATCTGTGTGACATATGGATACTAATTAAGTTTTTCTGCAGCTTTGTTTTTTCAAAGGGAGAAATTCAGGATGCTGATGATATTAGATATTTGTAACTATTCATATGTATATGTTCTTGGCTGGGGAGTAGTTAAATAGTGAGTTATTCTCTATTTATTTTGGCGGAAAGTTGGGACAGTGGAAACACTCACCGTGGTAATTACGGAAATCGGAACGGTCGCCACAGTGAGCCTGTCTGCTGGAGCAATACGTCTCGTTCAGAATTAAACCATTCAGCCCTCACTGACTTCAGTGACACAGCACCGGGGATGCTGAATTATTAACTAATAACTTGTTCGATAGCGTGAAAAAATTACTCAATTCACATAAGAGAAATCTCATATCATTTCCTGGTGTCAAAATTAATCTCAGATGTCGATTTTAAAATTTTGGCTGTTAGTAATATATGATCTATGGAATGTTAGTAGTAACGTTGTCAGTAACAAGCAGCTAGGGCTTGATAGCAATATGTCGTATTAGTGACAGCGTGTCTGTTTTACTTGAATTTCGTGCTTTAACAAACGTTCATAGGTC
>JARYHS010013557.1:0-15000 GCA_031002005.1 Vandiemenella viatica | reverse complement strand
TCCTTCATTGAAAGTGAGAAAGAAAACAATAATTAAAAGAATAAAAGTAGTTAAGCAAGTTTCAGAGAAAAGATAAGTGGGGAAGAGAAAGGGAACCATCTGCTCGGTACAGATAGAGGGCTGTCTATGAGAAGCGTGAGCAGGAGACGTTACACTGTGGCTACCGCTGCTAGGATTAAGTGAAATGGCAGCTAGTAAAGTTTCAAACTCAAGCAAAACATCAGTGCAAGCCGACAACTATATAAACTTCCAAAAACATATTGTTCTGCTCGTATTGAATATGTGAAAACTGCGACTAGTGAAATTTGCGGCCAACCTAAAAACTGTGAAATCTGCGAACACTGTTACCTTTGTGACACGGCCTACCTGCGACTCGTAATCACTGTAAAGGCCCGACCTGGTCTCACTAAATCGTGGCCTGGAAGTTTTTACGCGAACAACATTTTACATTACACGGCCGAAACAGCCAAACTAGTTTCTATTTAAAAAATAATGTTTCGAATTACAAAGCAAATCACCTTGTTTCGCAAGTTAAGTACTATTTCTTAGAATTTTTTCTCACTCATTACTGAAAGTTGAATTTTTTGCTGATCTGCAACACTGTTCGTAGACTGAAACTTTTGAATGATCTCGTAGGCCGTCTCTAGTTCACTTAAGTATTCCAATTGTCTTTTCGTTATTGCGCTATAAATATAGTTGGTAACTTGAACATCACGATCGTCCCATGTAGTGTTGCCCAAAATCGGTCTTGGTCTTGCAGTCTTGGTCTTGCATTTTTGCAAGACCAAGACCAAGACCGCCTAATTTAGCAAGACTAAGAGCAAGACTGACTGTGCAAGATTTAAGCAAGAACAAGACCAAGCCTGCAAGACTCTTGCGTCTTGCAGTTAGGACTTTTTTTTTATACTTTCTATACAAAATAAGATTTTGGGTGCTTAGAATGGACACGAATACATTATGCTGATGTGTTCTGTGTGGTTTTAAAACACAAAGTGCTTAAATATGTCGTCACCCATTTAATAAATATTGTAGACACTTTTAATACACTTCAAACGGGAAAAAATTTTCTATAATAGTAATCGAATAATATAAAAAGCGTGCAGTAAAATTTATGTACTGTTAGGAGCCCGAATATAATAATATATAAGAGAACTATTTAAATAAATAAACTGATATATTGACTGTTGCATCACAATATGTTTTTGCAAATATTCATTTACATGTAAAGAATATATAGTATTTGCACAATTTTAACTCGAGGAGTAAACTCCAGAGTCAGTGGACCGGACAGGCTTAATTTAAATTATATACTTATCCTATATAATACAAGAAATTGACACATAGAAAACAAACGAAACTTAAAGTACTAGTACATGGAATTTTGAAGAAGAAAATAGGCAGAAAATATGTAGGAAGACGTAAAGTACTGATATAATATAAATGACTATCAGTGCGTTTTCGTTGATGAAGGAATTGACGGTCTGAATAAGTAAATAAAAAATAATACCTTAAATGTAGTAAGTATGACACTTAATTGAAGTATCGAAAATCGAAATAATAAAAACCAAAAATCTTATATATATATAAAAATAGACGTGTTTTTTCCTATATGTCACTTTTCAGCCAACACTACAAAGCACAGATCACTGATGTTTGTGGGTGGAAGTAGCATGGAGTTTCCTGTCGTGCACAACGTTGGCCGAATGGTGATAGCTGTGGGGATGTGGGAGATATAATGATTAAAGTTGGTCAGTGCAAGGCGTTTTCATATTTCGACCAAAAATTCGTATCTCCGTATACTTCTCTTTCCTGCCACAACTACATAGCATTGAGCATTGGTGTTTGTGTTTGGTAGTAGAATCGTATCTCCTGTCGTGCACTATGGTTGTTAGATGTCGGTAGCTATGGGGGTGTGGGAGATATGGGGGTTGAAAGTGATCGACCTGTGGCAATTTCATACTTCTGCCAAAGACAAAAGTGTCATGGTGTATCACTTTTCAGCGAAAACTATAGATCACAGATAACTGGCGTTTGTGTGTAGTAGTAGCACAGAGTCACCTTTCGATCACAACAGCGGCCGATTTTCAGAAACTGTGGTACTGTGGTAGATATGGTGGTTGTAAGTGGCCGACCAAGGATATTTTCGTATTTCGACTGTCTCCGCATATGTCACTTTTCTGCCACAACTACATAGCATTGAGCATTGGTGTTTGTGTTTGGTAGTAGAATCGTATCTCCTGTCGTGCACTATGGTTGTTAGATGTCGGTAGCTATGGGGGTGTGGGAGATATGGGGGTTGAAAGTGATCGACCTGTGGCAATTTCATACTTCTGCCAAAGACAAAAGTGTCATGGTGTATCACTTTTCAGCGAAAACTATAGATCACAGATAACTGGCGTTTGTGTGTAGTAGTAGCACAGAGTCACCTTTCGATCACAACAGCGGCCGATTTTCAGAAAATGTGGTACTGTGGTAGATATGGTGGTTGTAAGTGGCCGACCAAGGATATTTTCGTATTTCGACTGTCTCCGCATATGTCACTTTTCTGCCACAACTACATAGCATAGAGCATTGGTGTTTGTGTTTGGTAGTAGAATCGTATCTCATGTAGTGCACTATGGTTGTTAGATGTCGGTAGCTATGGGGGTGTGGGAGATATGGGGGTTGAAAGTGATCGACCTGTGGCAATTTCATACTTCTGCCAAAGACAAAAGTGTCATGGTGTATCACTTTTCAGCGAAAAACTATAGATCACAGATAACTGGCGTTTGTGTGTAGTAGTAGCACAGAGTCACCTTTCGATCACAACAGCGGCCGATTTTCAGAAACTGTGGTACTGTGGTAAATATGGTGGTTGTAAGTGGCCGAACAAGGATATTTTCATATTTCGACTGTCTCCCCATATGTCACTTTTCTGCCACAACTACATAGCATAGAGCATTGGTGTTTGTGTTTGGTAGTAGAATCGTATCTCATGTAGTGCACTATGGTTGTTAGATGTCGGTAGCTATGGGGGTGTGGATATATGGGGGTTGAAAGTGATCGACCTGTGGCAATTTCATACTTCTGCCAAAGACAAAAGTGTCATGGTGTATCACTTTTCAGCGATAACTATAGATCACAGATAACTGGCGTTTGTGTGTAGTAGTAGCACAGAGTCACCTTTCGATCACAACAGCGGCCGATTTTCAGAAACTGTGGTACTGTTGTAGATATGGTGGTTGTAAGTGGCCGACCAAGGATATTTTCAGTATTTCGACTGTCTCCGCATATGTCACTTTTCTGCCACAACTACATAGCATAGAGCATTGGTGTTTGTGTTTGGTAGTAGAATCGTATCTCATGTCGTGCACTATGGTTGTTAGATGTCGGTAGCTATGGGGGTGTGGGAGATATGGGGGTTGAAAGTGATCGACCTGTGGCAATTTCATAGCTTCTGCCAAAGACAAAAGTGTCATGGTGTATCACTTTTCAGCGAAAACTATAGATCACAGATAACTGGCGTTTGTGTGTAGTAGTAGCACAGAGTCACCTTTCGATCACAACAGCGGCCGATTTTCAGAAACTGTGGTACTGTGGTAGATATGGTGGTTGTAAGTGGCCGACCAAGGATATTTTCGTATTTCGACTGTCTCCGCATATGTCACTTTTCTGCCACAACTACATAGCATAGAGCATTGGTGTTTGTGTTTGGCAGTAGAATCGTATCTCATGTAGTGCACTATTGTTGTTAGATGTCGGTAGCTATGGGGGTGTGGGAGATATGGGGGTTGAAAGTGATCGACCTGTGGCAATTTCATACTTCTGCCAAAGACAAAAGTGTCATGGTGTATCACTTTTCAGCGAAAACTATCGATCACAGATCTACTGGCGTTTGTGTGTGGTAGTAACACAGAGTCACCTTTCGATCACAACAGCGGCCGAATTTCAGAAACTGTGGTTGTGTGGGATATATGGTGGTTGTAAGTGGCCGACCAAGGATATTTTCGTATTTCGACGAAAGGCATGTGTCTCCGCAGATTTCTCTTTTCTGCCACGACTACATAGCATAGAGCATAGGTGTTTATGTGTGGTGTAGAATCGTGTCTTTTGTTGTGCACTATGGTTGTTAGATGTCTGTAGCTATGGGGGTGTGGGAGATATGGGGTTGAAAGTGATCGACCTGTGGCAATTTCATACTTCTGCCAAAGACAAAAGTGTCATGGTGTATCACTTTTCAGCGAAAACTATAGATCACAGATAACTGGCGTTTGTGTGTAGTAGTAGCACAGAGTCACCTTTCGATCACAACAGCGACCGATTTTCAGAAACTGTGGTACTGTGGTAGATATGGTGGTTGTAAGTGGCCGACCAAGGATATTTTCATATTTCGACTGTCTCCCATATGTCACTTTTCTGCCACAACTACATAGCATAGAGCATTGGTGTTTGTGTTTGGTAGTAGAATCGTATCTCATGTAGTGCACTATGGTTGTTAGATGTCGGTAGCTATGGGGGTGTGGGAGATATGGGGGTTGAAAGTGATCGACCTGTGGCAATTTCATACTTCTGCCAAAGACAAAAGTGTCATGGTGTATCACTTTTCAGCGATAACTATAGATCACAGATAACTGGCGTTTGTGTGTAGTAGTAGCACAGAGTCACCTTTCGATCACAACAGCGGCCGATTTTCAGAAACTGTGGTACTGTGGTAGATATGGTGGTTGTAAGTGGCCGACCAAGGATATTTTCATATTTCGACTGTCTCCGCATATGTCACTTTTCTGCCACAACTACATAGCATAGAGCATTGGTGTTTGTGTTTGGTAGTAGAATCGTATCTCCTGTCGTGCACTATGGTTGTTAGATGTCGGTAGCTATGGGGGATGTGGGAGATATGGGGGTTGAAAGTGATCGACCTGTGGCAAATTCATACTTCTGCCAAAGACAAAAGTGTCATGGTGTATCACTTTTCAGCGAAAACTATAGATCACAGATAACTGGCGTTTGTGTGTAGTAGTAGCACAGAGTCACCTTTCGATCACAACAGCGGCCGAATTTTCAGAAACTGTGGTACTGTGGTAGATATGGTGGTTGTAAGTGGCCGAACAAGGATATTTTCATATTTTGACTGTCTCCGCCATATGTCACTTTTCTGCCACAACTACATAGCATAGAGCATTGGTGGTTTGTGTTTGGTAGTAGAATCGTATCTCATGTAGTGCACTATGGTTGTTAGATGTCGGTAGCTATGGGGGTGTGGGAGATATGGGGGTTGAAAGTGATCGACCTGTGGCAATTTCATACTTCTGCCAAAGACAAAAGTGTCATGGTGTATCACTTTTCAGCGATAACTATAGATCACAGATAACTGGCGTTTGTGTGTAGTAGTAGCACAGAGTCACCTTTCGATCACAACAGCGGCCGATTTTCAGAAACTGTGGTACTGTGGTAGATATGGTGGTTGTAAGTGGCCGACCAAGGATATTTTCGATATTTCGACTGTCTCCGCATATGTCACTTTTCTGCCACAACTACATAGCATAGAGCATTGGTGTTTGTGTTTGGTAGTAGAATCGTATCTCCTGTCGTGCACTATGGTTCGTTAGATGTCGGTAGCTATGGGGGTGTGGGAGATATGGGGGTTGAAAGTGATCGACCTGTGGCAATTTCATAGTTCTGTCAAAGACAAAAGTGTCATGGTGTATCACTTTTCAGCGAAAACTATAGATCACAGATAACTGGCGTTTGTGGGTAGTAGTAGCACAGAGTCACCTTTCGATCACAACAGCGGCCGATTTTCAGAAACTGTGGTACTGTGGTATATATGGTGGTTGTAAGTGGCCGACCCAAGGATATTTTCGTATTTCGACTGTCTCCGCATATGTCACTTTTCTGCCACAACTACATAGCATAGAGCATTGGTGTTTGTGTTTGGCAGTAGAATCGTATCTCATGTAGTGCACTATTGTTGTTAGATGTCGTAGCTATGGGGGTGTGGGAGATATGGGGGATTAAAAGTGGATCGACCCTGTGGCAAATTTCATACTTTCCTGCCAAAGACAGAAGTGTCATGGTGTATCACTTTTCCAGCTGAAAACTATCAATCGCAATTACCGGCGTTTGTGTGGTAGTAACACAGAGTCCCCATCGATCACAACGTTGGCCGAAATTCGGTAACTGTGGGAGTGTGTGAGATATGGTGTTTGAAATTGGTCGATCATGAATATTTTCGTATTTCATCCAAAGACTTGTGTGTATCCGTAAATTTTACTTTGCTGCCGGAACTACATAGCGCAGAAGACTGGTATTTGTGTGTGGTAATAGTATCGAGTCTCCCATCGTGCACTATGGTGGTTAGATGTCTATAGCTGTCAATATGAATTCTTTACAATCACGAACGAAGTCGTGGGTACCAGCTAGTTTAAAATAAAATTGTCCACAAATTAATATCCTTTTTTTTTTCATTGAATGAGTTTCCGGCAAAATCTACTGCAGGAATTGGGCACTTCGTCGCGCAATCAAAATGTGTATCGTGATTTCAGCGCCATCGTTTTATTGGGAGGATTTTTTCACGCAAGCGATGTATTAAGTGTGACATAATCACTTTAAGAGAGAGCTCCGACCCTTACCAGTCCACGTGACCGAAGCTGAGGGCAACAGTTCCGTGACAGTAAGAGAATGAAGACAACAGCCTACCATACCCCATTCACTCCGACCTGGCGGCTCAAAGTCATTTCCCATGGCTCCGCTCCTCACCTCGCCGCCTCATCCTTTCCTATCTTCCGAGCCAGGTAGGCGAGTGGAAAATTTCCTCTTTCGTATGTAGGGATAAGGTCAATGGATGCTGGCCTCGGTAGCGTAGGGGCTAGAGTGCTAGCTCCGCGTGCCGAAGGCCGCCGGTTCGAATCCGGCCGCGGGCATGGATGTTTAAGTGTTGTGTGGCTGTGTGAATGTCCTGTCCGTCCTGTGGCGTCCATACATTGGAAAAATACAATGTATATACTGGATGACGACTTTTACACTGAAAGCTTTAATAATTACATTGAGCTGACTGTATGGCCTCCGTTGCCAAATGCCATTATCTTTATATATATAAAAATCTCGTGTCACGATGTTCGTCCGGGATGAACTCCGAAACTACATAACCGATTTAGATGAAATTTGGCTTACTGTGTGTAATTTAGTCCAACTTAAAAGATAGGATAGTTTTTATCTGGATTATAGACCTCAATATTATTATTTGTGAAATAAATGTTCATTAAATGTTTGTCATAGGACAATGGTTTGTAATTATTTGTAAGCCCCAAGTAAGCGGTCTGCTGGCTAGTGGTTAGGGCGTCTGACTGGAGATGGAAAGGTCCCCGGTTCGAGTCCCTGTCTCGGCGGGATTTTTATAGACACTTAACCCGGCATTAACTCCGTGCAGCATGCTGTGTAAGGTGAAATACGCCAGGACGGTACTGTGGTTCGGATTCGACGTTAAAATGTAGGTCCCTGTACCAGGCAGGATGGGGCTAGGTAAAGGCGCACGACAGTGGCAGAATGCCCAGCCAGTAGAAACCATGTCACCAGGTCATTACGACCACACGAAATTATTATTATAGTTCCATAAGTTTCTAACAGATGGCGATGTGTTAACTTATCGATACAACACTTGGTTAGCTAGGTTGGGTAATCATCCAGTAGATCAAGTTCTGTTTCAATTTATTTATGCTACAGTTTATTCCTAACAGATGGCGGTGTGTTAATTTATCGAACCATCCAGTAGATGGGTTGTATTTCGATTTATTTATGCTACAGTCTATTCCACGCCATATGTGCGAGTTTCTTCAATTTTAATTGTGCTGTGTATTGTGTTATATATTGTATTGTTGTTCATCGTTTGTGTGTCATTATACCTAACGACAAAGTAATTACACACATGAATATAACATTGAAGAAAACGTTACGATAAATTCGAATCGTGTAAGTATTTCTCGCTAGCTTATCATTTTTCTTCTTTTTTTGTTCAGCTAGAGACCACGTGTCAATTTCAATTCCTCTCCTGTTGTTTTTTCTTTCTTCCTCCCAGTACTCCTTCATTATTGCACTCCTCTCTACCTTTGAATCCTGCCATATTCAAAGTCTGCTATCGAAAAAATTTTCTTTCCATACAGTTCACTGGTATTATTTCGTTTCAAATCTTTCTAAACCTCTTGAAAGCCTGGTGTCATCCATGCTATAAATGTATCGAAAAAATATATTCTTCTTTTTCTGTTATTTTTCAATGTTATTATATATTTCCTCATTAGTTCTTAACTTCCATTTTACTGTATTTTTCAATGGACCCAAAAATTCCGGTTTCACCACTGTATTATAGTGTCTTATTTTAAGGCTTTCAGAAAGGCACTTTTTGTTGTAATTAAATATTTTTCAGTGAAATGTCGCCAAAGAATCTAACCTCGACAATGCGTGTAGCAGAGAGGCACGACGCACGACGAGAGAGCTCATCAATCAGCAACACAAATCGCGGCAAGTAAGGATTCGAATCAGGACAGCTGAGCGTCGTATGCAAGAATCTGGTGGCTTCCGACAGACATTACCAGTGATTCCTCGCTCTACTTTTGCCGATGAGATTAACGTATGTTTAAAACAATCGTTTTTATGGCGGAATGTCGAAACACTTTGATTGACCATGAACATGCGAGTACAGTTGCAAAATGATCCATCGGCACAAGTATTTTGTAAGCAATTGCTGGATATTGGAAAAGGTGAAATAGAACTGCATCGAAATACACAATACATCAAATTGCCAGACAAATTCTGCACTGTTGTTCACTCAAAAATGAACTAACTCAGCGTGTGTTCCTGGATATATCAAATAATTACTTAGATCATAATTGGATCAGTAATCGTGCTATTTTGGCAGCAAAAATGTTGATGTCAACGAAATTAACTTCCAGATACGACAGTTGTTGCCAGGTGATCTGATGTCTTTTAAATCAATAGATACTATTGTAGATGAAAATGAAGCCGAAATTTTCCAAATGAGTTTTAAACTCTTTGAATATAACAGGAATGCTGCCACACAATCTCCGGTTAAAGATTGGTTGACCAATTATTCTTCTTCGTAATTTGAATCCACCTAGATTAAGCAACGGTACACGTTTGGTGATCAAAAGGATCACCGGAAATGTTCTTGAAGCAACTATTTTGACTGGAATGTTTAAAGGAGAAATCGTCCTGTTGCCACGTATTCCAATGATAAAGTCAGAATATCCAATACGATCTAAAAGGCTTCAATTTCCGATTCGTTTGGCTTTCGCTATGACAATAAATAAGTCACAAGGCCAAACAATGTCCGTTTGCTGCTTCGATTTGGAAAATACGTGTTTCTCCCATGGGCAACTATATGTCGCCTGCTCACGTGTAGGGAAACCATTAAATCTATTTGTATTAGCAAAAGACAGGCTAACAAAAATATTGGGCACCAATTAGCGCTTAGATAAATTAAAATTATAAATTGTAATAATTTAAAATAATGAAAATAATTGTTAAAAATGTTTAAAAATCAACTTCATAGGTCTCATTTATAAAACTGAAATCTCAGTTTATATAAATAATAAAATATAATTTATTTATTTATTTTTATAAATATCAATTTTTATATAATTTCAATTAAGTAACTTGTAATAAAATGTAAATTAAATTTTTTATGATCGTTTCTCCTTCATTTCAACTCTCCGTAATTCTTTACCAATTACATTTGAATTTCCAAATCGACTACAATGTTTTTATCTTTATTAGTGAATATTAATTTGACTACTTTAGGAAGTTAGAATAACATTAATCCAACGTAGTATAATTACTAAGTCACAGCAACGCGTGACCGGGTCAGCTAGTATATATATAAAAAAAAGGCAATGGACTGGTGTTAGAGCGGATTGACCTTGAGCTGCCCCTGTTTACTAAACGGGCTGTAATAACACTTCAGCAGTAAAGAATATTTACATGAAGTTTATTATTAAGTACAGTGATATTTTGACATTCTCAAGAAACAACGGTGGAAATATGAACGGTGGGCACTGGTCATAAGTGGTTCGAAAAAGTATTTTTTTTGCCAATATTATATCAACGATATCTCCGCATTATGCTTCTTTATTGGCCGCTGGAAAACTTCAAGCCAAGCGACTATTTCCAATGTGTAACCGGCAGTTCGTTGAACTTTGGCGTATTCCAATGAACTATGAGTTACAGTTTCAACGCATAATGGTCTCGAAGTAGCTCGAAACAAGCAGAGGATCATCTGAAGGTGTGGGCGCACGAGAGCACAATGTGTGCACCGCTAATGGAAAATAAACAGTAGGTGGAGTGTTCAGCTTCGAAGCTGACCGCCCACAAATGACAGAGGTCCGGGGGGGAGGGGGTAGTGTAAGAGGCGAGATGGAAGATGTATACTCGTTTGAACAGACATTGACTTCACATATTATTTTGTCACTCTTATTCACATGCCTCCACACATAATCATTATTTTTTTCGGCGTGTAAATCCAGCTTGATTATTTAGGGCGCGAATTGAATTCTAATCATACAGACTTTTTTAAGTACCCAAAACCTGTTCAACTGTTCTGTCATAAATTATTATCAGTGCTGCTGCTATAATAGTAAATATTGTTTTTGCTATAAATATTTTATTTGCTGTCCCTTCCTAGGTTCTCAACACGTTATATCGATAAAATGAGAATCTTAAATAATAATTAAATATTAAAGGGAGTATAGTGCTAGTTTTAAACAGCTACCTACATCAACTATCGCTTCTTTAGGAAATGCGCCCGTTTTCCGTCAGATTGAAACAGCTAAACGGCGGCAGTGATGTGTTGCTAATCGCTCGCCAATCTATTTATACATATGACGTATTGATCGGCCCGGAGTACCGGCACGGCCTCCACATCCGACCTGCGGTACTAATACAGCCTCGCAGTGAAGTATTAATATTCACAAAAGTTTTACCTTCCCGCTCTCGTACTGTGCAACGGCTGCAGTTGGTTACGTAAATATGTTGGCAAACCTGTTGAGGATTTCTTTAATTCCTGTTTAAAGTTGTTCCAACAAACACTATATTAACAATGCCATTGAAAGCTTTATGTGCATTTTTCTTTATATTTCGCATACTTTGAATGATTTTGTTGATGGATTACTAGCAGAAATTACTTTTTTTGCTGATGACATAATGCTATATAAAAGAATCAAAAGTAGAGAACTGTGAACAACTGCAGGGTGATCTGTACAGGATATCTAGCTGGGTTGGTAAACATGGGATGAAGATAAATTCACAAAGAACAGTCAGCTTATTAGATACACAGATAAAAAACTAAACGTTGTTTATCATTATAGGGTGGAGAAATAATTAAAATTATTTTGTTTACCTTTCTTTAAGAGGACTTTTTAGTTTTTATATCATTTGGTTCTTTAATTTACATTTCCAAGTTTTATCGAGCTGTTAAAATACTCCTAAACCGCAGTGGTGTTCTTGCTTGAATCCCGACCGGTTAAGAAATTTGTATCATCTATGGCTTGGCCAGTGGATTCGGAGTTGTGCAGTTGTTGACACAAAGTTATGAACGAAAAATTAGACCTCAAAACAATTTAGCATTGGGCATGGAATAACTAGTGACGCTGTTATCGTTATTCTTCCATAGTGTGTGTACTTGAAACCTCGTAGCTGCTTGGCGTCTTTCGCGATAGTAGGCTTTAGGTACCGACATCGTTTTGACAGTCCCGGTCCTTATTTCGACATACACAACCTTCCCACTGAATAGATCGAGCACCTGCTCACCATAGTCAATCAAACAAATGCAATAACACTACTTCTGATAACTCAATAGGCCTCCTATGTGAAACTGTTCGACTCTTTGGTTTGTCGAACTACTTGTTTTAGTTGGTCTCCTTTATTCGAGAGTCGAATGTGAGATACAGCTGGATGAGGATTTCTTTGGTAATTTGACAAATACACTCTGTTTATTTAATTTCAGTTAAAATTACTTTATGCCTATCCAGCTTATCAATTCTACATTTTATAGAGGAATTTCAGCAGTTGTTCTTAAAAGTTTCGGTTTCAATAGGTACCGCATGGAAGTCACAGAGTTGTGTATGGCGGAATCTATTGGATAAGCATCTCTTCTCATAATGCCACTGGAGTGGAAGAAACATTCCTAAGCTTAAGAATGGAATTTAATTTTTCGCTTTTTCTTCTGTAGCTGCGACCAAAATCGAAGTTGGGAATCTGCGTGGGGTTTGTAAAACTGTTAATTAAAAACTTCTGTTCTAAGTATTTCCCAAATCATTTTTAAAAAACCTTGCAAAAAGGAAGTTTAAATAATCAGAGAGAAAAGCAAAATGACAGAGACGTTCCATTATCTACCTTTGTTATGAATTAGTTTACACTTTAACTCTGAAAATTTCAAATTCAAATTAAATTAAATTGCAATGGAGCGCATGCTCCGGTGGCAATTTTCCTAAACACCCATCTTCCCCCTTTTCTGCATCAACCAACATTTACCCTTTACAAATTTTGACATTAAATTCTTTCATCGTTTTTGGCAAATTATTCATCATTTCTCTTGGTAACTTATTCCAATCTCTGACACCCTTACCTAAAAAGGAGAATCTTTCTACACCCTTGTGGATTACAGCTTGTGGTCATGGTCATCTTTTCCCTTCCACGCATTACTTCCAATTCTTACACCAATATCTTTCCATGCCTCATCACTAATATACGCCATGTGCACTCCAATGGCCCTCTTCACCCTACTTCTGTCTTCCAATGAGTCCCATTCCAGCTCTTTTATCACATCTGTTACTGATTGCGTTCTGCGATAATTTCAGAAACAAATCTAGCAGCCCTTCTTTACACCTCCTCCAACTCCTGTATTTGATACTCAAAATGTGGGTCCCATACTACACTACCATATTCAAGCAATGACCTGACCAAAGTTTGTAACCCAATTCCTTTATTTCTCTCTTACATCCCCTCATCACCCTTTCCAAAAATGCAGAATTTTGAAACCTTTTCCTACTATCTGTCCAATGTGATCTGCCCAGTTAAGCTTGTTATCAAATGTAATGCCAAGATATTTACATTTCGAGTCTTCAATAAGCAATTCTTTTCCCACCTTATAATCGTAATAAACCTTTAGTTTTTTATTTGTGTATCTAATAAGCTGACTCTTCTTTGCTTTCATCTTCATCCCATGTTTACCAACCCAACTAGATATCCTGTCCTGATCACCCTGCAACTGTTAACAATCCTCAACCGCTTTGATCCTTTATATAGCATTATGTCATCTGCAAACAATCTAATTTCTGATAGAAAACAGTCAACACAATTATTCATTAGAATAATGCATATAGCAATGGTCCCAATACGCTAACCTGTGGCAATCCCATTTTTACTTCCACTTCTTTTGATACCGCATTTCCTACCCTAATGTTCTGTTTTCTGCCTTTCAAAAATTCTTCTAACCAGCAAATCACTTTCTGATCAACTCCAATTGATACTACCATTTTATGGCTCACTCTGTCAAAAGCCTTTGAAAGATCTAGTGCTACACTATCAATTTGACCATTTCATCCGATATATCTTGCATATATCCCACCAACTGAGATTCACATCAATATCCTTGCCTAATGCCATGTTGCCTATTTGAAAACCACTTACGCTCCTCACATATATTTCTGATGTTGTTGCGTATCAATCTCTCCATTAATTTATCTACCACTGACGTCAAGCTTGCAGAATATATAAACCTAAAAATATGCTGCCACGTACAATATTTTTTTCAGCCAGTATGTTACAACCTGAAGAATATCTTTAATTTTTTCATTCCTTATATTGAGTTTACACAATATCACATGCATCTCTCCAGAATTTCCTTAGTAACATCTCATTCATTGCATTTCTTAATTTATCTTGCATATTTATAAGTTTTTACTAGGATGAACTTCCCCATGACTACAAGTTTTTCCGATCAACTTTCTTTTTGCTCATGGGTGATTAGACCCTGCACGCAAGAATTTTAGAATGAGGTTTCATACGTCAGTTAGTGTGATATGTCTTGTTTCTGCGCATAATGCTAGCCTGTTTCACAAAGCAATGCGATCATTTGCAAATATTGAAATGGCGCCGGGCAGTGAGTGTCCGACGGACAAATGTTTACACTGCAAATGCGGATCAGCAACCTTGCAACACCCTTGCAATTCTCTGCAAAGAAACTTCGTGTAGCTGTCAAAATAAAAGTGCTTAGTTTTGAAAAAATAACTGGATTCTTTGAATATTCAACTAACTCTATTACATTTAAAAAAAAAAAAATTCTCGCTGTACAGTTTATATTGATTTTTTAAAATTGCTTAACGTCTCTTAACACCGAGGTCTTTAGAGACGGGAAAGGATGAGGGGCAAGGAAAGGGAAGTAATTCGGCCATGGCCTTTTGAAGGAAGCATCCCGGCATTTTCCTGGACTGGTTTGGGAAACCATTGAAAACCCAAATCTGTATGCCCGGTCGGGGATTCGAACCACCGTCCTCCCGAATGCAAGGCCAGAACGCTAACCGTTACACCACCACGCTCGGTGTATACATATATATATATATATATATATATATATATATATATATTGATTTGCCTCATCTTGCTTGCGTTGCGGATGTAAGGAGAATGTATTATGTGTCATCACCATACAGACAACGCAAGGTGAATGTTGCAGTAAATGAAAACAGTCAACCACAGAGAACGTGTTCACAATTACGATCTACTGGACTGCATTCATTGTGACTGAATTGACTTCAGATGGCGCTATTGCAGAGCAGTTCTCATATTAGTCGCCAGCAGCTTATTTTTTCGGTGGGATCGAGTATTCGTGCTGCAGGGACCACTATTATTTTGCATAATTTCTTTCCGTGTGCTCATATTGGCATGAGCGGACCAAAAGGTTAGCATTAACGCTGTAAAAAAAAAAAAAAAAAAAAAAAAAAAAGTTTTAAT
>JARYHS010013554.1:0-19511 GCA_031002005.1 Vandiemenella viatica | reverse complement strand
GTGAAACCAAGTGAAATTATCGGCCAATTTGCGATGTTTACGGACCAAATGCGATGAGTGATTCAATGGTGAGAAGATGGGTCCGACAGTTCAATGGCGGGCGTAGTGATGTGCACGATGAAGAACGAAGTGGGCGTCCACCTTTGGTTACAGAAGAACTGGCAAGACTTTCATCTGTTCTTACATCTCAAGTCTTTCCTTGGCGGTCATCACTTCACCAATGACGACGAGCTGAAAGAAACTGTTTCCAACTGGTTGAAGACACAGGCGGCAGATTTCTATGAAGAAGGTATACAAAATCTGGTGCCACGCTATGACAAATGCCTGCAAAATTTCGGCAGTTATGTGGAAAAGTAGTTTAAGAGTTGTAGAATTTTGTGCAATAAAAATTTCTTCTGTATCTGTGTACAATTTCATTTATTACCAAACGGAACTTACTTTCTGGACGTGCCTCGTAATAGGGATTACTGGATAACTCACAAGGAAGCAGAGAAAATATTTAATAAACAGAAAGTGCTAGGTACATCCTCTGTTGACTGTGAGGTATCTGGAAGTAAGTTTTTGTATGCATTTTGAGAAACAGTTGGTTGTTGTATCCCACACTGTTTACTCTCCATTATCTCAACTAGTATCACAATACTGTATATTTACTAATTTTTACAAAATTATGAGGAAAAGTGTGTGACACATTAGGTCGTATAAATACTAGCACCCGAGTAGCAAAGCGTTCATTAAGAAACAATAAAATCATAGGACCAGTGTTCAGTTGTAGAGTTCAACTCCTGGTACATTTCCTAGTGCTAGATGCTGAATCTACAAATCTGCTAAACTGGGATATGAGTGAAGGCTCCAATTTTATGCCACCGCATCCAGTACCATATCTGGAACTGTCTACAGTTTTGCCCTACCTATAATTTCAACACAAGAAGTGCTTTCCTTATTCAAAACACTAGTTGTTGATCTTGGCTTTAGCAGAGACCAAAAATATGCAGAAAAAAAAGAAAGTAGGAGTATATAAATTAAACAAACTACCTTCCTTAAATAAAATAATGATTTGAAGATAGTAATTTCATATTTCAAAATACAAGGGTTTACATGTAATGCTGAAGGTTACAATTTAATATTATTTTTTAAAAAGGAATATTTTGTCCAAACATTCAGTTGTCTCATGAATCAATAAATACATGCAGGTTGTTTTATTTTGCTAAACAATATTAAAAATAATAAGAGTAAAAACAATTAACAAGATCAAAAAGTTATTGAAATGATTTTCACGAAAAGGAAAGAAGTAAAAAATTACTTCCTAAATTGCAGGGACAGCAAAATAGAAATATGCTCTAATATAACTGTAACGTTATTGGTGCAAATGTCAAATTTCGACCAAAAAAAAACACTGAACATAGGTATTTCTTATGTTGGATACATATAGTCTATTTTCTCCAGATGCCATGCAGCCTGCGGAGATGTTCCTGCAGGCTATATTTGTTCTTGGAGACAAAAACTGCAGAAGGGGCAGGAGGCAGTTGGGAAGTCTTCATGCTGAGTACGGATGTGCCTTCTGAGGTTGTTGGCTGACAGCACTGTTGAGCAGTAGGGGCACTCTACTGTCCCCGCTGGTTTTCCTGACCCTGTCGGGTGTGCAAAAATGAGAGAGGCCAGTAGCTGTTTCCATTGTATATGCTAACATACACACTAATTTACTCATGCAGAGAGAAAGAGAGAGCAGAAGGGTGGGGTGCAGAATCGTTATGCAAGCAATCAGACATACTATTTTGATCATCTCTAATTAATACACTATGAGTAAAAACTACCTCACCCTTTCTAAAGAAATGTTGGTTATTGGTCTTACATTACACAATGATATAAGAGAGTTCAGAAGCACTGAATTGATAAAGATATTTTAAATGAGGGCAAATAAAGTAATCACTACTTATCATAAGTGAATGATAGAGATGCAAAATGTAGGATTCCAAGCAAAATTGAAGTCTCAGGTTAAATTTTCATTCATATGCGGTGGTCAGATATTTAAAGATTTTTCTCTTGATGATGTGTATAACATTCAACCTTTTTTTTTTTTTTTTTTTTTTTTTTTTTTTTTTAAATAAAAAAAAAATTGTTTCTGAAAACAAGAAGTTTTTATCACATAATTTGAGAATTGTTTGATTCAGAGAAATAGTTTAGCGATACGAAATATCCAATATGAATAGGTTCAGTTCTTATTATTTCAAAGATGGTTATTCTGCGTTTTCTGTCTTTGCATTCAAAAAAATCTATGTATCAAAGACTAGTAAAAAGAGGAGTTAATTATTCTGGGACACACTTCTTTCATAAACTTCCTAGATATGGAAGCCTTGATGAAGTCTCTTAACCTACCAGCCATTGTAAATTTCTCTAAACGAATACAAAATAATAACTGGACTGCAGTTGATAATTTTTTGTGGATAACTCTCATTACAGCATGCTTCCAGTAACAAAGGTATCTCCAATCATAACTGCCAGCCATTTTCTATCAAGTCCAGAATCACTGCAATGCAGATAAAGAAAATCTGGGTATACAGAAGAAATCGTAATGGAATATCAGAAATTTTTAATAGATTCCTTAAAAAATAAGCATTGGTCAGAAGTGTATACTTCCTAGGGTGTTAATTCAAAATTTGATTCGTTTCTTAATGAACATTTCTTTAAGAAAAATTAAAAAAAGTAAAATTGTCGATATTCCAAAAAGTGAACTGGGTTATAGGTGTGTTACAAATGGTATATATAACAAAATGGCTCTGTATAAAGTATTGTCACATAACCTTAGTTATGTCAGTATACTTTCAAAAACAGTTCAAAGGGTCCTTAACACACTTAAAACCAATAGCAGATCATTTTAGAAGCATTTTTCAGTAGTTTGAGAGTCAGGAAACATGTTAGTAAGGAGAGTTTGAGCTATTTTGTAAGTTTTCGAAAATATTATAAAGAAATTTAAACATTTTTAGAAGCCTTTTGGCCACATTCATTTTCAGAGGTGTAAAATGAGATGACAATTCAAATTAGATCCAACACTTGCATTTTAGAAGATTATATTAAGAAAATATCATGAAATTGGTGATCTTGCAAGCTCATGGAATTTATTGCACAAGTAACTTTTTTCACCTAATTTTCAAGGTACAGCTAAGATTCAGAGCTCAAAATGTTCAGCATAAGATAATACACAACATATTAAAAGATAGAGTCAATAAGTGAAAAGAAAGTATGTTTTTTTAGACAAAATAAGAGATTTCGCTGACTCTGCAATTCAACATTTCTGCAGACATACAGATCTGAGGGCATAGAAAAGACATTTATATTAAAGAGAAGCTTTCACTGAACACATGGAGTGATTTTCGTAAAGATTCCGACAATATATAAGCTGTAAAAGGGAAATTAAGGTTTGAAAATAATTGCTGCTACTAAGCATTATTTTGGAAACAAAGGATTGGCATTAAGGGAAATAGATAATGAGGAAATAATATTACCATCAGATAGATAATTTAATTTAGTAAAGTTTGAGATATATTACAGATCGGTAGCACTCATATATTTGGAGATAATGAACATACAAGTTTTTAGCTGACTTTGCACTTATAGTCAAAGTCGATTTTCACCGTCAAATACATTTGGGATCTAGACGTGTTATATGTCAAAAGTTGAGGAAATTTTTATAGAACAATTTGATAACAGAATCATTTCACAGACTAACGAATTGTAGGGATGGTGACAGAGTAAAGCTTTTACGACTTTAACTCGAAATACACAAATCCTAGGAGAAAACTTGTCATAACTAAAACTGACATTTAAAATATGCTTCATAACATATCAAAATTTCAGACTTATCGGAATAAAAATAAGGTTTCCCTTTGTCAAATCAAGCGTCTGCTGAGTCAGCTGGCCCAATATGAATATAAGGAGCCTCCGCTAGCCTAGGCGGACAGCAGTAATTCGGCAGAAATTGAACCGAGAGGACGGCGTGTTGGTTGGTCGCGGAGATGTAGAAATTTTAGTAGTGACGTTATAATGGTGCGGGGTCAATCTTCCTTCGGGATGAACTTTTAACTTTCATCTAGGGGTTAGGAGGAAGTTGCTTACTGTGAGAGGATGGTTTAACCTGTAATCATTTATTTCGGATAGAAGTCTGATGCTTTTCTTTTAGGCCTACGCTGGTACCGAATTTATGTAAGAACTTTTGAAAAAAAATATAATCTGGAATTAATCAGGAAGTCTGAAGTTGTGTTTTAAGAACAGACCTCTTTATCCCTTGGGGTAATTACGAGGGATTGGCGACCGTAAATAGCATCACTTAAGGGTACCAGACACGATCATAGTTAAGACAAGCTGTAAGCTACAACCCCGAGCGAGCAGCAGGTTTTACAATGGGGCATTTGTAAAATATTTAACAAACATTTTACTTCAGCTGCAGAGAAATTAGGCAAAGAAATAGAATCCCCAGATAGTGCTCAAAGTCTTCTTCAGACTGCCTTCCCAAAAAAAAATTGCCACTAGTAATAGTCTCAGAAATAAATAAACTCATTAAGCAATTAAAACCTAAAAATTCTTATAGCTATGACAAAGTTTCAAGTAAATTGCAGAAAAGATTTTCAGATTGTATCAGTCACATACTTGCTCACATCGGTAATGAATTCTTATTTCCAAATAGACTATAATATGCAGCTGCAAAACCATTATTTGAAAAAGGAGAAGCTTCATGTAGAGATACCATTCCATTTCCTTACTTCCAGGATTCTCAAGTTTTTGTAAAAGCCATGTACCATGGTAGTGTTGAAAAAAAAAATTTTTTTTTCCTGGCTTTTTTTTCACAACTACTAAATCTCAAATTTGTAAGGCATTTACCGTTTAATATGACTGTTTTAGAGTTTATTCTAAGTACTTATCTTAATTTTTAAATCTACTATATTTTTCTGGTTCAGTAGAAAAAAAAATATACAAAAAATATTGGCAACATTGACTGAAATTTTCTTTTATGAACGGGGAATTCCCGAAGAGGCTAGGTTGCGCAAGAAGGAATCCACGTTCCCCGTTGTTTGGATTGATATTCGCTATTTGAACTAGTGCTGCCAGCCCTACGAATTTATCTGTAGACCTACGGATCTTCAAAAAAATATTAAGAATTTAAAATTTGTCTACAGTTTTTTACCTCTTTTATTACTTATTGTGCCTTCTTTATATTTGTATACTTGTTAAACTCTCAGCGTATAGTGGTACTGACTCATTAAATCGTCAGTAATTATGAATTGTTTCCTTGCAATCGTTGGTGTAAACCAATGTTTGAAAATAAATAAAGCTTCTATTTTGTATGATAATAGATTTAAATTCAAACTTAAAAGACCACAATACAGAACTATGAGCGCAGTCTTTATACACAGTGTGTACTGTGCTCACAATTTAAAATTGCAATCTCAAAATCTTTTGTGTAAAATCTTTTGCGTACAATACAAGAACAACCAGTGAAAAAAAAACTATTTCTGAAGTTATGGATCTAGAAGAAACAGAAGAAGATACTAGTGAATGTGGTACTAACGTAGAGGATGAATAAAATTATGTTACCTATATAGATACATTTATGAATCATTATGTAAGACATTATACGATTCAGTAACATTTAAAACACACTTGTAAAATGTAAGTTGCTTAAATAAAACTAACTTAACTTAGTCCACAACCCGAAGGTTGGTTGGATCCTCCCGAAGGAGGCATACTAAGCCATTGTGTCAGAGGTAGGACGGCCAGTTCCTTTCCTATGGGACCTACAGTTTAACGTGGAATCCGAACCACGGACAAATAAAACTATAATTTATCAAATATATTGTTTTCTGGGAAAAAAAAACTGAATTTAGAAAAAAAAACAAGTGTGCTAGGTTTTTTTTCATGGTTTTTTTTTTCACAAAGCTGGGGGGAAAATAACATTTTTTTTTTCAATTTACAACACTAACCATAGGATAATAACATGTATTGCATGCTACATTATTCTCACATTTTTTGTTCCAACAAGGATTATCAACAAAAATGGCTGCATATTAATTTATTAACATATTGCAGGAACTGAATAATAAAATGTGGCTTGCAACATTCATTTGTGATCTTGCAAAAGCATTTGATGGTGTAAATCATGAATTAATGTAGGTGGGTGTAGGAAAGGATCATGAGGTGTGTGAAAAAAAATTTCCACCAGAGCATGTGCTCAATTGAAATTAAAATTAAATTAAATAATTTTGAATAAAAATGGAATACTATGGAGCCTCAGATAAGTGGTTTAATTCATAAATAGGAAGCTGAATGCAAAATGTCTACATTTTTTTATTCTAAAATCAGTAAAGGTGCTTCATCATACTGCCATACAACATGGCATTCTGTAAGGCTCTGTCCCAGGATCCTTTCTGTTTCCTGCAAACTTATCCAATGAGGTTAAGAACATTTTATTTGAAGATGACACTAACCTGACCATTTTTTTTTAACATCCAACACTAATTTACGATTTAATGAAAATTAAGTTAGTGGAGTAGCAAACTAGTTTAGGGCAAACTCATTAAAATGTGCAGCGGACACCTTTGGAATAAGAGAAATTTCTCTAACAGCAGAAAGAATTAATAAAAGAGGTGTACTCTCTTATTTTCATTCAGTTATGTCACATGGCATATATTTTGGGAAAATTCTTCACAAAGTAAAAAGTTTCCATAGTGCAGAAGAGATCTATTAGGATGTTGTCTAGGGTAAAACCAAGAACTTGTTACAGACAACTCTTAATATATATATATATAGGAATCAAATTAGGATAGGAAAATGAGCCACCACTTACCTTAGATGATGGATGTGGGGCACGAACACACAGAAAAGACACAAACACAAATAATAAAGAAATTTTCGGGAAAAAAACCCTTCGTCAACGAGAGAACATTATGAGAGGTGGGTGCAGCCGGAGATTGCCTCACAGAAAGCTAATGAGGCAATCTCCGGCTGCACCCACCTCTCATAATGTTCTCTCGTTGACGAAGTGTTTTTTTCCCGAAAATTTCTTTATTATTTGTGTTTGTGTCTTTTCTGTGTGTTCGTGCCCCACATCCATCATCTAAGGTAAGTGGTGGTTCATTTCCCTATCCTAATTTGATTCCTATATATATATATATTAAGAGTTGTCTGTAACAAGTTCTTGGTTTTACCCTAGACAACATCCTAATAGATCTCTTCTGCACTATGGAAACTTTTTACTTTGTGAAGAATTTTCCCAAAAATATATGCCATGTGACATAACTGAATGAAAATAAGAGGAGTACACCTCTTTTATTAATTCTTTCTGCTGTTAGAGAAATTTCTCTTATTCCAAAGGTGTCCGCTGCACATTTTAATGAGTTTGCCCTAAACTAGTTTGCTACTCCACTAAGTACTTAATTTTCATTAAATCGTAAATTAGTGTTGGATGTTAAAAAAAAAAATGGTCAGGTTAGTGTCATCTTCAAATAAAATGTTCTTAACCTCATTGGATAAGTTTGCAGGAAACAGAAAGGATCCTGGGACAGAGCCTTACAGAATGCCATGTTGTATGGCAGTATGATGAAGCACCTTTACTGATTTTAGAATAAAAAAATGTAGACATTTTGCATTCAGCTTCCTATTTATGAATTAAACCACTTATCTGAGGCTCCATAGTATTCCATTTTTATTCAAAATTATTTAATTTAATTTTAATTTCAATTGAGCACATGCTCCGGTGGAAATTTTTTTTCACACACCTCATGATCCTTTCCTACACCCACCTACATTAATTCATGATTTACACCATCAAATGCTTTTGCAAGATCACAAATGAATGTTGCAAGCCACATTTTATTATTCAGTTCCTGCAATATGTTAATAAAATTAATATGCAGCCATTTTGTTGATAATCCTTGTTGGAACAAAAAGTGTGAAGTAGTGAGAATAATGTAGCATGCAATACATGTTATTATCCTATGGTTAGTGTTGTAAATTGAAAAAAAAATGTATTTTCCCCCCAGCTTTGTGAAAAAAAAAACCATGAAAAAAAACCTAGCACACTTGTTTTTTTTCTAAATTCAGTTTTTTTCTTCCAGAAAACAATATATTTGATAAATTATAGTTTTATTTGTCCGTGGTTCGGATTCCACGTTAAACTGTAGGTCCCATAGGAAAGGAACTGGCCGTCCTACCTCTGACACAATGGCTTAGTATGCCTCCTTCGGGAGGATCCAACCAACCTTCGGGTTGTGGACTAAGTTAAGTTAGTTTTATTTAAGCAACTTACATTTTACAAGTGTGTTTTAAATGTTACTGAATCGTATAATGTCTTACATAATGATTCATAAATGTATCTATATAGGTAACATAATTTTATTCATCCTCTACGTTAGTACCACATTCACTAGTATCTTCTTCTGTTTCTTCTAGATCCATAACTTCAGAAATAGTTTTTTTTTTACTGGTTGTTCTTGTATTGTACGCAAAAGATTTTACACAAAAGATTTTGAGATTGCAATTTTAATTTGTGAGCACAGTACACACTGTGTATAAGACTGCGCTCATAGTTCTGTATTGTGGTCTTTTAAGTTTGAATTTAAATCTATTATCATACAAAATAGAAGCTTTATTTATTTTCAAACATTGGTTTACACCAACGATTGCAAGGAAACAATTCATAATTACTGACGATTTAATGAGTCAGTACCACTATACGCTGAGAGTTTAACAAGTATACAAATATAAAGAAGGCACAATAAGTAATAAAAAGAGGTAAAAAACTGTAGACAAATTTTAAATTCTTAATATTTTTTTGAAGATCCGTAGGTCTACAGATAAATTCGTTAGTTCAAATAGCGAATATCAATCCAAACAACGGGGAACGTGGATTCCTTCTTGCGCAACCTAGCCTCTTCGGGAATTCCCCGTTCATAAAAGAAAATTTCAGTCAATGTTGCCAATATTTTTGTAATTTTTTTTTCTACTGAACCAGAAAAATATAGTAGATTTAAAAATTAAGATAAGTACTTAGAATAAACTCTAAAACAGTCATATTAAACGGTAAATGCCTTACAAATTTGAGATTTAGTAGTTGTGAAAAAAAAGCCAGGAAAAAAAAACATTTTTTTTTTCAACACTACCATGGTACATGGCTTTTACAAAAATCTTGAGAATCCTGGAAGTAAGGAAATGGAATGGTATCTCTACATGAAGCTTCTCCTTTTTCAAATAATGGTTTTGCAGCTGCATATTATAGTCTATTTGGAAATAAGAATTCATTACCGATGTGAGCAAGTATGTGACTGATACAATCTGAAAATCTTTTCTGCAATTTACTTGAAACTTTTGTCATAGCTATAAGAATTTTTAGGTTTTAATTGCTTAATGAGTTTATTTATTTCTGAGACTATTACTAGTGGCAATTGCATTTCTACAAATTTATTGGGAAGGCAGTCTGAAGAAGACTTTGAGCACTATCTGGGGATTCTATTTCTTTGCCTAATTTCTCTGCAGCTGAAGTAAAATGTTTGTTAAATATTTTACAAATGCCCCATTGTAAAACCTGCTGCTCGCTCGGGGTTGTAGCTTACAGCTTGTCTTAGCTATGATCGTGTCTGGTACCCTTAAGTGATGCTATTTACGGTCGCCAATCCCTCGTAATTACCCCAAGGGATAAAGGTCTGTTCTTAAAACACAACTTCAGACTTCCTGATTAATTCCAAATTATATTTTTTCAAAAGTTCTTACATAAATTCGGTACCAGCGTAGGCCTAAAAGAAAAGCATCAGACTCCTATCCGAAATAAATGATTACAGGTTAAACCATCCTCTCACAGTAAGCAACTTCCTCCTAACCCCTAGATGAAAGTTAAAAGTTCATCCCGAAGGAAGAGTGACCCCGCACCATTATAACGTCACTACTAAAATTTCCTACATCTCCGCGACCAACCAACACGCCGTCCTCTCAGTTCAATTTCTGTCGAATTACTGCTGTCCGCCTAGGCTGGCGGTGGCTCCTTATATTCATATTGGGCCAGCTGACTCAGCAGACGCTTGGTTTGACAAAGGGAAACCTTATTTTTATTCCGATAAGTCTGAAATTTTGATATGTTATGAAGCATATTTTAAATGTCAGTTTTAGTTATGACAAGTTTTCTCCTAGGATTTGTGTATTTCGAGTTAAAGTCGTAAAAGCTTTACTCTTTCACCATCCCTACAATTCGTTAGTCTGTGAAATGATTCTGTTATCAAATTGTTCTATAAAAATTTCCTCAACTTTTGACATATAACACGTCTAGATCCCAAATGTATTTGACGGTGAAAATCGACTTTGATTATAAGTGCAAAGTCAGCTAAAAACTTGTATGTTCATTATCTCCAAATATATGAGTGCTACCAATCTGTAATATATCTCAAACTTTACTAAATTAAATTATCTATCCGATGGTAATATTATTTCCTCATTATCTATTTCCCTAAAGGCCAATCCTTTGTTTCCAAAATAATGCTTAGTAGCAGCAATTATATTCAAACCTTAATTTCCCTTTCACAGCTTATATACTGTCAGCATCTTTACGAAAATCACTCCAAGTGTTCAGTGAAAGCTTCTCTTTAATATAAATGTCTTTTCTATGCCCTCAGATCTGTATGTCTGCAGAAATGTTGAATTGCAGAATCAGCGAAATCTCTTATTTTGTCTAAAAACCATACTTTCTTTTCACTTATTGACTCTATCTTTTAATATGTTGTGTATTATCTTATGCTGAACACTTTGAGCTCTGAATCTTAGCTGTACCTTGAAAATTGGGTGAAAAAAGTTACTTGTGCAATAAATTCCATGAGCTTGCAAGGCCACCAATTTCATGATATTTTCTTAATGTAATCTTCTAAAATGCAAGTGTTGGATCTAATTTGAATTGTCATCTCATTTTACACCTCTGAAAATGAATGTGGCCAAAAGGCTTCTAAAAATGTTTAAATTTCTTTATAATATTTTCAAAAACTTACAAAATAGCTCAAACTCTCCTTACTAACGTTTCCTGACTCTCAAACTACTGAAAAATGCTTCTAAAATGATCTGCTATTGGTTTTAAGTGTGTTAAGGACCCTTTGAACTGTTTTTGAAAGTATACTGACATAACTAAGGTTATGTGACACCATACTTTATACAGAGCCATTTTGTTATATTATACCATTTGTAACACACCTATAACCCAGTTCACTTTTTGGAATATCGACAATTTTACTTTTTTTTTTAATTTTTCTTAAAGAAATGTTCATTAAGAAACGAATCAAATTTTGAATTAACACCCTAGGAAGTATACACTTCTGACCAATGCTTATTTTTTAAGGAATCTATTAAAAAATCTGATATTCCATTACGATTTCTTCTGTATACCCAGATTTTCTTTATCTGCATTGCAGTGATTCTTGACTTGATAGAAAATGGCTGGCAGTTATGATTGGAGATACCTTTGTTACTGGAAGCATGCTGTAATGAGAGTTATCCACAAAAAATTATCAACTGCAGTCCAGTTATTATTTTGTATTCGTTTAGAGAAATTTACAATGGCTGGTAGGTTAAGAGACTTCATCAAGGCTTCCATATCTAGGAAGTTTATGAAAGAAGTGTGTCCCAGAATAATTAACTCCTCTTTTTACTAGTCTTTGATACATAGATTTTTTGAATGCAAAGACAGAAAACGCAGAATAACCATCTTTGAAATAATAAGAACTGAACCTATTCATATTGGATATTTCGTATCGCTAAACTATTTCTCTGAATCAAACAATTCTCAAAATTATGTGATAAAAACTTCTTGTTTTCAGAAACAATTTTTTTTTTATTTAAAAAAAAAAAAAAAAAAAAAAAAAAAAAAAAAAAAGATAGGTTGAATGTTATACACATCATCAAGAGAAAAATCTTTAAATATCTGACCACCGCATATGAATGAAAATTTAACCTGAGACTTCAATTTTGCTTGGAATCCTACATTTTGCATCTCTATCATTCACTTATGATAAGTAGTGATTACTTATTTGCCCTCATTTAAAAATATCTTTATCAATTCAGTGCTTCTGAACTCTCTTATATCATTGTGTAATGTAAGACCAATAACCAACATTTCTTTAGAAAGGGTGAGGTAGTTTTTACTCATAGTGTATTAATTAGAGATGATCAAAATAGTATGTCTGATTGCTTGCATAACGATTCTGCACCCCACCCTTCTGCTCTCTCTTTCTCTCTGCATGAGTAAATTAGTGTGTATGTTTAGCATATACAATGGAAACAGCTACTGGCCTCTCTCATTTTTGCACACCCGACAGGGTCAGGAAAACCAGCGGGGACAGTAGAGTGCCCCTACTGCTCAACAGTGCTGTCAGCCAACAACCTCAGAAGGCACATCCGTACTCAGCATGAAGACTTCCCAACTGCCTCCTGCCCCTTCTGCAGTTTTGTCTCCAAGAACAAATATAGCCTGCAGGAACATCTCCGCAGGCTGCATGGCATCTGGAGAAAATAGACTATATGTATCCAACATAAGAAATACCTATGTTCAGTGTTTTTTTTTTGGTCGAAATTTGACATTTGCACCAATAACGTTACAGTTATATTAGAGCATATTTCTATTTTGCTGTCCCTGCAATTTAGGAAGTAATTTTTTACTTCTTTCCTTTTCGTGAAAATCATTTCAATAACTTTTTGATCTTGTTAATTGTTTTTACTCTTATTATTTTTAATATTGTTTAGCAAAATAAAACAACCTGCATGTATTTATTGATTCATGAGACAACTGAATGTTTGGACAAAATATTCCTTTTTAAAAAATAATAATATTAAATTGTAACCTTCAGCATTACATGTAAACCCTTGTATTTTGAAATATGAAATTACTATCTTCAAATCATTATTTTATTTAAGGAAGGTAGTTTGTTTAATTTATATACTCCTACTTTCTTTTTTTTCTGCATATTTTTGGTCTCTGCTAAAGCCAAGATCAACAACTAGTGTTTTGAATAAGGAAAGCACTTCTTGTGTTGAAATTATAGGTAGGGCAAAACTGTAGACAGTTCCAGATATGGTACTGGATGCGGTGGCATAAAATTGGAGCCTTCACTCATATCCCAGTTTAGCAGATTTGTAGATTCAGCATCTAGCACTAGGAAATGTACCAGGAGTTGAACTCTACAACTGAACACTGGTCCTATGATTTTATTGTTTCTTAATGAACGCTTTGCTACTCGGGTGCTAGTATTTATACGACCTAATGTGTCACAACACTTTTCCTCATAATTTTGTAAAAATTAGTAAATATACAGTATTGTGATACTAGTTGAGATAATGGAGAGTAAACAGTGTGGGATACAACAACCAACTGTTTCTCAAAATGCATACAAAAACTTACTTCCAGATACCTCACAGTCAACAGAGGATGTACCTAGCACTTTCTGTTTATTAAATATTTTCTCTGCTTCCTTGTGAGTTATCCAGTAATCCCTATTACGAGGCACGTCCAGAAAGTAAGTTCCGTTTGGTAATAAAATGAAATTGTACACAGATACAGAAGAAATTTTTATTGCACAAAATTCTACAACTCTTAAACTACTTTTCCACATAACTGCCGAAATTTTGCAGGCATTTGTCATAGCGTGGCACCAGATTTTGTATACCTTCTTCATAGAAATCTGCCGCCTGTGTCTTCAACCAGTTGGAAACAGTTTCTTTCAGCTCGTCGTCATTGGTGAAGTGATGACCGCCAAGGAAAGACTTGAGATGTAAGAACAGATGAAAGTCTTGCCAGTTCTTCTGTAACCAAAGGTGGACGCCCACTTCGTTCTTCATCGTGCACATCACTACGCCCGCCATTGAACTGTCGGACCCATCTTCTCACCATTGAATCACTCATCGCATTTGGTCCGTAAACATCGCAAATTGGCCGATAAATTTCACTTGGTTTCACTTTCCTTGCATTCAGAAACTGAATCACAGACCTGATTTCACAAGCGGCGGGATTTTCAATCAACGCCAACATTTCAAACAAGCACAACAAAGCGTACGTAACTGACAGCAATCTTCAAATGGTGCACGTTCTTCCCCTTGATACACATCGTCTACAGCACATGTGCAGAACTGCAATCGCAGTGCTGCAGCGGAGATAAATTGAAACGGAACTTACTATCTGGACGCGCCTCGTATTTCCAACAGTCAATAATTCCACCCACTGTTTACTGATACTATCTTCCTATCTTTAAGATCTGAAAATTAAGATAGGATAGGAAAAAATAACCCATCACTTCCCACAGATATGGCAGGTGGGCCAGATAAACACAAGAAAAAACAAACAAACAAAAAAACCTTAATATTTCGGTTTGTAACCTTAATCATGCAAGATGTGAGACAAATGGCAGGAGGAAGATGTGTACACACAGGGGCCTACTATATGAATGAACCAATAATGAAAGAAGAGGGAAGAGTGGGGGTTTAACCCGTGGAGAGGAAAGTTGACCAACATTAATTGTGGGACAGAATAATATCTGTGATGACAGTAAAGGTAAAATAAAAGTATTTTGAACTGTTATAAGAGTAAATACTTAAAATAAGAAATGAGTATGTGTAAATATATATTCAAGGAAATTATATAAGTTATTAAAAATATAAATATGAAAATTGACTGTAAACTTCTAAAATGCTAAGTAACAGGTTTACAGGTGGACTGCTAGCACAGATTGAGACCAGGGTTATGTCTGGTGCATAATACATTATGTAAACATAGTTGATGTAATTAAACTACTGGCGATTATTTTGTAGGTACGTTAGAAATAAATTCTTTGAAGATGTTGAAAGAATTTTTAATTGAAAATTCCTTCTGTCTTTTCCTGAACTTTAATCTTATAACCTGCTAAACATTTTGGATGTGTTTGATGTGTATTGAAAATATGTATCCTTGAATATCAGACCCCCTGTTCAACAAATCACAATGACTTGTAATACTTGTAAAGATAATTTTTACTACGAGTGCCATAATTGTAGTCACAAATTATACTCTATTTGAAACAAATACTAAAAATACAAAGGACTTAAATGTGAATATATACTCAGCCACCAATGTTAAAATACCTAACTTCTTGAACAGTTCTCTACATGAAGTTCTACTGCTAACCCCACACAAAATTCTTATTACTTTATTGGGCCCTGTATGTTTTGTTTCTATGAGTTGCAATTCCCCTGAACATGAATGCATACGACATTAAGTACTTAAAGTGAGCAAAATAAACTACTTTCCTCATACTGAGACCTATCACTGAAATTGTATGAATTTCAAATTTGGCTGCACCCTGTCACTTCAGAGACATGCACGCTCTGATTTAAATTATGATCAATATGCAAACCAAGAAATTTCACACTCTCTACCTCTTGAATGCGTAAAACTTTTGTGAAAAGATCATTTAGCTATTTTATCATATAATGATTTGTGTTTTCTTTATCTTGAAATACTATCCCAACTTTCTCCCGCTATCTAGGCAAGACAGCTTTTGACAGAACTAAGTAGTGTTTGCTAAGGATTTCCATTTGAAAAGTTTGATATCAGATTATTTAAAATAATGATAAGAAGGAATGTATTTGTGACTTATTAAACTTGCAATAGTAGCTCATTAAGTTCACTTTTGTAATTACCATTATCTCAACTCATCTTTAATTGGATTTTTACTTACTCTGGCATTCCATACTCTAAAAGTGTGTATCATTAGATTTGCCTTCTTTATTTAATAATATTTTTTTTTGTACACTTTTAAACTCTTCCAGTCTTCTTTCTTCAGGACCATAGATACCTATTGAGTAGTGTGTATTTAGGATATCTTGAAACATTTTTTCATTAGTTTCTCATTAGAAAATGTTATTCTTTCCTTCCATTTCTGGTCTATCTGCTGATGATCATGGATCTGCTATTTGACACCTTTATATAGCACAGTATAGTCATATAGTTCAGTTCTTCCTTATAACTTCTTGAATACTGCACTTCCATAACTTTTTTTTTTATTTATTTAAGAAGTATTTATGCTGTATAAAAATTCTTATATTCTAAGACCTCTGACAGTGTATGTTTTAATATTTATCATGTCCACTATTCCAATTTTTTGGGCCTTTTCATTGTATTAAATCCACCCGGCTGTTACCTGAGATCGATGAATATATTTTAACATAACTTGATTACCAGCTGAACCACACAACCACCATGCTGGGTTTTTATTTTAGGGTTTTCATTCTGTTGGTCAGTTACAGATTTTCTAGATAAATCAGAGAGGTTGTCCCAGCCGATCTGAGATTCTTGAGGCTACATCTACTTCAGTTATAAATTCATATGACATAGAAACAAGGATAAATAATGAAATAGAGAAGTTTTTTTTAAAAAGAAATGTTCACTTAAATGTCCACACATTTTATACTTCCAGCCCTGCTATCATGATAAGTGTTGCCCTTACTTAGTATCCTTAATAGTGATGAAAAAATATTAAAATAATCAAAAGTAATAACTTCATTTGTAGGTAAATGAGATAGTAATTGGTATAAATTATTGTGGAATATGCTCAACAGTTTTTATCAGTGAATGAATTTAAAATAGAATTTCATATTTTCAAAAGTGTTAGTCTAAGGAACAGTGTGGAATAAGTTTTGTCATAATTAACAAATAATTACATGGAAAGGAGAGATAAACTATACCCACCATTCACCAAAGTTAAAGGGAGGCAGGCAGCAGCAATAAAGAACTTGCCACAAATACTCACATACACAAATTCAAGAAAACAGAAACATTTGACTAAGTTCTCACAAGTTCTACTGTCAACACAGCCATATGTAAGATGGGTTTATAGTTGGAGGTGATGGGGGGGGGGGGGGTGACAGTAATATCAGCAGAAATATTAATTGTGGGAAATACTCTGATGGATCTGACTGCAACAATTATTGAGGTCATGAGAGTTTGAGAAAGGACATTGAAAGCAACAGGATAATCTAGATTTTGGGAGTAAACTGTGACCATTCTGATGGAGAATATGTTCCAGGTGAGGCTGATGTAAGAATTCTGGCAGTGGAGGCAATTGAGCTGGTATATGAGATGGGACGTGGTACAGATGGCTTGCCTATGATGGGGTAGTTTTTGACTGTGGAAGATAATTAACACAAAATTAACAAACTGAAATAATTAAACTCAACTATGATTTTTCATCCAAAATAATTCTGTTCACTGCTATGCTACTTAACAGCATTAGTTACAGATACCATTTCAACTTTTTCCGAGCATTTCTTTCTGTTCAGGGAAATTTTTTTAAGGACTATCTCCCTACCAATGTAAATTCAGAAGTATAGCTCCTGCTGATTTACTCACATAAAAAAGTTGCACCTTTCAATCCAAAATAGTATCAAAATTCCTAGTTGTTCCCATAATCAGTGTAAGTTATTATTGCTTATGTAATTGCTTTTGTAATTAGGAGTTCATTCTAGCTTCAAACTTCTTAACAGAGAATAAGCGGCAGTGGGAAGCCTGCATAGACCAAGATACTGTATATTCTTATCATTGACACCTGTGGCCTCTCCTGTATTTTGAGTACACTTCATTTACAATTAATTTCACCATTTCTATTGAAAACCTGTTTGATGCTATTCCATCCTTCATTATACTCAATATCAAATAATACACATGTTTTAAATATTACAGTGTGTTCTAGTGGGAAGTGTTCTATTTTTTTATTTTTGGAAATACCATTTCACTATCATCGTTTATAATTTATAAGGGAAAAGATGACCATGACCACAAGCTGGCACTCGATTTCAGGCACAAGGGTGTAGGAAGATTCTCTTTTTTAGGTAAGGGTGTCCGGGATTGGAATGAGTTACCAAGAGAAATGATGAATAATTTACCGAAAATTTAAAGATAAAATTTGTAGAGGGCAAATGTAGGTAGGTGCAGGATAGGGGGAAGATGGGTGTGTAGGGAAATTGCCACCGGAGCCTGTGCTCCATTGCAACTAAATTAAATTAAATTAAATTCATAGACACCATTTCAACGACACATTATGTCTGTTACAAATTTTATTTTGCACTTAATATCTCAGGTTAGTATTGTAGTTATTAGTCATATTCTCATACCCCTTTTAAATACAATTCTACTGTGGTTGCAGAAACTTTGAAGAGAATTACACTGTTGTATCAAATGATAGTTACAACAGTTTATATCCAGTTTTATCATCTGAAATAGTAAAATGCCCGTTGAGTTCCATGGAAGTTCGTATGTTTGCCATAATACGGTAAAATTGTTAGGTACAGAGCGTAAGGCCAACATTAAACATTGCAGAAGGTGCAATGGCCATTATACAGGATGGCCAGAAATGAAAGGTCAGTCCTGCAACTGCTGATATGTCACATCATGTCCTATTACATGACAAAATTTTATTTTAGTAAAAATCTCACCATTTTCAAAATATTAATTTTTAATTTTTTTTTCGAAACGTGCATTTTTTTAGTTTATTTCGTGCCATTTCTACAAATTAAGACTTTTTGAACAATGTTTTTTTCTTATAATGTTAAAATCCTTAAAAACTGTAATGTAAAAAGTGTATACAAATTTATTCAAATGGCTGACTTTGACAACCTGTTGTATAAAAAAATTGTACTAAGCTGATCGTGCCAATTACATTAAAAAATTGCTTCATTATTGCCAATTTTAAAATGGTATAGTTTAATGTTCCTTTTAAAATTATGTTTTTTATGGTAGTTCTAAAGCACGAAGGTTGGTATTTTCGACTTTATTAAAATAAAATAATAAAAGTCTATCGAATTGAAGTTACCATGCAAGTATTTTTTCATTGTTTGGCACATTTGGACAGTGAATTCGTTGAAATCTATTTTGTTGTTGAAATGGCTACCTGGGTGCCAGCACATTATCTTAAAAAAAAGGGGGGGGAATAGATAGTTCACATACAATAGTACAATGGTAGAGAAAGAGATGGAGAGATGTCTTTACATTTGATATCTGGCAATGAATAAACTGAAGAAAGTCACACATTTTGAAAAAATATTTAAAAAAATCAATATCTAAAATAAAATTTTCTCATATAGTAGGAAATTATGTGAGCTATCTGGACACCCTGTATATATGATGGCCATACTGAAAGTCATGAGTAACTCATTATAAACCATGGAAATTTCAACAATGTAACTAAAAGACAGCAGAGTCGTAAATCACAAGTTGTACACGACATGTTGTCAGATTGTGATGTTTGCTACTGTCACATGACCACTGGAAATATTTAGAAAATGGCAGACAGGAATGTTTCGTTTCAACAGCATGTTGTCTTCGAATTCCTTGTTAAAGTCGAAAAATCGGCAACTGGATTTAACCTCCGACTTCAATGCACCTATGGAGATGTCGCATTGTGTGCCAGTAGTCTTAGGAGATGGGTGAAACATTTTAAAGATGGGAGCACGAGTATCAAAGATGACCCTGT
>JARYHS010013552.1:0-10243 GCA_031002005.1 Vandiemenella viatica | reverse complement strand
CGATATTGCAAAATGGCACGAAGAGATTGTTTCTCTCCTTAACGAGAAATTAAGTGATCAGAAGCTAAGAGAAATGAAGGATAAGTTGGCAACCTTTGCCATTTCGGTAGCACGCATTGAAGATAGAGAAGAGGAACTTCGGAAGGAAAACTCCAGACTAAAGAAAGAAATTGATGAGCTAAGAAAGCAAAAGAACTGGGCTTCCACCCTAACTTATGCGTCAGTAGTTGTGTCAAAAGCTACTCCAATAATTAAACCGAAACTGAGTGCCTCAACAACAAGTGCAGTATTCGTCTCCTCGAAGGCATTGGAAAGTCCAAAGTCAGTTGCTGAGAAAGTGCCTAGAATTGTGAAACCCGCGAAGGAGAAGATTAGAATTCTCAAAATACGGAACACCAAGAATGCAGTGATTGTGGAGACGCAATCGCAAGAAGATGTGAAGAAGATAATGAGCAACAAGGAATTGAATGAGGAACTTAAGTGTGAGCTGCCCCGTAAGAGGAGGCCCTTGGTCCTCTTGTATGAGCTTCCAAAGTCCATAGAACAGAAGAGATCGCAGGAAGGATCTATTAACAAAACTTTTGAAGAAAAAATTGACAGAAAAGAATTCCTGAGTGGATTCACTCCTAAATTAGGACGGGCCCGCGAGATAAAGCTTCAGTTCACCAAGTAGTCGAGGTCAGTCCATCAGTGAGTGCCCAAAAAAAAAAAAAATTACCTGCGCCCATTGCGGCAAAGATGACCATAAAAAAGATCAATGTCCTAATTTGTCGCAAGAGAAGCTGTGCATTTCCTGTCAAAAACAAGGGAAATATTGCAGAAAGAAAGGAAAAGATTGCCCAACCTACCAATTGCTGCTACAACGGCTCATTAACAAAATCGACTATGACTTGTAAGCGCTCCCTTATAGAAGTGGAATCAACTTTAGAAGAGCAATTAATTAATATATTCAAGAAGTTGTTGTTGTTGTTGTTGTTTTAGGGCGCGTCGACAGCGGGGTCATTAGCGCCCTAACAAAAACCAGGCGTGACAACGTGGCGAAATTGCCGTCTGTAAAGGGGTCGGCCACAGAGACAGCACAATAAAATACTAACATACTAACTAAAATACCGTCTGCCTGGCCGACTGTATAGAGTTCGGCCACACAGACGGCAACATAAAATATAAAACTGTGACTAAAATATAATACATTAACTGGTTGGCTGTAGATGGGCCAACCAGGTTAAAAAACAAATTAGCTGGCTGGCTGTAAAAGGGCCAGCCATATAATCAGTGTCACAAATAAAAACAGTACTTGGATTGGTGGTAGTACACGGCCACCAATCCAAACTAGAACCTAGGCCGATCTGCCCAAAATTTTTGGGACAAGACCGGCCAAGCAACAAAACTTTAAAACCTTAGCCACGTTGTCACGGTCATCGCTTAAAATAAGGGACAGATCGTTGACTAAGCCAACGTCTGCCCTTAGATCTAAAAACAATACACATTCGGTTAAAATGTGGAGTACCGTCAAAGGTACGCCACAAGCATCACACTCCGGAGGGTCCTCTCGGCGGAGAAGGAAACCATGTGTCAGAGGACAGTGCCCTATACGGAGGCGAGTAAGGAGAACCTCATCCCTCCTCGCCTGCTGGAAGGAGCTGCTCCACGGCTGAACGGTCGGTTTGACCTGCCGGAGCTTGTTATGCTCAACTTCCAGCCACTGCCTCTGCCAAACATCAAAAACAAATCTCTTCGCCGCCGAGGCAAGGTCTGACTTTGGGACCGGGTCAAAGTCGATTCGGACCTTGTCACAGGCCAACTTGGCAGCTTCATCAGCTGCCTCGTTCCCCCTGATTCCCACATGGCCTGGTACCCAGCAGAATGCCACCTCCTTCCCACAAGATTGGAGGGAAAGGAGGGCGTCCTGGATGTCCTGGACTAGACGGTCTGCTGGGTACATAGTTGCTAATGCCTGAATGCAACTAAGGGAATCACAGCATATGAGGTACATATGCCTTCATATGCTGGAGCGACTTTAGCAGGGCATAGCACTCCGCAGTGTAAACACTGCACCTGCTATCCATCTTGTATTTGTAAGTCGCTCGAGGGAACACTATTGAACAGCCTACACTGTTAGCCTGCTTAGACCCATCCGTATACACCGGGGTGAAAGTGTGATATTGATTTAAAATATCAGTAAAAATATGAATAAAAACACTGTCAGCGGTTAGCAGTTTGTTATGCCGTGACAGTTCTAAAATTAATCTGGGCCTCTTTAAAAGCCAGGGAGGGGATTTACTCCAACCCTGGCGATAAAAAGAGGGAAGCTCAAATCCGTAATGTTCTAAAATAGCCTTCGTACGGTAGCTGAACGGTTTAGTGGCTCTATGCCGGTTGGCATAGAGCCGCTCGTAGCTGGGATGTAGAACTATGTCGTACACGGGACTGCCAGGTGTTATGGCAATATGCGTATAGTGTCGCACCATGAGGAGTTGCCGGCGGATGGTAAGTGGTGGCTCGCCCGAGTCAGCACAAAAGCTGACAATAGGGCTGGTGCGATATGCACCAGTGGCGAGCCGAATTCCTGCATGGTGGACACTATCCAGTATCCGAAGATAACTGTCCCGTGCCGAACCATATACGATACAACCATACTCGAGACGCGACCGTACAAAGGCTCGATAAAACTGTAGCAGGCAGGAGCGATCAGCGCCCCACGACCTGCCGCACAGACATTTTAAAATATTAAGAGCTTTTAAGGCCCTGGCTTTCACATCTTTAAGATGTGCAAGCCAGTTAAGCCTGGTGTCAAAAATGAGGCCCAGAAATCTAACTGTTTCAGTAAAACTTAAAACGGTGTTCCTCAAGGTAAGGTGAGGCTCAGCTAAAAGACTTCTGCTACGAGTAAAAAGTACACACCGGGTTTTCTCGGCAGAGAATCGAAAACCGGTGTGCACTGACCAATCATCCAGACTGTTCAGCGCGAGTTGCAGCTGCCGCTCTGCGCTTCTCAGGCTGGACGATGCAATAAAAATTAAAAAATCGTCCACATATAAGGAGAACCGAATGGGACTCCTTATAACCAAAGATATACTGTTAATTGCGATAGCAAATAGGGTCACGCTTAAAACTGACCCCTGAGGGACACCGTTTTCCTGAATAAAAAGATCAGACACTTCACCACCGACTCGGTACCGGAAGCAACGACGAGATAAAAATGATTTTAAAAAACGGGGTAGGTTACCCCTAAAACCCCATTCATGTAACTGTTTTAAAATAACATGCCGCCAGGTAGTATCGTAAGCCTTTTCAAGATCGAAAAAAACACCCACGAGGTGTTGGCTGCGTATGAACGCATCCTTGTATTGCCGCCTCCAGGAGGATCAGGTTGTCCAAGGTGGAACGGAACTTCCTGAATCCACACTGAAAGCGGCTCAGGAGATTACGGGATTCAAGACACCAGACGAGGCGGCGATTCACCATCCTCTCCAGTGTCTTCCCCACGCAGCTAGTCAAGGCAATACTACGATAACTACCTGGCAACAATTTGTCCTTGCCAGGTTTTAAAATGGGAATTAATGTTGCTTCTTTCCACGAGTCGGGGAAGTGTCCTCCAGTCCAAATGTCGTTAAAAATATCTAGAAGGTACTTTTTAGCATCCTTGCTGAGATGCCTCAGCATCTGGTACTGGATCAAATCAGGCCCTGGAGCAGTGTCATTTGCGCTGTTCAACGCACTCTCCAGCTCCCAAGATGTGAATGGGCAGTTGTAGGCCTCTGAATTCGACGAATCGAAGCACAGCGGGCGCCTCTCGGCAGCGACTCTACGTCGCTGAAACCGAGGGTCAAAGTTATCGGACGAAGTGATGGCGGCGAAGTTCTCCGCCATCAGCTGCGCTATGCTTCGTTCGTCAGTAATAATACGTCCATGATCCAGTAACCCAGATACTGGTGCGCGGGAGTACCTTCCAGATATACGGCGAATGGACTCCCATACTTTCGACGAAGGTGTGGAACGATTGATAGTGCTCACAAAGTTCTGTTGTTGTTGTTGTTGTTGTTGTTGTTTTAGGGCGCGTCGACAGCGGGGTCATTAGCGCCCTAACAATTACCAGCATAAACTGTGGCTCAAAGTACTAAAATACTGACTGCATGGTCGACTGTAAAGGGGTCGACCATACAGACAGCAAATAAATTAATTCAGAAACATAAAACGTGGCTTAGCAAAGGGGCCACCAGAACACAAGACCGTGCATCACCTGAATGGCTGTAAAGTGGCCATACAGGATACCAAAATAATTAAAAGCGCTACATCTCTCGCCGGCTGTATAGTGGCCAGCGAAAAGGAATTTAAAAATATAAAAATTTAAAACAGTGCACACGGATGAGTAGCTGTAAAGGGGCCACCCATCCATCTTAGAACTAGGCCGATCTGCCTAAAATTTTAGGCACTAGACCGGCCAATACGCAAAATTTTAAAATACACGCCACACTGCTGGTCTCATTGTTTAAAATAAGGGCCAGATCGTTCGCCAGGCCAACGTCTGCCCTTAAGTCTAAAAACAAAGCACAATCAACTAAAATGTGGCGCACCGTCAGAGGTACGCCACAAGCATCACATTCCGGAGGGTCCTCCCGGCGGAGGAGAAAGCTGTGTGTCAGAGGACAATGCCCTATACGGAGGCGAGTCAGGAGAACCTCATCCCTCCTCGCCCGCTGGAAGTAGCTGCTCCACGGCCGAACGGTCGGTTTGACCAGCCGGAGCTTATTATGCTCTACCTCCAGCCACTGCCTCTGCCAAACGTCGGAAACAAATCTTTTCACCGCCGAGGCAAGGTCAGACTTTGGGACCGGATCAAAGTCAATTCTGACCTTGTTGCAGGCTAACTTGGCAGCTTCATCAGCTGCCTCGTTCCCCCTAATTCCCACATGACCAGGTACCCAGCAGAATACGACCTCCTTTCCAGAAGATTGGATGGATCGGAGGGTGTCCTGTATGTCCTGGACAAGACGATCTGCTGGGTACATGCTTCCCATGGCCTGGATGCAGCTGAGGGAATCACAGCATATGATGTACATCATGCTGCGACTTACTTTCATATGCTGGAGCGACTTTAACAAAGCGTAACACTCTGCAGTGTACACGCTGCAACAGCTATTTAGTTTGTAATTATAAGTCGCTCGAGGGAATACTACAGAGCAGCCAACTCCGTTAGCCTGCTTAGACCCATCCGTGTATACCGGGGTAAAATCGCGAAACTGATTTAAAACATGGCTAAATGTACGGGTAAAAACATTGTCGGCGGTACACAGCTTGTTGTACCGCGACAATTCTAAAACTGTTCTGGGCCTCTTCAAAAGCCAGGGAGGAGATTTACTCCAACCCTGGTGATAAAAAGTGGGCATCTGAAACCCATATTCCTCCAATATAGCCTTTGTACGGTAGCTGAACGGTTTAGTTGCTCTTTGACGGTTGGTATATAACCGCTCAGAGTTGGGATGAATAACTACGTCGTACACGGGACTGCCAGGAGTTGTGGCAATATGTATATAGTGTCGCACCATGAGGAGACGCCGGCGGATGGAAAGCGGCGGCTCGCCAGACTCAGCACAAATGCTGGGTATCGGACTGGTGCGGTATGCACCTGTGGCGAGACGAATTCCTGCATGGTGGACACTATCCAGAATACGGAGGTAGCTGTCCCGTGCCGAACCGTAGACAATGCAACCGTACTCCAACCGCGACCGTACAAAGGCTCTATAAAACTGTAGCAGGCAGGAGCGGTCAGCGCCCCACGACCTGCCACACAGACACTTTAGAACATTAAGCGCTTTCAAGGCTCTGGCTTTAACATCTTTAAGATGTGGCAGCCAAGTAAGCCGAGTGTCAAAAATGAGGCCCAGAAACCGAACAGTTTCGCTAAAACTTAAAACGGTGTTCCTCAAGGTGAGATGAGGTTCTGCTAAAAGACTTCTACTGCGGCTAAAAAGCACACACCGGGTTTTCTCGGCAGAGAAACGAAAGCCGGTGTGCACTGACCATTCATCCAGCCTGTTCAGCGTGAGCTGTAGCTGCCGCTCAGCGCTTCTCAGGCTAGACGATGCAATAAAAATTAAAAAGTCGTCAACGTATAAGGAGAACCGTATGGGCCTCCTTATAACAGTTGAGATGCTATTAATTGCTATGGCAAAAAGAGTCACACTTAAAACTGATCCTTGAGGAACACCGTTTTCCTGAATAAAAATGTCGGACACTTCCCTACCGACTCGGTACCGGAAGCAACGTCGCGATAAAAATGATTTTAAAAAACGGGTAGATTTCCCCTAAATCCCCATTCATGTAACTGTTTTAAAATAACATGTCGCCAGGTAGTATCGTATGCCTTTTCGATGTCAAAAAATATACCAACTAGGTGTTGGCTGCGGATGAAAGCGTCTTGAATTGCCGCTTCCAGTAGGATCAGGTTATCCGTGGTGGAATGGAACTTCCTGAATCCACACTGAAAACGGGTCAGTAGCTTACGGGACTCAAGACACCAAACGAGGCGGCGGTTCACCATCCGCTCTAGTGTCTTCCCCAACGCAGCCTCGTTAAGGCGATGCTGCGATAACTACCTGGCAACAACTTGTCTTTTCCTGGTTTTAAAATCGGGATTAACGTTGCTTCTTTCCACGAGTCGGGGAAGTGTCCTTCGGTCCAAACATCATTAAAAATACCCAGGAGGTACTCTTTAGCATCTTTGCTAAGGTGCCTCAGCATCTGGTACTGGATCTGGTCAGGCCCTGGTGCAGTGTCCTTGGCGCTGTTTAGAGCAGACTCCAGCTCCCAAGATGAAAAAGGGCTGTTGTATTGCTGCATGTCAGACGAGTCGAAGCAAATGGCTTGCCTTTCAGCAGATATTCTACGTTGCTGGGACTGATGGTCCAATCCAGCAGACGAAGTGATGGCAGCGAAGTATTCTGCCATCAGCTGCGCTATGCTTCGATCGTCGGTGACTACACGCCCTTGATCCAGTAATCCAGATACTGGCGGTCGAGAGTACCTCCCAGATATACGGCGGATTGACTCCCATACTTTTGTTGACGATGTGGAACGATTAATGGTGCTCACAAAGGTCTGCCATGACCTTCTTTTGCTCTCCTTAATAATACGACGCGACTTGGCTCTAGCAATTCGGAACGCTGCGAGGTTGTCAGGTGTCGGATGCAACCTAAACCGACGCAGGGCCCGTCTGCGACCCTGAATAGCGGAACGACATTCGTCGTTCCACCAGGGGACGCGCGTTCTGCGCAGCGTTCCAGAGCCGCCAGGAATGGAGATATCAGCCGCCCGGTGAATCACATCTGTAAGATGTTTCACCTTTTCTTCAATATTCTGGCGATGCTCAAAAATGACTGACCGGCTATAAAGCTGCCAGTCAGCTTTGCTGATATTCCATCTCCGTGTCGTAATGCTTTCGCGACGTTCAGTCTCAACGTGCAACCAAATTGGGAAGTGGTCGCTTCCATGGAGGTCACGATCCACCTCCCAGCGCACGGAGTCCGCAATTGAAGGAGAGCAAAGAGAAAGATCAATGGCAGAGGACGTACCGGTAGCAGTAGTGAAGTGTGTCATTTCTCCGGTGTTTAGGATGCATACATCCTCCAGCTCCAATAATCTACAAATCTCCCGACCTCTGGGGCAGTTGGTGGTCGAACCCCACAACGCATTGTGCGCGTTAAAGTCTCCCAATAGGAGAAAAGGCCGGGAGATTTGCCGTGTAATATCAGCCAGCTGACCATAGTCAACTGGTGATCCCGGCGGTAGGTATATGGAGCATACGGTCAGTTCCACCGGTCCTAATATTTTAACAGCTACTGCTTGTAAAGGAGAGGTGAGAGCTACAGGTTCGGAGTGGACAGTGTTCCGAACAAACACAGCCACTCCCCCCTTCGCTCGATCACCCTCGGTATCGTCCTTACGGTACACGTCATAACCTCTTAGCACGGGTTGGTGAACTGGTCTGAAATGTGTCTCTTGCAGACAGAGACACAATGGATCAGACCGTGCTAAGAGCTGTAACTCTTCTTTGTGAGCCATAAAACCATTAATGTTCCATTGGAGTATGGGAGCCATCCTTACCTATTTAGCCTCACCCGCCCCGGATCGGGTGGGTCATCGGTCACTTCGTGCTGAGGAACGGGACCAAACACGTCCACCAGCATCTCAGTTTCATCCTGACCAGGAACGGAGACAGACATCTCCGACCCAGAGGACTCTTCAAATTCCTCCCCATTCTTTTTCTTTTTCTTCCTCTGCCTTTTCCCCTCCTTACTGCTGGGCAGTCTGGGAGGAGACGAAGAGGGGGACTTAACAAATTGGGTCGGGTCTGTCTGTCTAAATTTCCGACCACGGATCTTCTGGTCACCTCCATTGGCGCTGGTAGCAGATGGTATCGCTCCAGCGCGAGGAGGAATAGGAGGTGCCTTTAGGTTGACTGCTACTGTTGATGCTGGTGGAATAGTTGTTACTGCTGCTGGTGTGGTCGAGGTGTCAGACGTGCTGCTACCAACGTCTGCGGTCTTAGACGTAACGACCTTAGCGGATTTAGCACCGCATTTGCATTGACATGAGCACGAAGTACTCGTGCTCATGTCTGCGAAGGACGTCTGGGTAGCAGCACTCTGCTTCCTGACGGGAGCTGAAGCCATCTTTGCAAAACTCGTCCCAAAAATTGGAGCGGCGAGCGACTTGGCCTTCTTTTTAGCTTCCCCATAGGGAATCCGCTCTTTGGTCTTCAGCTCCTGTATCTTGCGCTCTTCAAGATACACTTGACACTCCCTACTCCAGGCAGGGTGCGACCCGGAGCAGTTGACACACACCTGTGGTAGCGTGCAACTAACTCCCGGTTCATGTGCCCCCTTGCCACACTTGCCACAGGTGGGATTGCCCTTGCATGACGCCGTCGTATGTCCGAACCGCTGACACTGAAAACAGCGCATCGGGTCCGGAACATACGGACGGACGTTCAGGTTGATGTAGCCTGCTTTGATGTTCTTTGGTAGAACTGGAGTGTCAAACGTCAGGACGAAGGTGGCAGTCTTTTCAATACTGCCATTAACCCTTCGTGTGATCTGACGTACCTCGACCACTTTTTGCTCCTTCCACTCCTTAACGAGTTCCTCGGTCCCTATGTCAATCAAGTCACGGCAGGTGACAACGCCTTTGGAACTATTCAGGGATTTGTGGAGTTCGCAATTGACTGCGAACTCCCCGAGCTTCTCACAGTTAAGGAGTTGGGTAGCTTGCCTACTGGTTGTAGTTTCCAGCAGCAGCGTCCCGTTCCTCAGTTTTTTCACCGAATTCAGGGTCCCTACCAGACCCTCCAACCCCTTTGAAATGTAAAAGGGTGAAACTTTTTCGAAGGTCCCTTCCATCCTTTGCATTACAATAAAAGCGTTCGGGAGTGAACAAACTTTTCCGTTACTGTTATTTTCCGAAGCGGGGGGGCTATCTACCCTCACCCGCTTCTTAGAACTGGGTGTATTTATTTTAGCCTGCGGCACACCCGTACCGCAGGGTTTGGTGGTTTTTGTGAAAGACTTAATTTTGGTCCCACGAGTAAAACCAGTTTAAAAAGCGCTAATACAACAGGGGTGCGCAGGTGCCCCTGAGGTTGTACGTTAGCGAGTGATCTGCCTCTCACCCATGCACCTCCTCGGCACGTATCCGACCTTGAGGTTAAGGGGTTTTTTATAGAGGTTTGTACCGTCCTCGCGATCCGGGCGATGAAGCCAAGATCCCCGTTCTCCTAGGCACACAACGTTCCACCGCCACGCCCTACGGTGGTCGTTGAAGCATGGTAGGAGTTTACGGTGTGGGAAACTTGCGGCGCTCACAAGTTTCCAGCTCGGGCACCGCGGGTTCGCCAAACCCGTACCTGGCACTTGCGTACCAGGCCCCTGCGGGGCACAAAGTTCTGCCATGACCTCTTCTTACTCTCCTTAATAACACGGCGCGCCTTAGCTCTTGCTATACGGAACGCTGCCAGGTTGTCGGATGTAGGATACAACTAAAAACGCCGCAACGCCCGTCTGCGACCCTGAATAGCGGAACGACATTCGTCGTTCCACCAGGGGACGGGCGTCCTTCGCAGCGTTCCGGAGCTTTTCGGCATGGAAACGTCAGCTGCACGGTGAATCACTTCCGTGAAGTGATTCACCTTCTCTTGTATACTGCCTACAAGTTGCAGTTGTACAGAGCGGCAATAGAGTTGCCAATC
>JARYHS010013550.1:0-28300 GCA_031002005.1 Vandiemenella viatica | reverse complement strand
TCATCGCAGCAGTAAGGTGTGCCGTTTTGAGAACTTGCCCAATCATTTCCGATACAGTTCTTAAAGTGATCGGCTTTGTTATTTGTCTCACATGTTTGGTTTGGTGTCAGATGTGGGATACTCTGATCATTTTGTGGGCTAACTAAATGCAGAAACTAAACGCGACATTGCGGTACGATCACGTCGCCATCGAGGTGATCGGTTTCACCAGTTGACTTTGGTGTCAGGTGCGGGATGTACACTTGTTGCAGGTTGTAGCGGTATGTGCGGGAGGGAGGTAAGGGTGAAAACCTTTTACTTCTTTTTATAATTCAAAGAAACCCTAGACTGCTAATTTATTGGGTACTCAGAATGGCGTACAGGCGAGGCTTATTTATCTTTAACATTAACACATTGAAATAAAGGGAACTAAGCAAAGCCTCTTCTTACAATTGCCAACATATTAATAAACAAATAAAGCATTAAAACACCACCACATTTAAAATTAATCTTGAAGCAAACTCCCAATGTTAATTGGCAAGCAAGAAAGTTTCACACTTGATTTTTTTTTTTTTTTTAAATGAAAGTTCCCTTCACAATGATCGGGAACCATAAATCAAATACGGTATTGACATTAACTGTATTTGATCTTAAATGCCGGGCGCCAGGATAATTTAAATTATCCACCAAGTGTGGCTTTAAGAAAGTCTGCCCCAGCTAGCTCAATATTTGGGGGTGCGAGAACTCCAAATCATTCAGTGGTCGTTACAGGGCTGTACTCATTGACCGAATAAAACTACCATACTGCACTGTAGAATTATTACCGTGACGGCGATGTATTTCCCGCGACGGCGGAATTACTATAGCCCCTTGGCTATAGCGGGCAATGCACCACGTCCGTCAGCAAGCGTACTGGATGCGTGCACAGCGACCTCACTGTACAGGACACGCTTATCGACCCTCAGGTTCGATGCCAAGACGGAGCGATCTCCAACTTTGGAAGATCCGCTCCTTCCAGTCTGAAGGCTCGGAGTCAAGTCCTCTCCAGCGTCCGCCGGAAAAGCCTCCTCCCGTCGCTCGTGGTTTACATAGAGCAAAAATACACTGGCATTACAAAATGCAAAGGATAGTCTCTCTCGATTGGCTCTCCAGTTTTCAAGCTCCTCCTACCGGCTGTGACGATAGGCGAACATTGTCTTTCTCGATTCGTGTGAACTCGGCATAGCCTCGGACTTATTCGTCACCTGTGACCTCCAAACTGCCCGTTCGGAGACCAGGGGTTTGGATACGATAATTCACCCCAGTGTACAGTTTCCCCGGAGCCAAGGGATTATACGCTTGACCAAATGCGTGAGAAAGGGTACCTGGTGTCCATTGTCCCTGGCAGCCGCCGGCCTGGCGCGACAATCTGGCGCACCTAGCTGGGAGGTCCCACAAACACTGACAATCCTCTCCGATAATTCCTTTCTTATTCTTTTTAGCGTGGTGGGTGAGCGGTTAACGCTTTGACCTCGCATTCGGGAGGACGCAGGTTTGAATCCCAGTCCAGACATCCAGATATACAAAATATTATATATAAAAATGTACGGAATGACCAAATTTGGGTCATTCTGTTACAAAATGGACCGCGTAATGAACCTGAACGCGGCGCTGCGGTACGCCGTGCTTGGAGAGGACCTCTGACGTCCAGTTTGGTGTCAGTTGTGGGGTGTCCATTTGTTGCAGGTGGACCGCGTGATGAACCTGAACGCGGCGCTGCGGTACGCCGTACTGGGAGAGGGCCCTCTGACGTCCAGCGTCGGGATCGAAGCGGTCGGCTTCGTGAGCACCAAGTTCGCCAACAGGTCGGACGACTGGCCGGACATCGAGTTCATGCTGACGTCGAGCAGCACGCCGTCCGACGGCGGCAAGCAGGCGCGCAAGGCGCACGGCATCACGCAGCGCTTCTACGACGAGCTGCTCGGCCCGCTCACCAGCAAAGACCTCTTCGGCGTCTTCCCCATGATGCTGCGGCCCAAGGTGAGCAATATCTCACACAACTACCGCAGCACATCGTCAGCAAAGAAAAAGCAACTTGTTCTGAGAACTGAGCATGGTGTGGTTAACGCTCTGGCCTCGCATTCGGGAGGACGCAGGTTTGAATCCCAGTCCAGACATCCAGATTTTAGTTTTCCATGGTTTCCCCAAATCACTCGAGTTGAATTCCTTCAAAAGGCCATGGCTGAATTCCTTCCGGTTCCTTGTCCCCTGTTCTTTTCCGCCTCTAATGACCTCTATGTTAACGAGGCGTAAAGCCATACATAAACAAAAATTGCAGAGAAGGAATAGAAAAACCAGTTTAAAATGATGAAAGAAGTTCCAGAAATATTTTCTGGTTGACGTTATAGCCAATTTTCGTATGACAGGTTAAAAATTCATCAATTCTTTCTTTATAGTACCAACTAAACAAACTTCTTCACCAAATTATTTCTAGAATTTTCGCCTTGTCATACAAAACGTCTAAGTCACTGACACAAAGAAATGCTGGTCTCTTGCTGCGAAGCTTTCATGCTTACTTCGTATATACGAAGAAAGCTTGGTCAGAAATCAATATTGAACAAATTACGATGGATTCGGAAGAACGAGGATAGTATTTGAGGGAGGGGTCATTTTAGTAATTCAGGGAAAACTGAAAACAGAATGGCAAAGCCTGCAAGAAACCCAGGTCCTACCAAATCTAGAGCAGAATGTTACTATGGACGGAGTAAAGGGGTATAGTTTACCGCTGGGTTAACAAATCGCAGTATATAATGTAAAGGTTGCCGAGACGAAGAGTTCACATATGGAAGATTGCATGTCGAGAAACTAGCATCAGAAAAAAATAAGTGTTCTACCTCTGCTATGCTTGATTCATACACTTTTCTTGACATAACAGATGCAGATATAAATAGCACGCTGCTCTTCGGTATCGGGCGAACAATGTCCAGAAACCACCAGCAAAGCGCCATTTTGAAAGAATGTATGCGAGTTTCTCCATATTCCTTAAAGTAGCAGCATTGGTGAAAATGTAGTGACCCGGCTGGTGACCCTAGAGGTCGTTCTGTCAAACCGAACGGTTAGACAAGGGCCATATGGGATGCATGGATAAGCGTCGAGCATAGAAGTCGACGATTGTTCAGATATGAGTCTTGTGATAGGATTATTACTAGGAAAATCAGGGCTAATAATTGCTGAATATTTACATGTTTATTTACACCAGGTTTCTGAAGGCATGTATACCAGTAAGTATACATACCAGCTGAACTACAATTGTACAGCATGAAACTGATCAAACTGGTGCTGTGGCGCCTTTCTAACCACGGGAATGAGGGGAGAGAGCGAGATTTGCAACATGGTACACCACTAAACCAAACACGGCAGGACTATTGCGATACATTCAAACTTCTGCAAAATTGATTATTTAACCAGATTAATTTACAGAACCAACTCTTTTCTCAGTAGAGCCTACCTGCTGGTTTGCTGTCGAACATCTCTTGTGGCTGCAGTGGCTCCGTTCCGGGGCGGATCCCGGTAGCTTGTCGCGCAGACTCGTGGCTGCTCCAGTGCTGCTTAATATAATGCGACAATCAGACAGAGAGACCTCGAGCTAGCTGTGCTAATGGTTTAACCCCCACTCCACTCCAGCTGTATGGAGAGGGCAAACCTATCATCATCGTACTCCATGCTGTCACAGTGACAGCTGCATTCTCCTTTCGGCGCGTGGAAATTGTCGAATCGCTGACTCGTGTTCTACTTTGCCACTGGTGCCTCTCTTAATGTTTCTTAATTTTGCTCACTCGCCTGTCCTCGATCGCAACCCAAAGAATTTTGTAAATTTCCTCTAGTCTCACTACAACAATACTAAAAGTGCTTCGAAGATCAGGGTCCACAAACATTAAAGGCGCGGGCGCGCTTTTGTGTGTGTGTGTGTGTGTGTGTGTGTGTGTGTGTGTGTGTGTGTGTGTGTGTGTGTGCTCGGTAAAAAAACTTTAACTCATGATGAAAACAGTCAGAGAGAAAAGAAATGTGAAGCAGATTCAAAGAAAAAAAGCTGACAAACACTATCTTGTCGTGTCTAGAAAACAGGACTTGTTTCAATATATGTGAGATAGTCTGCACGCGGTGGGAACAATCCATTTGTTTACATTTTCCGCTTTATAAACTTCTAACTTTTACACTAGAACACACTGAATGGTTTTGGCCATTTGCTAAGCGGATCGAGTGCACACCCAGCAGACACTAAAAACCGGTCCTGGCAAAGAAAGCCAGGTGTGAGAGAATTCAAGGTGTGCCCGCGCAACTGATTCAACGATCCAACTGCTGATACGACGTATCTTGCATAATCCTGATCATACCACTTGCTCCGCAACATTTGGGCAACATTCTGTTTTAAACACATTCATCCGTCTTGACTGAACCACAGCTCTTACTAAAGTATTGGTGGACCACAAACTATTTATACTATATTGCTGCTACATAAACTATCTATCACTGATCCTTGGATAAAATGAAACATCCAAGTTTAGCGCAGACTCTACTTATCTTAGACACGTGACTATGTAATTCTGTACAGGAGAGCATTTCAATTTTATTTTATTTTATAATCTGTATTTGAAAGCTAGTTAAGGGAAGAGATGAGGATAGACATAGGGTCTACAAATTACTTAATTCCTTCGAATATGGCGGAGAACGAAATGCGCTCTGAACGTCAGACAATAAAGACATTTTTACATAATGGAAACACAAGCTATCAGAAAATTGTTCCAATTCGTAGAAAATAAGGTAGAAAATACAATTAATTGAAAATGGACAGGTTGCGATTCAGAAAACCGTGTGTTTTACACAAAAACTAATCCAAGGAAAAAGAATTCTTATAAACATTCGTAAATCACCTTTATTTTTTGATTTTATCCCTCATGTCATTTACCCCAAAATCGTTGATTGGCGAAATATGTTCGAAGGATGTTCGTATGTTCATCAATAAGTTCAATAGGAAATTACGTCGTTTGCGTGCCAGGTGATCCCAGCTCAGTTTATGTATCAAGAAATTGAAAGATGTAAGTAAGTTTATATTTGTTTATACCATGACTTCCATGTGTAAACTGTAACATAGGACAAATTAATTACATGTATCAACACCCAACAGACAGAACCGCTGAAGATGCTTCAGAGAATGAAGCGAAACGCGTTCGGAAAATAAACAAAAAATTCAATTGCATTGGCGTGACAATTGTTCATAAAAATTGGTTCCACTTTATGTTACTTTGGTTCCCGACAGCATTTTGGCGTATCATTACAATCATCCACAGAATTTTACCTCTCAGTTTGCATTAATGTACAAGTGGATTCTTTTTGTTACTACACTTTTTCCAATTTAGTTTCAGTTTCCATTTACCTCAGCACACCGAAATAATTTCTAGAATGTCATTACTTGCTTACAGATAAACCTACCTGTATCATTACCAAACTATCTCAAACTGCTTTTATTCCCCAAAAAAATTTACAGAAATAAAGGACACATGTGATTTTATTACACTAACTTGCGCGACGCCCCGTGTAACGTGTGGTTTAATACAAGCTTGTCCTACTGCGAGTGGAGGACATACTGAAATTAACAAACAGTTGGGAATCACGGGTTCACCTGTGATTATTTCTGTCTACAATGAAGTCTTCATGTGTGTACCGCCTGATTTTGTTTTCGAAACACTATCCGGCGGTACACCCATGAAGACTTCATTGCAACCATACGCCGGGAAAGTCTCCGTTCTGGTATTTATGTCTAGTTCAACTAAAATAAAACGTTGTTTTACTATCTTCAATGACCTGAAGCAATGGATGTACATATTTAATAGTGATAACTATGCTGCTGTAAATATTATTATTATTATTATTATACATGCCAAAAGCACTGGCAGTGCAGTCTTTATTTCCTTAAAGCAGCCCAATTGGACTTTCCATATCAGCCTTCTGTTTCACGTTTCTACTATGATTTACACACGCCCTGTAATCTAGTAGTATACAAGCCAAGTTTAATTTTGTTAAACTGCTTTCATATATCCGACTTGAATGTTTTTGTAGCTTATAAATACGAATTTATTATTGTTTGCATTGATTTTATTCAGATTTGGCAACTACAATAATGGGTCGTCCATAAACGACGTGGTTCGTTCTAGGGGGAAGGGGGCTACGTGGGGGGAGGGTTTTTTAGAGCCAGGCCACGTAGCTTTCGATTCATATTATTTGTTCCAGTTAAAATGAGGTACAGAACACACAACAGCATGTGAATATTTATTTACGTCATTTAATCATCTCCGTATGTAATTTACGATAGTCTGACAAGAGGAAAACAGCACAAAATGTCTTCTGGAATCAAAAGGATAAAAAAGCCAAGTGCTACTTGGGGGGGGGGGGGGAGGGAAGGGAGGGCGTAGTGAAAAAAGCTACGTCGGGCTACGTGGGGAGAGGAGGGGGGTAGGTGTTCTCAGGAGGCCAAAATAGAGCTAAGTGGTTTACGGACGCTCCATAAGAATGCGCTTTGCTAACGTGTTCTGATTGTGTATGTTTAAGCTGTAGGTATGTTTTAGTGGTGTTTGATAGACCGCCTAAGTTTAAGCAGAGCATGATAAGCACGTGTCAAACCTTTTTTCATTGCTTATAGATTAACGCACTGTTGACATCGAAGTCATCTCGGGCGGGAAAGGACTGAGCAAGGATTTAAGCCACGGCCTTTTGAAAGAACCCTCCCGGAATTTACCTGAAGTGGCAACCGAAATTTGAATGGCCGGACGGGGATTCAAACCGAATCTTCGCGAATGCGTGATTAGGTTTCGAAGTGATTTTTCCATAACCAGCTAAAGTAATGCTAGGGCAATCCTAATTTTTATTTTAAAAATTATAATTTATGATTCAGATATTATCTTCTATCACTCACAGAAATATGGTGTATCCTAAGTTCCTCCATCAACTGCTTGAAATAGCAGAAGTCCAAAGGAAAACTTCTCCGGTATTTATTTCCAAGAATATTACAGCTAGTTTCGTATGGTTAAGGGAGATCATAAGAAGATGTTTTCTATAAATAATAAATAAATGAAAGATACACAACAAAATTCCAGTGTCTCTCCTGTTGGATTTAACGAAACTGAGCAAACTAGAAGGTGTATACAGCATAGAATACTACCTCAGGGCAAGAGTTGTTGGTCCAAAAATCAATGTCCTCTCGCAGCTGTTAGATGACATTTAGTACTTAAAATGGTTCGACACTTGACTTAATTTCGGACCGAGATGGGAGGAGGCCATTTTCGGCCACCTGCCTATCATTCGGGAGGACGAGGGTCAAACCTCGTTTGGCCATCCTGGTTGAGGTTTTCCGTGGTTTTCCTCAACCACTCTAGGCGAATGCTGGGATGGTTCCCTACAAGGCCACGGCCGACCTTCGATCCCCCTTCCCTCCCCGTAGACTAGTAGGCTGAAAAGAGTCTCGGTGACTCTCCAGCAGCCCGCCTCCCAACCTTCAGCTGGGAGGAATGAAATGTAAAAAAAAGACTTAATTTCGTCTTTAATTAATATGTTTTAGTATCCTTATTATGATTATAATTTTTCGTGAGCAATATTACTAATGATGATGATGATGATTATATTTCTAATGTATTTCATCAAGGCATTTCAAGTAAGCATGTAGGTTTCTGTAATATTGATGGTTAAGGTTCACCTTCCTTTGAGGTGACACGCGATCGCGATGTGAGAAGGGTTGTGTTCCGTCGGCTGAGCTCTTCAGGATTTTAGTAAGTTTGAATACATGTGACGTCGGCGTACACAATATAAGGAGTGACAATAGGCTTTGTACTGCAAATCTCTTAAAGGCTATTTCAAAGCACTTTGACTAAGTGCTCGTGAACTTCTCTATACTGACGGTGCAGCTTTTACCCGCTAATGCGGAGGAAGAACCTCAGGATTTCGTCATGCATGTCATCTGTCTTTTTTTTTAATCTGCTTACCGTCTCTCTAACAGCGAGGTCTTTAGAGACGGGAAAGGAAAGGAATGGGAAGGAATTCGGCCATGGCCTTTTGAATAAAGCATCTCGGCAATTGCCTGGAGTGATTTGGGAAACCATGGAAAACCCAAATCTGGATGCCCGAACGGGGATTCGAACCGCCGTCCACCCGAATGGGAGGCGAGCACACTAGCCGTTACACCACCACTCTCGGTGTCATCTGTCCTTCTCGATGAGTGTCAATGGTATAAAGATAATTGTCGTGCTTCAGGGAAACGACCGTCTCCCCCCCAAAAAAACATTAGCGCCACAGTTCAAGTCATCGAAAATTTCCGCTTCAGGCTATCAATCTCCACCAAAATCCTTATATAGCAGATCTACGCCCTAAGCACCTTCTTTCGTTGCCTGCGGACAATACTGGGAGTAACATGACGATAAAGACTGGGCAACAAGACTGTCCTGCCTAAATCCAACTACCACCGCATCAAGGTTAAACTGACATGGTTACGGTCATAGAATGAATCCTGAAAGATTGGTCCAACATAACTTAACGCGGTAGATTGCTCGTGTTGAAAGACCTGCAGGGCGCCCAATGCTCAGTTTTAAAGATTTCTTCAAACGTAACTTGTAGAGCTTACGACGCATGGAAACAGCATATTGGGTGGTTTGCTCCAGCATGAGGTATGTATGGCGATATTACATCGCCGCCGGTGTGTACAGACATGACAGCGCATGGCTGGGTAAACTGAAGCAAAAAAGCTACGTACCGGTAACGTAAAGGCCATCCTCTGGACTCCCACTTTGCGTATGACAGGTGTACCAAGTATGACGTCTCCCCATTGGACTAATCAGCCACAAAAGAAGATACTGTGCACTCAACCCTAATAACAGGCTGCATTTTCCCGATCACCACAGCTATTATCTGTGACTGATGATGACGTTGAACAGTTGTTCGAAACGTTATTCAGATTATTTTAATTGAACAATAATATATGCGTGCAAAACAGATCTTTTTGTTATCTATTTATATATGGAACCATTCATTCGCAACGTCTGTAAATCTAGTTATTAATTCCTCTTTATCTGTAATATAAATCAGCCACTAAACTTTTTTTTTTTGGGGGGGGGGGGGGAAGAGCACAGCAAATATCAAACAAGGTATTCCTTCAGTTGTTTAGTTCTTTTGTGATGTGTTGCGTCATGGTTTCTGATAACGACAAAGCTTTTCTCCGGTTGACTCCTGCACACCGGTAACGTTTAGCGTGCTCGCCTCGCATTCGGGAGGACGGCGGTTCGAATCCCCGTCCGGGCATCCAGATTTGGGTTTTCCATGGTTTCCCAAATCACTCCAGGCAAATGCCGGGATGCTTCCTTCAAAAGGCCATGGCTGAATTCCTTCCCATTCCTTGCCACCCATCCTTTCCCGTCTCTAAAGACCTCGCTGTTAAGAGACGTTAAGCAATTAAAAAAAAATACTCCTGCACTTTGTGTGTGTGTGTTTCTTTCTCCTTTAGTTTGTCTGGAGAGTGGTTTAAATTCAGAAAAAATATACCTAGAAAACCTGATGAAAGAAATATTAATAACAAAATCTGTAGACTACGACAACTTTCTCCTAATAGATACTGAAATCTTCAATGGCTCATTAGAATTACTATGTTCTAGAATTGACAAATAAGATACCATTATGCAACAATCGTTTCCTGTTTCTCAACTATAATCCATCAATTTGAAGTTTCGGACAATGGAGCTGATTTTGAAGACTTAAAACTTCAATCCTTGATTGCACCTCGTACGTTAAGCAAAATATAGTCTTAGAAACTTGTAAAGTAATAAAAGATGAATTGTAAACTACTGTTCAAGTAAGTTTCTAATCTGTACTTATAAGTAGACCAACTCAATACAAAAGAAAGAAATAGGACTGTTTAGAAATCTCACTAATAAAAACTTTCTATCACTTGTAGGATATATTATATTACATTATATTACTCATGGCTACCGAAGTCAGTAGTAGCAGACCGCACCGCTGAATACACTCGATCTGAAATAAAAGCTGCTTTAGAAGCGAGTAGGGAAACCTGGATAAGTCAACTGTGTATTTACTTTCACTGAAGGATTTTTTTTCTTGAATGTACTCTGAATAAACAGATTGCTTCATTCCAGACGAACATTTCACTTTTATTCACTGACAAGAAACGTTACTTTTCCATTCATTCATGAACCAACACAACAGAGCAGTTGATACCCGCGCCCTGTTAATACGATCTCACTCAATCGATATGATTTTTCAGTCGATCGTCTTCGACCGTGTCCTTCTGGGTTACACGTCAACTCTCTTGCCTTCCAGCCCGTCACGTTCTACAGGCAAACCATAATGTCGTCAAAACAAAATGGTAAACATATCATTTCCAAACACCACAAAAAGAACACAATACCAGGAAAAAAAACAGAGGTGAAGGTTATTATACTGACTTATAACGTACAAAACATTTGATACAGGTATAAAGAACTGGTTAATGTAGATATTTATAAGCAGCGAGACATTATGAAATTTTTATTTCGCAATTAGTAAATACATCAATTCTCCTTTTTCTCCATGTGGACTTACGAAGTATAAATTCAATTCGTATCCAAAAGATATATATCAAATATGAATGAAAATAATAGGCTAATAAATTTTAAGTGAGATAAAAGTTATTACTAAAACATTCGTGTAAAGAATGCAATCTCATGACAGCTTTATGTGAAAGAAGATATGTTTCGTTGCCTAGACAGCAGGCATACAATTTTTGCCGTCAGCCAGGACATGCACCGTAAAATCGGAGCTCCAAATATGATCATGACAACAATGAGTAAAATTCTTCAAAGACAGTCCCCAAATGTTGGAAGAAAAACTCATAGTTTTTCTTTTAACCACTCAGGATTATTTGTGCCAAACAGTAATATAATGAAATGCAATATTCTGTGTGACCCCTGTACATACTTCTTAAGCATATCAATATCCGCTGCAACAAAACTACCAGAATTACTTAAAACGACTATGTAATTAATTTTAAAGATAATTTCGATAATAACATTTCTTCCGATAAATAAAGTTCAGTAATAAGAGCGTATGGTATCACTAAAAAAATTTATAATAAAACATTTCTTGTTTCTTTTTACTTATGGCTTTACGCCAAGGCGACGTCGAGGTGATTAGAGGCGGGATGTGACTGGTGACAAGGAACTGGAAGGAATTCGGCCATGGCCATTTGAAGGAGGCATCCAGGCAGTCACCTCTAGTGATTTGGGAAAACTATGGAAACCCCAAATCCGAATGCATGGACAGGTATTCGGACCCGCGTCCTCCCAGATGCGAGATCAGAGCGATAACAAAAAGTACTTGTAAAAAAATCTTAAAATATGGCAATACAACTCGGTCGTGAAACCAGCATGTCTACTGTATATGCTAGTGAATGCATAATGTTGAACTATAGATTGGATAAACTGGAATTACTAGAAAGAAGAACCATGAGAAAAATGTTGAGTCCAGTTGAAAAACCAGAACTATGGAAATTGAGAAGTAATAAGGAAAAGTACCAGAACATAGAAAATACAACACAATCAATAAGAAAAAGGAGATTGTTGTTTTGGACATACCTACAGAATTAATGATAACAGACTGGCTAAAAAGATATTAAATTATTTTTGGGGAAAAAAACTCAAAACCAGCTAGATTCAAGAACAAAGATTTGGAAATCAGAGATGAGTAAATTATTGGGCGAGAGATCTTGAGAAAGAAGGTATTAAGTTTGGAAGCATTCCAAGGCAAAAGAGGAAAGAAACCTGAGGAGAGAAGGAGGAAAGAGTGAAGCAATGGAAGAATATTGGATTTAAAGAAAGAAAAAAACAACAACAAAGGACGAATAACTGAAATTGGAAAGAAGAAGAACGAAGTTCAGTAGTTGAACTACCTAGCGTTTAAAATCATATAATCTTTGTGCTGTCGTTGTGAGAATTAAGTTTTTCCCGGCGTGTGGGTGGCAAGAATTCTTCTCGGGTATTCTGCCATTTTAGTTCTTCTGTCCACAACGTTTTGGCAGCAACCTCCACTGCCTTCATCAGGTGAGATGTCATAGCGAAGCTACCATAGTCGGTGCTGTCTGACCGCAATGGTAGCTTCGCTATGACATCTCACCTGATGAGGGCAGCGGAGGTTGCTGCCGAAACGTTTTCGACAGAAGAACTTACCCGGCAGAATACCCGAGGAGAATTCTTGTTTGTGCTGTACTGTTTTCTATTGGCGAAACCAACATTGACGGCGTGAGAATACTGAGCTCGTTTTGTCCAGTATAGCGACGTCTTTAGGAGCGTCCATCAACCACGTAGCTCCACTTTTACCTCCTGTGAACCCCCTCCCACCACGTAGTTTTGGTCTCTCCCCCCCCCCCCACACACACACACACATAGCACGTAGCTTTTTTACCTATTGATTCCAGAAGATATTTTGCACTGTTTTCTTTTGTCAGACTATCGTAAATTACATACGGGGATAATTAAATGACGGAAATAAATATTTAAATGCTGTTGTGTGTTCCATATCTCATCTGTGAGAAATAATATGAACGAAATGGTACGTGGCCTGATTCGGAACATTCACCCCCCCCCCCCCTCCCGGCCCATCACGTAGCCGAATGTAGCTTTGGAGGCGTCCATTAATTACCCGAAGTGAAAAAGGGGGGGGGGGCGAGTCCGGCGAATTGTCACGAAACCTTATCACGGAGGAGGTGGGGTCGACGGACACTCGAGGCTTTGAAATTCTTGAAGGATAGTAGACCTAAAAAAAAATCGACAAATGATGCGAATATCGATTTTAGGGGGGGTATGTAGTCTAGAAACGACGCGGAAACCGACGTTGGAAGCATGAGAGCTAAAAAAACTACGATGTCAATTGGCAAGGGGGGGGGCGGGGGGGGGGGGGGTGTTCTCCGTCAAAATCTCACGTTATTTTAGGGAGTGGTTCGACAGGATTTCAGTAGAGAGGGGGAGGGGGTCCGGAAAAAACACCTCAAGTAATTAATGGACACCCCCTTCCCCCTCTAGAGCGAGCCGTCTCAGAGAAACAATGTTCTGTTCTGAGCGACCCTGTGTTACGGGTGTCAACGTGTTGGTTGTTTGTTGCAGAGCCGCGGCGAGATCCGACTGGCGAGCGCCGACCCCCGGCGCTACCCGCTCCTGTACCACAACTACCTGACGGACCCGCACGACGTGGCGGTGCTGCGCGAGGGCGTCAAGCTGGGCGTCGCGCTGGGGGAGACGCAGGCGCTCAAGAGGTTCGGCGCCCACTTCCACCGCACGCCTGTGCCCGGGTGTCGCCACCGGCGCTCTTCACCGACGAGTACTGGGACTGCGTCGTGCGCCAGTACACCATGACCATCTACCACATGTCCGGCACCTGCAAGATGGCGCCCCCGGGCGACCCCGGCGCGGTCGTCGACCCGAGGCTGCGCGTCTACGGCGTCTCCGGGCTCCGCGTCATCGACGCGTCCATCTTCCCCACCATCCCTAGCGGCAACATCAACGCGCCCGTCATCATGGTGGCCGAGAGGGCGCCGACATGGTGAAGGGGACTGGCTGGGGGGCGGCCTCAGGGGTAAGAGGGACGTTAACAGCACCACGCCCAGGTGACGTCACGGGTGCGACTACGGCGTCTCCGGCCTCCGCGTCATCGACGCGTCCATCTTCCCCACCATCCCAAGCGGCAACATCAACGCGCCCGTCATCATGGTGGCCGAGAAGGGCGCCGACATGGTGAAGGAGGACTGGCTGGGGGGCGGCCTCAGGGGCAAGAGGGACGTTAACAGCACCACGCTCAGGTGACGTCACGGGTGCGACTACGGCGTCTCCGGCCTCCGCGTCATCGACGCGTCAATCTTCCCCACCATCCCCAGCGGCAACATCAACGCGCCCGTCATCATGGTGGCCGAGAAGGGCGCCGACATGGTGAAGGAGGACTGGCTGGGGGGCGGCCTCAGGGGCAAGCGGGACGTTAACAGCACCACGCTCAGGTGACGTCACGGGTGCGACTACGGCGTCTCCGGCCTCCGCGTCATCGACGCGTCCATCTTCCCCACCATCCCCAGCGGCAACATCAACGCGCCCGTCATCATGGTGGCCGAGAAGGGCGCCGACATGGTGAAGGAGGACTGGCTGGGGGGCGGCCTCAGGGGCAAGCGGGACGTTAACAGCACCACGCCCAGGTGACGTCACGTGTGCGACTACGTGCAGAGCGTCTCGAATAAACAGTTCACGAGTGGCTTTAACGTTTCACATCTGTGAAAACAGCTGCAGGGAAAACACATCATATTTCCTAACCAGTGGTGTATTACAACCAGAATCCCCCCCGTGTGGTGTTTTTTCCGAATGTAACTAGATCGTTCAATACATATGTGACTGAAGTTCTTGAGACACCGTGTGTATATAGGTTATCACCTTGGGTCGAAGACGTATCTCCTCGCCTCGCTAACAGATCAGTACAGGGTTTTAGAACAAGGCAGATTTACGGCAATAATCAACAATTTCTGTACTTCACTAAAACAAGTGGAAAGCCAAGTGGTAAATTCTTCTATGTTCTATAATACAGTTTAGAAATCAACGTGCTAAACTGGCATACTAAATCACTACACTCTATCATAGGGAACCGTAATATTCTAAATACAAAATCCAGAAACAAAGATATTTTTCTTTTGCCAACATAGTATCCTAAATTTTGTCAGGTTCCGAGACTTTGCAGCCGATTCCGGAGGTTTTCTCTATACACAATGCCAAAAAATATCATAAAGTTCGAATGTTTAAAACAAAATGCAGTAGTAGCAGAGTGTTTATGCTCTTCCTGTCAGGAATATCTGTATTTAGTGATACACGTTGTGATCATGGATAATACGGTATTCTGAAACCTTCTACGATGTAATCCTTACCTAATATAGACACTTAGCATCATCTCGCGAACTCCTTTCGCGAGTCATATATATGTCCATCACCAGCTGACTGTGATCGAGCCTTGCCCATAGTGGCTCATATAAATACCACATACCTAACATACTGGTACAGCTTTCAAGTGCACTGAATAAACTAAAAAATTATTTCAGCAGAAAGAATATCATGGAAGACTATGTGAAGTTTTTTTTTTCAGTGTTCAGCTAAAATCCGATCACAGGGAAGAAATGTAGTTCAAGCTGTAGTAATTAGATTTTTATTTTTTGCTGTCATTAGTCTTTCGACTGGTTTGATACAATTCTCCATCCCTTGCTATCTTGTGCTAACCTCTTCATTTCTGCATACCCCTTACAGCCCACGTCCTCAATTATCTGCTTCGTATATTCTAATTTCTGTCTTCCTCTACAGTTCTTACCTTCAACTGTTCCCTCCAATAACAAATTAACCAATCCAGCATGTCTCGTGCTATGTTTGTGGAACGAAGCCTTTTCATCACTATAATGAGTAATAAATAAATGTGCAGTTACAACTATCAGGCTATTGATATACAGGTCTCGTTAATAATGATCTAAATACTTGCAATTTTCTATTTAGGTTCTATAGGTATTTTATTTTATAAGATTTACCCCATGTTTCGTTTCATTGACCACTAACACTTAGATCTGTCCGCATCAGGAATAATGACTAAAAATACGAATTTTGTATCACAGCGATCTGGAAACAGTTTGAGGACAGACACTGTGAAATTATAGAAACTTTCACTTAACTTCATTTATACTATCGAAAGTTTGCATCAGAACTTATTATTAAAATATCGTAATTATATATTTGAAGCAAATTATGCTGAATATTGGTGCTACAAACGTAAAATAGCATTTTTTTTTTTTTTTGCATTACTCAGTGATCATAAGACTAACTTAATGAAATACTTAAGCCTTATCCACGGGTTTGAATGATTATAACTAACCTAACATCTGAAAGACAATTTGTCGTTCAGCTAGTGTATTCTGTTGGCTGAAAGCAATTAATTCACCTAAGTATATTAAAATTACCTCTCTTCCTTCGAAATCAGCGATTAAATAATTTTTGTCATTCGTTTCTGCGAAAAAAAGGACAGAAATGGAAAGGATTGTTTACATAATGACACTCTCAATCTCCACAACATATACAACATCATCTGGGAGGCACTCTCTTGGAGATGATTTTGGTTGCGTCAGTTCTCGCCAACTGAACATTTTAAAGCATTACTGAAGCGTGAGGTGTATGCATTTTCCACTTGAATTACCACATGTGTATGCACAGATTCAGCAGTCGGGCTAGAATTAGCTTGGTGAATGCTCCAAACAATAATACACATATGGTTTTTACCATACCGTATTTGTCCAAATTTGTTTGTTCTAACCATTAATTCAGCGTAAACCGATGAAGATGTTAGCAGGATAAATCATAGTCTATACGGGTTCGCTGAACTTTTCGCCGGAGTGATCTGTCGTGTTTATCAAAGAACAAAAATGGTGTGTTCACAGCATCAACCTGCTGCAAACACGTGAAGACTATACACCCCAATGACACGGCGGGGAAACGTTTATTCACACATCAGTAACGTAAGTTCGAATTAACGTAGTAATGCTACATCAATTCTGATCGTCTTTATGCTCGTTAATCCAGCCCAAAAGGTGGACGAACATCTTAGCACTTCCCTCTCTACTGCAATGCCAATCAACAAAGCGTGATACCGTCTTTCGTTCTATTTGCCTCGTTCATCAGTATTCAAATAATAATAATGACAATGCAGTTCCTAACTAAATATATTTCCTTTGTCGTTCACATCAACAAAACAACAGTGTACTATTCACTATTCGAGGAATAAATGTACTTTTTATTATTTATGTGCATATAGGACATAAGAAGTTAGCGTGTATCTATGCAATATAATGTCGGATCAGCGAATATATTTCCTTAGGGACTCTCTCAAATTAAGAGTCAGTTACTGAAGTCAAAATATGGTGAGTGTGTATGCATAAGTTCGAGTTTTAATAATAAAAAAGCTGAGAAGACATAAATATAATAATTACAACGACAAGCGTATATAGAATAAACTTATTTTGTACCATACATTTTTGTATTTTTCTTGTATTAACCATTAACCCCAAACTTAACACTTACATCACACCAAAAACTGAAATTTCCTCTAACGTTCCATGGGAGCTCTGCAAAATTAAGACATCAATTATACAACAGTGTAATATTTGCAAAATAAATATACCTTTTACTGTTTATGTGGCTGTAGGACATGGGAAGTTAGCATGTACATGCAAATGAAATGTGTGCCTGGAACATAATGGCGGATCAGATAATTCATTACCGTAGGGAGTGTTTATAAACCACGTAGCTCCATTTTGCCCTCCTGTGAATCCCCCTCTCCTTCCACCCCACGTAGCCCTACGAGGTTTTTGCTTCTATTCCCCACCCCCCCACCCCAAAATAACACGTAGCTTTTTTCCCTTTTGATTCCAGTCAGACTATTGTAAATTACATACGGAGATAATTAACTGAGGGAAATAAATATTCACATGCTGTTGTGCGTTTGTTCCTCATTTTAACTGTGAAAAATATTATGAAAGGAAATCTACGTGGCCTGGCTCGGACGCCCCACCCCCTTTCCACCCCCCCCCTACGTAGCTCACCGTAGCCTCCTGCCAACTCCTCCCCCCCCCTCTCACCCTGGACCAAGCCACGTAGTTTGTACATGCTCCCTTAACGACTTTATCCTTCAGAGCTCATACTGTAGCCGAAATATTGTGTTCCGGTTTTAAAAATTGCAAAAGAGCAGACGCATATATAACTAAAGCGACGAGCGTATTTTGAAATACACAGATCAGCCAGAACATTATGACTACCTACCTACTATCGATTTAAAACTCGTCCAGCCAATAGCAGCGTCATCTCATGCTAGTCAGACACACGCACGGTGCATGTAGTATCAGTGAGCGTGCTATCCGTGTTTAGAATGGGGAAGGCGCCCTATCTATCCGAGTTTGATCGAGGGCAAATTGTGATGGTCCGAAAGTTCGGCACAAGCATTTCTGAAACTGCACGACTTGTCGGGTGTTCGAGGAATGCTGTTGTGAGTGTCTTCCACAAGTGGCGAAACCAAGGTGAAACCACGTCCTAAAGTCGAGGGGTTGGGCGGCCACCCCTCATTACAGATGTTGGACGTCGTAGGTTGGTAAAATAAGACAAGCGGCGAACTGTGGCGGAACTAACATCAGACTTTAATGCTGCCAATCTTATCACCACGACATCGGCAACTATGGCTGAAATGGAAACGTGACCATCGTCAATACTTATAGGGGGGGGGGGGGGCGAATCCGTCGTTTTCCAGGGAACAGCTTCTTGACACCTGTGCTGCCGGACGGAGAAAAGCTGTCAGCGACTCAATTATGCTCTGAGGAACGTTCACGTGGGCATCCATGGGTCCAGTGGAGCACGTGCAAGGCACTATGATGGCCAATAAGTGTCGTACACTGGTTGCAGACCACATACACCCCTTCATGACGACAATGTTTCCCAATGGCAGTGGCATTTTCCAACTAGATAATGCGCCATGTCACAAGGCAATGGAGTATGATTGAGTGGTTCGAGAAACACAGTGGTGAGTTGAAATATATGTGCTGGCCTCCAACTAGCCAGATCTGAACCCGATCGAACACATCTGGGATGTGGTTGAACGTGGTGTCAGAGTTCATCGCCCCCTCGCCAGAATTTACGGGAATTAGGGGACTTGTGTGTGCAGATGTGGTGCCAACTCCCTCCAGAACCTACCACGGCCTCATTGACTCCATGTCAAGACGCTTCGCCACTGTTATCCTTGCCAAAGGCGGACATCTTAACATTTACTTCAGGCCAGAAACAACAGTCTTCCATCCTCCATCAGGTAAACGTTCCTTAGTTTACGCATTGAATCATTCATAATGAAATGGGTGTTCCCAGAGATTACTTTGCGCTTAACTCTCTTTCAAACATTCCAAGCAAAATGATGTTCAAAACCTGTTTGCTAATAAGCGTCTCGTATTCTCTTTGGGTATCGTCTTCCACACTTAGTTATTGATCATAATAGTTCTTTTGTGATAAACACTGCGTACTGCTTCACACCCGAACTAAACATTGATGTAAAATTCGACATTAGACCCGCAGTAAAATGTTGTTATGTGAAAATCTCTTACAGCAGATAAGCCTCTCTAAATTCGAAGATGTTTCTTCAAATTTGAGCATCGAATGTCCACTTGTGGAATTTTAATGTCTTTCTAGAACAATATCAAATCACTGTATGACCCAACTGGCTGATGCTACATACAATGAAAAGATATCTGACATTTCCTTGAGCAGTCTTAAGTGCTTTTATGAAGGTTTTAGTAAAGTGTTGAATGTATGGGTAGATGTCGGTAGCTGTAAATGCAAATTCTTTACAAACACGAACGAAGTCGTGGGTACCAGCTAGTTTAACATAAAATGGTTGGAGCTAAATACATTTAACACTGATGTGAGAATCAATGCTACGGGCGACGGAAAGTTTGGTGAAGGGGAGTTCAGGGGGGGGACGAGAGGGGTGACGAGAGGGGTGAGGGGGGAGGTGTAGGGTAGTGTACTGTATTTAGGACAGGGCGGACTGAAGTGAACAATGAGCAACAGACAGGTCTCCGGACTAAAGGAAATTGCTTCTCAGCTGAAGCGCGATCTGCAAATGCAAATGGCATGTAAATTAAATTCTGAATCACAATTCGTGCTGAGATTATCGGATCTGCTCGTCAAACGGAGGCTTAGTAGCCTGATTAAATCTAGAGGCGAGCAGCAGACCAAGCGAGATGCTATCAGGTTCCACTCTGGAATTCAGTGACTCGCAGATCAAGCTTCCCAGCTGCACAGAAATCCATCTTTCAGGCGGCCATCACTTTCTCACACTCGACAAATCCAACCAAACCGTTATTTACTGCAAAGAGTTGCAAAGTTAGTTTTTTTTCTCCTTTTCAACAACTCTCTTCTGTTCAAAAGAAAGGTTTGAGTAACGTTTCTTCACTTCTGATCCTTCGTCCATATTCGTTTACTGACAAATTAGACCTTATTGGTAGATTACTTTCACCATAAAGACTGCGGAGCGTAAAAAATAAACAGTAGATATTGTTGACGATGTTTTTCCATTATCTGCATCGACCGAAAAAATAAATTGGAATAGCGTTTCGGATATCAAGTGTGCTTCCGTAATTGAAAAAGTTAGATCACTTTCATCTTCCTAGGCTATGAAAATTTTATGTCGGGAATATCAATATTTGTTTATGAAAAATAACATTAGAATGGCTATGATGTTTACTTCCTACGGGGAGATTAGTTTCTTTTTACGATATATTAAAATTATACTGTTCTTTAGCATTATTAAAAGATGACAATTTACTATTCTATTATGTGAATATGTAATGAACAGGTGCGTTAAACTAATTCTCCAATGGCGTAAGGTATCCAGAAGGTTTGATTTTATTACTGAATGGACAACGTCGAACATGTATACCATCAATTGACTAAAAAGTTATACTGGTCACTTGAATGAACGAGATAAATGGCAAAACATCACCAGTTTTCCTCAAAGAAGAAAAAGGGGGGAAAAAGCATCAAATTATGTAGTATGAAGTGAGTACTAAATTAGTTTTTGTCCAACTTAGGCACTCGTCTCTTGTTTTCACGTCAATGGCAAATGAAAATTAAAATAATTACCGCTGAAAAGTACTGTCACCAACGTTAGACTAATGCTGAATTCGGAGCTGCATGTACTGGATACCGTAAACCGTATTAGAAGCTACGTCTAATATGTATCATCCAATATAGTGAGAGAATCAGAAGGACCAAGCGGTTCTGAAAACCTTGAGTTGACAGAGATGATGTCTTGACTTGTATTTGACGCAGGGGTTCGCTCTGCATCATTCGAAGAATTTCTGTCGAATCTGAAGGGATCTGAGAGTATCACAGAGACAATTTCTGAATACAGTAGATTTTTTGGAAAACCACCGAGGAGTTTCCGCTGCATGACCGCCTCAGAAGCAGTACTTACCGTCGATTGCAAATACAGCAGAATCATCGTAAACTTACCTGCAAAAAAAGTAAAATATATTAATGTCACGTACTACTTGAAACGAAACAATCTGTAAGTCTATTGCAACATCTACCTCTATTTCAGACCCGTGAATTGCCAAAAATGTTGCTGTGTTGATAGCTTGTCTTTGAATAGTTGCAATGTATATTCAAACTGTTTTAAGAAAAGCAGCAAGTCAAAATGGCGCCGGAAAGAAGCTGTTGCGAAACATAGATAGTATGGCTTGGAGAGTATAAATTATACAACATCCCTATTCCCAACAGACCATTATTACGATCCTCATATACGGTGGTACAAGATTCAACCATTAAAACTGTTTATAAGTAAAATATTACAGAAAGTTTTCCGCCAAACGGTTGTAAATAAGGATTGCAATCCCGCAGGACAACAATTAACAACAGTTTTGCTAAGAAAACGACCATTATTAAAATGTCTAGCCCGTCTGAACTATACTCATTGATACTACAGGAAAACATAGTTTCTTGCACATCAAAAACCTTCGTGCAAGTTAGTTAAATAATTATTTTTTATTGTATCAAATATACTCTCTTTAGTAACATTTTTCGCCTTACAGTGAATCACGTTAGTCTGAACAATAATCTATCTATATACTCAAACAATCGCAGCAGTTGTTGTTTTTCAAGTAAAATGCCTAAATCAAAATAATAGATCCTGCTTCTAATGACATTGACGCGGCATAAATCCATAAGCAAAAAAACACACCTTAAAAAAGAAACATTCTGTAAATCAATCAGACACTACTGTTTTTGGTGAAAAGATGTTAAGCAAAATGTACTCATTATTTCGTTTCGCAATTTACTTCTAACAGCTGCATACTTCAGTATAGCCAGCGGCTGAGAGCGCAACGTAACAGTAAATTAACGTGCAAGTGTTTTTTGTCTTTAAGCCTTGCGTCGGGGTTGACGTCTTTAGAGGCGAGAATGTCCTGGGGCGCAAGGAACGGGAAGGAATTCTGCCATACATAAGAACACAGTTTTTCTCAGCGTTGAGAATATAAAAATTGTTCTCCGGTGACTAGCCGAGTTAAATCAATGATATAATTACACTTACAGTAATACAATATTTCGGCGATCTGATCGTCGTCGCCATTTTCTGGTTCACTTCACCAGAAGATGGTCTTTTGAAGGAAACATTGGAGCATTTGCTAGGAGTGAGTTTGGGAAACAAAGTAAAACTCAAATAACGATGGATGGAAGTAGAGATTAGAACCCGCGTCCTCCCGAATAAGAGGCCATAGCGTGACCACTCACACAACACACACTGTACAAGTGTTTAAGAACTCCCATACAAATCAGACATCATATTATATTAATACAAGTAATTACGTTAGTCATATTGATGCAAATAACGTTTCATTCATTTCGCTGTTTTATAATTTTAAGAAAATGTTTTGATTGAAAATTTATAGAACTTCGTTTACGGGGATTGTTAATGTACGTATTAACCCGATCATGCTCCAGTTAACACATCATCAGCGACAGAAAAAAAAGGGATTTATTTCCTGTGAATAACACGACACCGAGCGTACGCTGAATCACGATAAGCGTTTCGACTGCGAGGACTAACTAAACCCGACCAGTAGTTTCCGTCGATGAATCGATAACAATCTGTTGACACTTTTATCTTAAATTTCTCACCTTTCCGACAGCACACAAAAATCAGACTCACCCTTGGATGGATGGGTCGTAGTTTACTCGAAATCTCGTTAAAATCCGACCAGAAGGTTTTGCGTGAATCGCGCTTGCATACTAATTTGTTGTTACTTTTGTACTAAATTTCTCACTTTTACAATTTAATGTCAAAATGAAACATGCCCTATTTAACCCCTACGACCACGAGCAGTATATTATTCAAAATCCCATTAAAATTCAACATTTGTGTATTAAGTGAAACCCGTTCATCCAAACAGACAGGTAGACAGTTAGATACAAATTTCAAAATAAGTTGATTCTTTTCTACAGGACATTAACAGTAACCAAACCACATTTTTTTTGCAAAAATATATTAAATTTACATACTTTCTTCCAGTTACAGTCCTATTAAATGTGTAGGTATTATATATATAGATTACATGTACAGGTAATGTTAGAATTACGTATTACTACTCGGTCCACTATAACCTTACCAAAAAGTTATAAAATCGTACTAAATTGGGAACACGATTCAAATGATAGTAACAGACACAAGGGGGGAAAAAAACGAGAGCTCTTGTAAATAGTTAAAAGTGAACCTATTTACTTACGAATCAAGATGGATAGCAAAAAACAAAAATGTACTAGGTACTTGGCGTAAATACTACCGCCAGTGTTAATATGAATCACAGCCAGAGAAACAACTAAAATGCTTTACAACTTCGCATTGTCTTTACATACATAAAAGAAACTGCTACTACTAGGAAGTTAACACCCAAACATTTTATTTAGCTATGTTTGAAAAAACTACTAATCAGTACTTAAGTGCAACAGTATGTGTTTCAGGGTAGGCATTCGGAAGTAAAAGAGCCCAGGGAGATCGATTATGGAATCACGGTGTTCCCTTGCACAGTCCGCGTCACTCGGAGGCAGTTTTGCTGTCTTAACTCCGTACCCCGCACCGGTGGTCCCGCAGAGACCGTGGCCACGCATGGCTTTCCGTCGGGTGACTATCTTGCTGAGTCGGCATAATCGAAACCTCTCCGCATTTCCAAGAGGGTTTGCTTCAATTATACCTGTGTTCAGCTGGTTCAGCATGCACTTTCTTACCATGTGCTTTGACATTTTCAAAGTATCAACATTTTTCGAATTTTTTTTTTATTAATCCAGAAAATAACACTGATTGTCCTCAACATGGTATTTCACACGAAACAATATTATTTTGAAGCAATTCACACAGCAAACGAGCGGGGAAACTAACTCACCGTTGTGAATCAGCGTGCACTTTTTGGCCGTTTCGTTATTTGAACAATGGCTAATCTTAACCACGTGGTGTAGAGTGAGAAAGAAACATTGCGTAATATAGTTGTTTCTTTTTTGCTTTCTCTGTCAAACGTCGACTACACCGTCGTGCACCACTGCGGAATCTTTGAGTATCACTATTTTCAAAATCAACTGTTTTCATGTCGCTAGTAATGCTAGGATTCTATCACACACCGACCGGTGAAGACGTATTCACGTCAAAGCACACAATTGTTGACGCGAGTCAAATGTCAATTGGAAGGGTACAGGCAGCCAGGCAATGCGAGGTAGCGACAACAGGGCAGCATTTGGTTCGTTTTTTTTTTTTTTTTCCCAACCATTCATTTCTTCCAGATGAAGCCTCGGATTTGAGCTGATGCAGGGTTACAAGGACCCTCATCAGTCAGAAGGAAGAGGATTGGGATAAGCAATGAGAAGCAGTTCGGCAATGGCTTTCTAAAATAAATAATAATAATAAAAAAACATACTGGCTTTCACCTGGAGCGATTTCGAGAAATCATGGAATACCGAAATCAGGATAGCTTATTGCAGGAATTAGTTTTTCTGAACAAAAGACTCGCCCAATAAAAAGGACCGAATCAGAATATGAGTGTCCTGCCTGGTTTCGACACAGAAGTCAGGTCTCTGGAGTAAGAGACGGGGCAGCGACGTTTTCTCGTCTGAATTCCGGATCCGCGGAAATTTGTGCGAGAGACACCAGACTGTCAATGAGACACGGAGCGTGAGTGATTAGGCTTGGGCCAGGCTTTAGCGGAGTCACGGGTTAAAATTACTGACATACCACACAGAATTGTTCTTTTTTGCTTGCCACATCGGGGTGAGAAAGGCCAGGAACAAGGAACGGGAAGGAATTTGGCCATGGTCTTTTGAAGGAACTGTCCAGATATTCACGCGGGGTGATTTAAGGAACTCTTGTAAAACCAAAATCTGGATGGCTGGAAAAGATTCGAACCCACGTCTTTTCCGATGCAATTCCAGATCCTTACTGCTCACCCACTAATCTCGGTTTTATTTTTCCAAGATTTCTCGTAATTACTTTTAGGGAATGCCGGGACAGTTTCTTCAAAAGGCCATGGCTAAATATCTTCTCATTTCTTGAGCCCCGCCATGTCACCACGACTTTCGTAATCAAGACGTCAACGAACCAATAAACTCGAACCTAAAAAATCTAGTTCTTCTTCTTCTTGGAGATCCTGGTAAAAGCTTCGTATTGTACCGTATGCAGGAGGCGCTCATTTCAATTTTTAAGTCATGTATCTCTCTAACGTGGCGCTCCTAGCGGTGAAGAATCAAAAAGTCGTCTTACGTGTGTAAGACGACGCGGTTTATTCATCTTGCGACACGTCAAGGAAGCGGATGGTGAAAACGCGGAGTCTGGCATTTGGTAACCTGTATGCGGTAGGACTCAGTAAGCAGGACTAATGGACAGTACTTATCGAGCGGCAAACTTCCAAGATGCGCTCTGGGAAGCGTCAACACTACAGTATTGGGCAACTCCGCGAAATTCTCAGCACACTGTCGACTAAGAGGTTTACGTTCGACATATATCAGTCAAAATAGGAACGGATCGATAGGCAGGCGATGATTACGATGTTACTGATTAGTAAGAAATTCAGAAAACTCCATCCCAATTCGTGTGCTAATGGTAGGAGCGCATATATCATAGCAAATTATCCATGAAGTAAACTCTGACACATACTGGCTGTTACCCGCGACGTCATACACGTCAACTTAGAATTTTATTGCTAGAGTTGGATAAAATCTACATCTATACTACATAATTTATGAACAGATCACATGCAATCTTTCTGCAAGAGAAAAAAGCCTGAGTGACCGATATAATATTACAGAGATTTACACACGCTATCCATCTGTCTATCATCTCACTTAGTTTTCAGAATTTCGTGGTAAAACATGTTATTTACCCGGAAAAAGTATCCTATGCCCTCCCTAATCATACATAGTACTCCCTTGTCAAATTTCATCAAGTTCGGCTTAGCCGTAAGAACGTAACGAAGTTACTTTCACATTTATAATATTAGTGTAGAATTGTAGATACTCCACACCATCGAAAAGCATCGTCGGTGTGTGAAACGCCTCTACTATTTCATAATTCTATCGCTCTTCCTCCTTAATCTTGTCCCACTCAGGTCTTACAAGGTCGGCGATTTTCTAACCGTTTCCCTGAACCTTAATGTGTTAACCTTTGAGTGTACAGTTGTCTAAGTTATTATTATCCAATCTTCCACTTACTTTTTTCGGGGATCGCACTGCTTTAATTGATGGTTCAGTACCAACGTTTCGGCGCCCAACCTGGTGCCTTCATCAGGAGGGAATCAATAGAAATCTTCAAACATCCCAAAAATTTCAATAAAGACGGTGGCTATGGCTTAAGCGAAACGTGGAAATGTGCACTCGTGGACATTCGCAACACAAAACTTCAAACGACAAGATCTTTGGAACAGTTGACATCCGCTGCTGGTAACCACAACAGTTAGCTCAGCGACGGAGTTGTGTGAAAACCACACCATTTCGAGTCTGAAAACCCTGATGAAGGCACCAGGTTGGGCGCCGAAACGTTGGTACTGAACCATCAATTAAAGCAGTGCGATTCCCGAAAAAAGTAAGTGGAGTATTTAATTGATATGACGCCTGCTAAAAGCGTAAAATGTTGTATTATCCAATCTTGTTCTTATGTTCCGATATCACACGAGTCAACGCAACATTCTTTTTATTTTCATTTTTTAACATGAATCCTGTCAACCTCTGACCAGTCTAATATCGGACTATAAGAGTTTAAAAGTAATGATTGATGGGAATTGAACTAAATCATAGAACGAGGAACACAGAGGCTAACGCTTACTGTGAATGTTTGCTCTGCCTCTAGTGGAGACCTTCCTTTATAATCTCATTTACTACCAGAGCACATTGCCAACCGAAACAGAGTACAAAGGGCCGTTTTCTTAGAATTTTATGCGTTATCAGTGTAATAGCTAAGTGTTTTAGGTGTATTAATGTCAACCATGAGTGGTGTCAGATGAAAAACACTAGATTTTAGGACTACAATGTTACCATTGCTCGCTAAAAAGAGAGGCAGCAATATGACGTTAATCAGTAGGCAACATCCATTAGGCCTTTCGTCTACATTCAGCATAAAACGTATCAATATTATAGAGCATAAAGATTATAAAAATTTACACTTTGAGCAAGGCTGTAGGTTTTACCGGATATTGCCGGTAGCGAGAAATATAATTTTCAGCGGTTAGATATTAGGGAGCGTGCATAAACCACGAAGCTCCATTTTTGCCTCCTGTGAACCCCCCCTCCACCTCACGTAGCCCTACGTGGCTTTTGCCTCAACTACCCCCCCTCCCCCCCTCCAGGTAGCACGTAGTTTTTTTTCCTTTTGATTCCAGAAGACATTTTGTAGGCCTACTGTTTTCTCCTGTCAGACTATTGTAAAGTACATAAGGAGATAATTAACTGAGGTAAATAAATATTCACATGCTGTTGTGAGTTCTGATCCTCATTTTAACTGTGAAAAATGATATGAAAGGAAAGCTACGTGGCCTGGCTCGGAAACAACACTCCCCCCCTGCCCCCCACGTAGCCCAGCGTAGCAATCCAGCCCCCCCCCCCTGGACCGAGCCACGTAGTTAGTGAACGGTCCCTTATACATGGAGAGGTGGTATATTCAAGGTGAAAATAGATGAAATGACTGTACCTATTGAAAAATGAGGACCTGGACCAGTTAATGGGGCAGCTGACGCAATGTCCTAATGATTCTAGAGCCATTCAGATATCGCGAAGTTATCCCCGGAAACATTACAAACAGAAATCTACCATCCTGTCTGAAACACATTATCAACTCTCGAGCTGACATAATACTAAATCAAATCGGAAGTATGTGCGACACTTCAGTTATCACTGGGACTAACCAAAAGAACAGAGTAAATCTTCTACCAGATGCATCTATGACATTCTAACAACTAACCAAAACTAAGTATGGTATGGCACGCTTAACTGGAAGAACCTTACTCCGAACATACTAAAGTACTAAACGATTCAAGAAAGTCAATGTGGTACCGGGTAGCAGTATGAAACGGTGACCACTGACGAGGAGATACATGCAATGTGCGAGGAAACCGATATTACTGGTCATCTTCCTTATCATTTTCTATGCAAAAGCACTCTGGTGCTAAAAAAATTATCGGTTTCTGCCT
>JARYHS010013548.1:0-29703 GCA_031002005.1 Vandiemenella viatica | reverse complement strand
ACAAACAGAATTTAACTTACCATGAACAAAGAGAAGAGAGCACGCACGTTTGTCCTTTGTGATATTTTCGTCAGTAACATTGGATCTGTTGATTAGAGAATTCCATCGTCTTCGACGACGTTCGCTCAGCCCCCGAGTTCGATCACATTGGTTCGTAATTAGAGTAGGTATTACATATAAACATACTTTACTACGACCAGACTTTGATGTACATCCAAACATCACACACGCAGGCATCTTGACTTTACGTTAATTAATCCGTTGCAGAGATAAACTAACTTTAAAAGCTTGTAGAAACACAATGTGGTCTTATGGACGTTCGGACAGGCAGTGCACAATTATGGCCGCCGTCTATAAACCTGGGAGGATGTGACGTCACACTTATACCACGGATAGCTGGTGATAAAAGTTCAGCTGTAGTTATACTCGATTTAAAGATATTACAAATCTTAGAATTTCTACTTTTATGGTCGCGTTTATCAAAACCTGAGCAAACCAAAATATCTCTTAAAATAAACTTTTCTCGATATGATAAATACACTTTAAAATGATTTTTATGACGAATTGTCACTGTGGGAAAGATTACAGGAAATTTCCTTAAAGTTGAAAACTACTCTTCTTGAAATTCTAAGTCCAACAAAAGCAAAACTAGAATTTGCCAAAATTCTAAGGTTCTTACATGCCCCCTGAAGATTGAAGTTATTTTCTTGAAGAGAAAACTAACTGAACATCTTGAAAAATAGAAAAAGAAAAGAAAAAATTTAAATCCCCAAATGAACTGAACTATCGCTTGTCGGTTCGGTTCTTTCTCTTAAAAAACATATACCCTGCAGGAAACTAACATCACTCCTGAGGAATATGCTGACCAACAGATATTTTAAGGTCACCGTCGGACATAAGACAAGTAAGTCATTTACAATAAAAAATGGATTACCTCAAGGGTCAGTACTAGCTCCATTGCTCTTCAACTTGTACACCAGTGACATGCCAGAAACAACCGGCAATAAATTCTGCTACGCTGACGACTTAGCTATCGCCGTCCAAACTGCCACATTAGAGGAAGGTGAGAGCATTCTCTCTAACGACTTAGAAACCTTGAACAAATATTATAGAAAGTGGAGACTTTGTCCGAACCCAATGAAAACAGAAGTATGCGCATTCCACTTGAGCAATAGAACAGCACATCAGCAGCTCAAAGTGAACTTCTGCCACCAGAGGGTGAAACATAATTTCTATCCTAAGTATCTTGGCATCACCTTAGACTGCTCCTTAACATTCAAAAAACACCTCGAAAACACAAGTCAGAAACTGAAAACACGAAACAACATCATGAAGAAGCTAGCTGGTACTTCATGGGGAGCTGATGCGAACACACTACGAACAACCGCTCTCACCATGGTTTACCCTGTTGCTGAGTACTGTGCACCAGTGTGGCTACGTAGTACTCATACTAGAAAAATCGACATCCACCTGAATGAGTATATGAGAGTAATAACTGGCACCCTAAAATCCACCCCAGTCCCCTGGTTGCACCTGATCAGCAAAATACCACCTCCAGAGATAAGACGCCAAGAAGCAATGGCACGTGAGTGGATAAAACTACACCATCCTGATCATCCACAGGATCTCCCAATCCACGAGGTTCTAAATAACTTACCACCCACTCGTCTTAAATCCAGAAATCCGGTATGGCAAGATGTATTTGACTTTGATGTCATGGAAAAATGGCGACAAAGCTGTAACTCTGCATCTGTAAAACATTCAGATATTAAAGATCCCACAACTGGACTTACAGGATTCCATCTAAATAGAGACCAGTGGGTCAAACTAAATCGCCTAAGAACAGGCCATGCGAAATGCAACGCCATGCTGTATAAGTGGGGTCTTCAGGATTCTCCTGCATGTAACTGTGGTGCTCCTTCCCAGAGTGTGGAGCATATTATCAGGGAATGCCCTCTACGGAAGTATGATGGACCATATGAAGATGTTTTTGGAGCTACAAGTTCCTTCTTAGAATGGCTGGAAGAATTGGACATCAGCTTGTGAACGCTACCAACATTCTTGTCATTGTATATATTTATTATTGTATTAGTTGCTTGCCATACGACAAATAAATAAATAAATAAAAGCAAAAATATTTTAACAATCTCAAAATCTTTAACTTTCTTCACTCAAAATTATTACAAAAAGTTCTCAAAATCATTCATTCTCTAAGTATCGTTATAATTGCAAATTATTCAATGTCAAATGAATTATTACCAAAAAGGCAAAATATGAAGTATCAAATTATCACAAAATTATTAACATGTGTAGTATAAACAATCATAAAATACCAAAAACATAAGACAAATTATCAAAACATGAAACATAGTTATAAACACAAATTACAAAAGTACATTGAAAATTATTAACATATAGAATATCCAATTTGTGTTCAGAAAAACAAACTGTAAAGTGTATGATTTTTGCAAACATAGAAATAGAAAATTATTGTGTTTCAGTAAGTATAAACAAATTGTATTATGCAATCCCATGGAAGGAAAGCCTTTCGTTTTATAAAACGTCTTTGTTTGAATATTATTTTGGTTTTGTTATGGCCTTAAACTACCACTTTCCCATTCTTAACACCGATCACACAACTCCCTAATAATGGGTGAAAACCCAAGTCCAGTCACGGTCGCCACGTAAGACCAAATGCTGGTACCGGGGCTGTAGTAACGCCTTAGTGTCTCAACTAACAGTTTATGTGGATTCAAAGTTCTGCAGAAAGTTCACAAAATAATTTGAATTTGACCATGTAGCCGTACAGACATTCAACTAAAATGCTTAAAGGTCGCCACTAAATATGTGTTGTTTTTTTTAAAATTATGGGGTGTAATGGGGAAGAGGGAGTTGTTTTGGGGTAGAAAGGGTGAGAGGGATTGGGTTTTTGTAAAACTAATGTCTACAATATTTTTCTATTTTTTAAAATATTATATGTGCAAAATTCCTTCGAAATCTGATATAAAGTGTGGGTTTGTGTAAAAATTAAGGGGTGGGAACCGGGAAAGGGGATGCGTTTTTGGAAACCAAATGTAGGCTGTATTTTTCTGTTTGATTTACAGTATACATGTGCAAATTACCGTAGAAATCAAATAAAAACTGTAGGTTACTTAAATTATGGGGTGTTACGGGGAAGAGATGGTGTTGTTTTGGAAATTTTACTTCTTAGGAACCATCCTGGACAACTCACCAAAGTTTCACCATAATTGGTCCCCGGAAATGCTAGACTTGAGTTCACATATAGATTAAATTAACACATTTGAAAGTTTGTATCTAGTAAAGATTAGATATTTATGTATAAATTGAAATTACTATTTCATTCAATTTCTAGTTTACTGCAATGGTCTTTGATATGCAATGTTTTTGGTGATTCCAGTTTCACTTGCAAAAATTAAGGGGATATAAAGGGAAAGAGGTGTTGTATTTTTGCAAACCATATTTAGGCATAATTACGTAGTTTTTCTCGGCGTTGCAAATATAAATAATTTTCTCGGGTGACTAGCCGAGTTATAACTCGGCTAGTCACCCGAGAAAATTATTCATATTTAGGCAGTATTTTTCTGTATATTTTATAGGACACGTGTGTAAATTTCCATCAAAATCGGTTAAAATGTTTGGGTTTGTCTAAATTAGGGGATGCGAAGGGGATGAGTTTTTGGAAACCATATGTAGGCAGTACTTTTCAATTTGTTATAAGTATTTGTGTGCAAATTTTGGTCGAAATATGATTAAATCTGTGGGTATGTTTAAATTAATTGCTTTAATGTGCTGGAGGGGGTGGTTTTCCTGAATTTTTATTTCTTAGGAACCTTCTCCGACATGCATTGACAACTCTGAAAGATTTCACGATAATTGGATAAAAATTGTGTGTTTCAATAAATATCATTGGAAATTCAGAGGGGAGGTGATAAAAGGGGAGGACTTTGGCAATGACATTATTTTTCTGTTTGTTTTAAAGTATACGTATGCAAAGTTCTTTCAAAATTGGGTTACGATTGTAGCTTCATATAAGCTACATTCGCAAACATTAAAGGGATTTAAAAGGGAAGAGTGGTTGCATTTTTGGAAACCGTATGTAGACAGTATTTTTCTGTTTGTTTTAAAGTATATCTGTTCCAATTTCGATCAAAATTGGATAAAATCTGTGTGTTTTTTGAATAATGGGGTGCTTTGAGGTAGAACGGGTGAGAGCAATTTGGTTTTTGTAATACTAATGTCTACAGTATTTTTCTATTTTTTTAAATAGTATATGCTTGCGAAGTTCCTTCGAAATCTCATAAAAAGTGTGGGTTTGTGCAATAATTAAGGGACTGGAAGGGGGAAAGGGGATGCGTTTTTGGAAACCAAATTTAGGCAGTATTTTTCTTTTTGTTTTAAAGTATATGTGTTCAAATTTCCATCAAAATCGGATAAAACCTGTAGGTTTTTAAATTATGGGTTGCTATGGGGAAGAGGCGGTGGTTTTTGGACATTTTATTTCTTAGGAACCATCTCGGACGCGCACTTGACAACTCACCAAAGTTTTACCGTAATCAGATGAATGGTTTAGTAGCGCATAGAGGACATACAAAGAAAAGTACATTCATTAAGGGGGTGGGAAGGAGGTGAGGGGATGTGTTTTTGGAAACCATACGTAGGCAGTATTTTTCTGTTTGTTTTAAAGTAAATGTGTGCCAATTTCTATCAAAATCGGATAAAATCTGTGGGGGATTTTTAAATTATGGAGTGCAAGGGGAAAGAGGGGATGGTTTTGGGGTAGAAAGGGTGAGAGGTAAAACTAATGTCTACAGTATTTTTCTATTTTTTTAATATTATGTGTTTGCAAAATTCCTTAAAAATCTGATAAAAGTGTGGGTTTGTATAAATTAAAGGGTGGGAAGGGGGAGCGTTTTTGGAAACCAAATGTAGGCAGTGTTTTTCTGTTTACTTTAAAGTATATGTGTGCCAATTTCCGTACAAATCTAATAAAATCTGTAGGTTTTTTTTATAATTATGGGGTGTTAAGGGGAAGAGGGGATAGTGCTTTGGAATTTTTTTTCTTAGGAACCACCCCCGACGCGCACTGGACAAGTTTCACGGTAATTGGATGAATAGTTTGGAGCGCATAGAGAACGAACAGACTGACATTGATTTTTATAAAGTAGATAACCTTCAAGAAAAATCTCAGTCTATAACTCCTTCCTTTAATCGAAACTAATCTATATTTGTGGTTGCTATATCTCAAATAAGCTGCCAAACTGTAAAACTGAATTCATTACACTCCAACAATTTATTAATAAAATCCAGATTTCTGTGTCTTGTGTGCCCTAATTTTCTCCAATATTCTTTCTCATATTAATCCACCTCTGTCCCTTTTGTATGTCTTTAATAAACAAATCTCAGTTTCACACAATACAATTTGGCAATTCGACACAAATTAGGGCTATATCCTTGGGGCTCAAGTCAGCAGTCATGTCAAATGCACATTAGTGCATACACAATTACTCAAATACAATGGCTCTCACACTCCAATCAGGATTGAGGATTTACCACTTAGTCAAGTAACGGGGTCGTAAAAGGGGATTTCACAAACATTATATCACATAGAAGATTTTTTTCCCCTTATCTTGTATATATTGGTGAGAGTATGCGAAACCAAGTTTTCGGCCTCCAACACCCTCGGCACAATGTTCTGTGGCCAAAAAACATACAAATTTTGGTACTTTTTTCAGTTTTCGTCTATATTTACTTCCCGGTGAGTCCTAACAGGAAATACTTTATTTTAAATTTGACAGAGGAAACAATTTCCTACAACTTTTGTAATACTTTTTTTTTCTAAAATCAAAACTAAGAAAGCTACAGTTCTTCAAAAATAAGTAAAATTTCACACTTTTCCTAAAAGTTGGGTTTTTACATACTTTGTCGCTCAAAATGACCATTTTCTAGATGTGTCTCTGATCAAACGAGAAGACGGAACGTTGGGTCACAAGGTTTAAAGGAAGGCTACACATACAGATCGTTATCTCCATAAAGACTCCAACCACCATCTTAGACAATAAAGAGGGGTGATTAAAACCTTGGTCAACAGGGGCACAAAATTTGCTAACGGGTTTATTTACAAGATGAGATCGAACATCTACGAAATACTTTCAGGAAGAATGGTTATTCCACCAGAGACATAGACCAATTTCTTCGACCTAGGGAGAAAATTAAAAATAATAAGAAACCACAACTATCCAACGGGAAAGTGTTTCTTATGTTTATTAGTCAGATTACAGATCGTATTGGAAAAATGCTGAACAAACATGGGGTGGAAACTATTTTCAGACCAACCAGGAAAATTAAAGAATACTTAAGATCTGCAAAAGATGCACGACATCCTTGGGATACACCGGGCGTCTATAAAATTCCTTGTAGTTGTGGACAAGTGTACATTGGCACTACAAAAAGAAGTGTTAACATTCTTCTGAGTGAACTTAAGAGAAATTGCCGCCTGGGACATATACAGAAATCAGCCATAGCTGAACATGTTTACCAAGAGGGCGACCATGAAATTAAATTCAATGAGACCAGTGTTTTATCAAAAACTTCTCACTACTATGCTCGTACATATAGAGAAGCCATTTAAATTTATAAACATTGCAATAATTTTAATAGAAAAGAGGAAGGTGTTAAATTAGACACAATTTGGACTTCAATGTTGCATCAGCAAGTTAACAATCGATTAGCTTCTATCAATAAGCTTGGTATTACCAGAGATAGCCGCTCAGCAGACGTCACGTGATGGAATATGGCGCCCTCTTCACCGGCCATATATACGGCGCTCCTTCGTGCCCTCATTGCAGTTGCTGCTTAGCCTCTGAGGATGTCTTCCGCAGTTGAAGACGAAACGTCAGGGGAAAGTTTTACTTATTGACCACGGCCTTTCAGCCCGGAAATTATGAGTGAAGTAAGTAATATAATTGAGATTACCTTTATGAACCCAAAATTAAATTACTATCATTCAATAAATGCTACTTTCTATTGTTATAGGACAACTTCAATGGCCCTAACAACATCCAACATTTCACAAAAAGCTCAAAGTCCAGAGGATATTTGGGTAGAACACCTTTCGTGGCCTGTATTTAATGGAGAACAAGAAAGCCATCTAAGAAAAACAGTAAAAAGGAAAATATATTTGGCAATGACATCAAAGAAACGGCATGAAATTCATGAAGCAGAAAGAGTTAAAAGAGAAATTAAAGAAAAGAAGGAAGAGAAGCAAAGAAACAGAAAGAAATCTTTAAAAAGTGGGTAAGAAGACTAGAGGAAGAAGAAGAGGCATCGTCAGAAGATAGAGATGTCATTGCATGACTCTGATGATAGTATTCATAATTTAGATAATCTCATATCACAAAAATCAAACTCTGAAAATGAAGGAAGTGCTTTGAATGTAGGCAACATACAAGTTAATCAAACATATGTGATTGCTGAATATGAAAAACAATTTTTTCCGGGTATAGAAACACAAAAGAAAGGCAATAAATTTGAATAAATGCCTTAAGTATCTTTGATGTTCAAGGGCTTAATTGGAAATTACCTTTCCATGAAGACAAAATCTGATATCTTCAAGAATATACCAAAAAAAATAATACATCCTCCAAAGCTTGTATCTGCCACATCCTCCTGATCATCAGGAGTTTACATTGTACCAGAGACTGAAAAGTTTAGAAGATCTGGTATATAATGTGTAAAAATCTGATTTTAGCCTAAGTAGTTAACCAAAGCTTACATCTTGTTACTATATAGGCCTACATCTTTCAAAAAATTAGCATTTTTTAGTTTCTTTTAAATATTGTTCATTTACTGGAATAATTAAGTTCATTGATTAGTTACAGGTGTTCTTTCACTTGGAAATTGGTAGATATTTCAAATTTATATCAAAATATATTAAAATTTTTAAGAATTAATGTTTTATATTTTTACCCAAATTGTTCACACCAAAATGGTTACAACAAAATACAGTATGTTGAATATTGTCAACTTACAAAGGTTTGTCAATTTTGTAAACAATTTTAAACTCTTGACTGTTCATTCATTGGTCTGTTTACCCAAAATATTTTTTTTCTTTTCTTTTTTGCAGGCGAGGACAAACAAAATATAATCTTATATATAAAATTCTCGTGTCACAATTTTTGTTCCCATACTCCTCCGAAACGGCTTGACCGATTCTCATGAAATTTTGTGAGCATATTGAGTAGGTCTGAGAATCGGCCAACATCTATTTTTCATCCCCCTAAATGTTAAGGGTAGTCCACCCCTAATTTTTTTTTTATTTTTTAGACAAAATTTTTATTTTTTTATGATACAACATACAAAAATACATACAATCCTAAATTTTCACCCTTCTATGATCAACCCTTATTTTTTAAGGCATTCAACTGTTTCCAAAGATAATGAAACCAACATTAACATACGTAAGTATCTGTTTTAAAGCAGAATTAATTGATGAAACCAATATATCCCCAAAACAAAATCAATATTCAAAGAGCAAATTAAAAAAAAAAATTTTTAAAAAAAGATTTTTTCAGGTATTCAGAGCAGGTTAAAATATTCATTTTTAGTTTCGCATTTTTTTTTTTTTAACTGCGATTAATGTCCTTGGGCCACGTAAGTATTCATTTGCTCTTTGAATGTTAGTATTTTTATGGATATTTAGTCGATTCCATCAATCTCCGGTCGATAACTGATCAATCGTCATTTAATTAGTTATCCCCGCCAGATGTCTAATTTCATTAATTCTATTTATGTGTGTTTGGTACAGTGAGCAATGCCAAGAAAACGCAAAGGGGCTGATTTGAGCCGTAACACAAGTAAATCTCGAAACTTGTGAAATAGAAGATCCGAAAGAACCGAAGAACAAATCCAGCAACAAAATACTGATGCACGTGTCAGAATGGCGCAATTGCATCAAGAAGAGCCAGAAGATACACGAGCTGAATGCAATGAAGTCATAAGATTAGAACAACGACAATCACGCCGTTTCACAGTCAATAGACGCAGAACAAATGACCAACAACGACAACAGGTACATCGAGCATTTACATATGATTCATTCCTGCGTCTAGCATTCCAGTATGAGCCCGATATTGAATATTATGCTCATTCAAAAGTGGTAATTGGTGCTATGGACAAGGAATGTCCGCATTGTCATGCTCTGAAATCAAAAATGAGCCAGCTGGGATGTGTTGCGCGTCAGGAAATGTGCAACTACCTGAAATTAAAACACCACCTGAACCATTGAACGGCTTACTTATCGGCACGGATCCAGATTCTAACGTGTTCCTGAAGTCAATTCGAACATTCAATTCATGCTTTCAAATGACATCGTTCGGAGCAACAGAAATAGTTCGAAATACTAATGCAAATGGTCAACAATACAATTCTACATTCAAAATCAGAGGCCAAGTTTATCATAAAATGGGCTCACTGCTGCCAATGCCAAACAAACCACATAAATTCTTACAAATCTACTTTATGGGCGGCGAGGATTCCGGAAGCGCACTTGCCAATCGCGTGAATGCACGTTGTGATTATAATAACCTTGATTCATTTTATGCCAGATGCATCGTCAGCGAGCTGGATGCTCTATTGAACGAGCACAACGAATTGTTAAAAAATATTCAAATCACATATGCACCAATCACAAAGCGATAATCACGCTATCGTCATTAATCCTGATAAAACACCAGCTGGAGAGCATATTCGTAGATTCAATGCACCCGTTGTTGATGATGTTGCTGGAATCATGGTTGGCGATCGTACAGCTGCACGAGAAATTGTGATTCGTAGAAGAAATAATAATCTTCAGTTCATTGCTGACACACATCGTTCATATGACACTCTCCAATATCCGCTAATATTCTGGAAGGGACAAGACGGATATTGCATAAACATAAAACAACGAGATCCCGTATCAGGTACTTCATTGATTATGAATTTGATCATTAATCATTTAACAAAACAAATAAATTATTGAACGTAATAAATTTAAATTAATTTTTATGTACAATTATTACAGGAGCTGAAACAAACAAGAACGTTAGCTCAAAGGATTATTATGCGTACCGATTAATGATTAGACGTGGCCTGGACAACGTCATTCTACGATGTCGTGAGCTTTGTCAACAATTCATGGTCGACATGTACGCGAAGATTGAGAGCGAACGACTACGATACTTACGATATAATCAACTAAAGCTGCGCGCAGAAGAGTACATTCATTTGCAAGACGCTATCAACAACAACGCCGACGTCGCCGAAATTGGTAACCATGCCATTTTACCATCATCGTACGTAGGCAGTCCACGTCATATGCAAGAATATATACAGGATGCTCTGACTTTCGTGCGCGAATATGGACGACCATGTTTATTTATTACGTTCACATGTAATCCAAAATGGCCAGAGATTGCATCTTTGCTATTGCCTGGCCAAAATGCAATACATCGCCATGACATTACAGCACGTGTGTTCAGACAAAAGTTGAAGTCTTTAATAAGTTTCATTACTAAATTACATGTATTCGGTCCCACACGTTGCTGGCTGTCTGTATTCGGTTGAGTGGCAAAAGCGAGGATTACCTCATGCACACATTTTGGTTTGGTTAATTGACAAAATCCGTCCTGAAGAAATTCCAGATCCATCCACTGACCAACTGCTGTTTGATATTGTTACAACAAACATGATCCATGGTCCATGTGGTACTCTTAATAGTTCATCGCCTTGCATGGCAGATGGAAAATGTACTAAAGATTTTACCAATGATACGGTCACAAATGTCGACGGATACCCAATATATCGTCGAAGAAATCCTGATAATGGCGGACAATCATTTATTAAAAATATCAGCAACACAGACATTGATATTGACAATCGTTGGGTGGTGCCATATTCGCCTCTGCTGAGCAAGACATATAATGCTCATATTAATGTTGATTTCTGCAGTTCTGTGAAAAGCATCAAATACATTTGCAAGTATGTCCATAAAGGCAGTGATATGGCTGTGTTTAGAGTGGAAAATACTAATGTGAATGCTCCTCCAGTGAATAAAAACGATGAAATAACGCTCTACCAAATTGGTCGGTACATCAGCTCCAATGAAGCTGCTTGGCGTATCTTTGGTTTTCCAATTCATGCGATTTGTAGTGGCGTCGAAGTTGGGGAAATTGGGGAGGCTCTCCCATGGTTTTGTAAAGATTGTTTCAAAAGTAGGAAGATATTGGAGCAGGAGGAAAGGATTGGTGCCCTTCAGGCTGAACTGATAGAGGCTAGAAAGGAGTTGGATAGGCTGCGCAGGGAGGGAAACAGAGATGGTTGGGAACTGGTGACAGGGAAAAGGGCAATTAGAACAAGAAGGGCTTCTGATTCTTTTGTTGTTGGGGTGAAAAATAGGTTTGCCCTGTTGCCAGAGTTAGACAGGGATGAGCCTTCTGTAGTTGTAGGTGTAGGTAAAAAGCAGCAGACTTGTAGGAAAAACTGTGTAGTTAAGTCTGGTAGGCAGGGATTAGGGAAAAAGAAAGTCTTGCTGCTAGGTAGTAGCCATGGACGAGGTGTTGGGCCATTGGTACAGGAAAAATTAGGATCAGGTTTCCAGGTCATGAGTTTCTTCAAACCTAGTGCTAGTCTTGGTCAAGTAGTAGAAGATATAGGTTCTTTGTGTAAGGAGTTCACAGATGAGGATCATGTAGTGATAGTGGGAGGAGCGGGAAATAGTTTGGGCAGGAATGATAGGTATAGTATCAGAGATGACCTGGAGAAAATAGCAGAAGCAACGTGCCACACTCGGGTCAGTGTGATGTCGGTCTTGAGACGCTATGATCGGCCACAGATGAACTCTGCTGTGAGGCGAGTGAATCTGGAACTGGAACGGTATCTCATGTCTGATATTGGCTCTGGCATGGGCTTGGTACCTGTAGATGCTATTGATAGGTGGGATTATACTAGGCATGGCCTACACCTCAATAGTAGAGGGAAGGGGGTTCTTTCTGATCTCATAGCAAAACAATTAATTGGGGCCACAAATTCACATGAAAAGATACCTGTTGTTAATGGTGTTAGGGCAGCTCCTTTTTTAGATTAGGATCATGTATTAGGCAGAGAGTTTTGAAGGAAATTAGTTTAAACAATAATGAGTTTTCAGATACCAAAATTAAAAATTGTGTAGGAATTAATTTATTACATCAGAATATCAGAGGGTTAGCAAATAAAGTGGATGAATTGCTAGTCCACATAAATGAATTAAATGATATCAATAGAATTGATGTTTTATGCTTGTCTGAACACCATATAACTGCAGGAATAGGTATGTCAAATGTAACTGATTTTAATTTAGCTTCTCATTATTGTAGAACGAACTTGGAGAAAGGAGGAGTTGTCACTTATGTTAGAAATAGTTATAGTTTTGAGGATATAAGTATTAGCAAATATTGTGTTGACCAACATTTTGAAGCCTGTGCTACACAGCTATGTTTTAATAATGAAATTTTCATAATAGTAACAGTATATAGAGCACCATCGGGAAACTTTTCTGTTTTTATGAATCAGTTTGAACTCTTATTAACATTTTTAAGCAGAAAAGAAGTCAACATAGTCGTATGTGGTGATTTTAATGTAGATTTTCTAAATAACTTACCCTGTAAAGTCATGTTAGAATCATTAGTCAGTTCATTCAATTTAACTCAGGTAGTTAATTTTCCAACTAGAATAATGAATAATAGTCACTCAGCTATAGACAATGTTTTCCTAGATACCTCAAAATTCAGTTATACCATCAAGCCATCCATCAATGGACTTTCGGATCACGATGCCCAGTTATTAACCATCAACACTTCAATAGGAACTAGCACTAAGAGTAATGTCTTTAAACTTCAGCGTGTAATAAATGATGAGTCAGTTACTTGTTTTAGAAAGTGCCTGAATACCACAAACTGGGAACAGGTATACAGTGCTCAAGGTATGGATGAAAAATACAACATTTTTAGTAACATTGTATTAAATTTCTTTGAAAGTTGCTTCCCCTTGAAAAAGTGTCGTGCTTCTCAAAAAGAACAAAAGCCTTGGATAACTATTGGCATTAGAACATCATGCGTTAATAAAAGGAAGTTGTATATTGCCTCTAGGAACAGTGAGAATGCTAATGTTAAAACACATTACAAACAGTACTGCAAAATACTGAAAAAGGTTATTAAAGAATCTAAAAGTATGTATTACAAACATAAAATTCATGATTCTGAAAATAAAATTAAAACAATATGGGACATTGTAAAAAAGGAAACAGGAAAGAGTAATCAAACAAGTAATGATATTTTTGTCAAAGAAAATTCAGTAGAATCTAATTTCTCAATTGCTGATAATTTTAATAAACATTTTTTATCTGTTGCTGATAAGTTGTCTGCTAATAGCTCAGTGACACACAGTATGGATTTTGTCAAAAAAGGCTTCCAAGAAAAATTTAACTCTATGTCTATAAAATTAGCTACTCCAGAAGAAATAAGAAAAATTATCAAATCCCTTAAGAGCAAATACTCAAGTGGTTATGATGGGATTTCCAGCAGGTTAATTAAATTGTGCTCCACAGAATTAAGTAATATACTAAGTTATCTATTTAATATATCTTTACTTGAGGGTACTTTTCCAGAAAGGCTTAAGTATGCTGTAGTGAAACCACTCTATAAAAAGGGAGATAAGGCAGTCGTATCGAATTACCGACCAATTTCATTACTAACAGCCTTCTCCAAAGTTTTTGAGAAAGCAATGTACAATAGAGTTTATGAACATCTAAAAAATAATAATATTCTAACCAAATCACAATTTGGTTTTCAAAAGGGTCATTCAACAGAACAAGCTATATTTGCATTCACTGACAATATTTTAGAAGGAATAAATGATAAATTAATCCCTGTGGGAATTTTTTGTGACTTATCTAAAGCATTTGACTGTGTAGATCATAAAATTCTGATACAGAAACTTAAGTATTATGGTATAGATGGCATTGTTAATAAATGGCTTAGTTCTTACCTTCTAAATAGAAAACAGAAAGTGTCAATGGAGAATTTTAAGGCTGCCTTAAGAGGTCCACTGTTTTCTGAGTGGAAATTAATCAGATGTGGAGTACCTCAGGGTTCTATATTGGGGCCACTATTGTTTTTAATATATATAAATGATCTACCCTGTGTTTCATCTAAAAACTCAAAATTTGTCCAATTTGCAGATGACACAAACATAGGAATTAAAAACACTCCAGATTTATCTACAGAATATATTTCAAATTATGTATTTGAACTGATTAATAAATGGTTTACAGCTAATGGCTTGTCTTTAAACTTTGATAAAACTCAGTATATGCAATTCAGTACATCACACAGATTAACACCTGACATAGACATAAAATGTGCAGGCCAGTCCATTCAAGAGGTAGATAGTGTGAAATTTCTAGGTTTGTATATTGATCATAATTTAAATTGGAAAGTACATGTTTCTGACTTACTAAAGCGATTGGGAGCAGCCACATTTGCAATTCGTACAATTTCAGCTTTAGGTGATCTCCGTATGAGACAGCTAGTTTATTTTGCTTATTTTCACTCCTTATTGTCATATGGAATAATATTCTGGGGCAATTCTACCCATAGAGACAAAGTGTTCAGAGCCCAAAAGCGTGTAATAAGAATTATGTGTGGGGTTAGCAATAGAACTTCATGTAGAGAGCTGTTCAAGAAGTTAGGGATTTTAACATTAGCATCTGAGTATATATACACATTAATGTCCTTTGTAGTCACAAATTATACTTTGTTTGAAACAAATAGTAAAATACACAATTATGGCACTAGAAGTAAAAATGATCTTCACAAGACTTACAAGTCATTGTCATTTGTTCAAAAAGGGGTCCGATATTCAGGGATACATATCTTCAATATGCTCCCAACACATATTAAATGTCTAGTAGATGATAAGAATAAATTCAGGAAAAAATTGAAAGAATTTTTAATTGACAACTCCTTCTACTCTGTCGAGGAATTTATTTCTAAGGTATCTAAAAAATAACTGCCAGTATCTTGTGTAAATATAGTTCACATAATTAATTTACCATGTATGCTATGACTGTACATCTCCTGGTGTATGTATTTAGTTTGTTACATAATTATTTACGGTACCATATATGTTATGACTGTACATCTTGTAGTGTATGTATTATTTTGTAATGGAAGTGTTTAATGTACCTTATACTATGACTGTACATCTAGTGGTGTACTTATTATTTTGTTATGCAACTGTTTATCTGTAATTTGACAACTTTCCACATCCCACAGAGCCAGTCTCTTATATTGGGATCAATGGAAAATGAATGTATTGTATTGTATTGAACGGGATCCAGCAGCCGTCCATCTTGAAAACGGTCAGCGTGTATTTTTCACGAACGAGACAGCGATTGATCGTGCAATAAATCCACCTAAAACTACACTCAATGCATTTTTTTAATTGTGTAATCATGCTGATGATTTTGGTGCCTTTGCACGAACATTACTCTATTCACAAGTACCGGTACCACGCTATTTCACATGGACTCAAACAAAAACATGGATGCCCCGCAAGCAAGGCTCACCAGTTGCTGCATGTCTCAATTTATTTAAATCAAACACCTTGGGGCGATTATTTACAGTCAATCCAAGACACACTGAGTGCTTTTATCTTCGACTGTTGTTGGTTAATGTTACTGGCCCATTATCATTTCAAGATATACGTAAAGAGAATGGGCAACACTATCCAACGTATAAAGATGCATGCCTTGCACTCGGCTTGCTGGAAGACGACAACCAGTGGGAATGCATGCTTGCTGAAGCTGCATTGAACTGTACAGCAATACAAATTTGTCTACTATTCGTTATAGTGTTGACTACGTTTCCCAGCCCGAGCACAGATATTATGGGATAATCACAAAGATTCAATGACTGATGATATATTGCATCAACATCGTACACGGTGCCATGATCTAACCATAACATTGAGCGACGCAATGTACAATGAAGCATTGATTGCTATTGAGGATCTTTGCATTGTCATTGCCAACTTACCACTTAGTAATTTCGGTATGAATTCGCCAAATCGAACTGCATCTGATTTAATGAATACTGAAATGAATCGTGAACTGCAGTACAGCACTGTAGAAATGGCAGCGATTGTTGCTCGCAATGTCCCACTAATGAATGAGGAACAAAGAACCATTTATGATCGCATTATGTTCGCAGTTTCAGCTGGACAAGGTGGGTTCTTCTTTTTAGATGCACCGGGTGGAACTGGCAAAACATTCGTTATTTCGCTAATTCTTGCTGAAATACGATCAAATAATGGCATCGCATTGGCCGTTGCATCATCAGGCATTGCAGCAACTTTATTGGATGGAGGCAGAACAGCTCATTCAGTATTTAAGCTGCCACTAAATATTCAGAATAACCCTGACGCAGTATGCAACATTAAGAAACAATCGTCCATGGCCACCGTGCTGAAACGGTGTAAAATTATCATCTGGGATGAATGTACTATGGCACACAAACATTCGCTTGAGGCGTTGAACAGGACATTGAAAGATATTAAAAACAACGACAAACTATTTGGCGGAACTGTGTTGGTCCTTTCAGGTGATTTCAGACAAACACTTCAAGTCATTCCACGTTCAACATACGCTGATGAGATCAACGCTTGCTTAAAATCATCTCCATTGTGGTGTAATGTTGAAAAATTACAGCTAAAAGTAAATATGCGCATTCAAATGCTTCAAGATCCATCCGCTGAAACATTTTCAAAACAACTCTTAGATATCGGTGATGGAAAAGTTGCTATAGATGAAACTGGATACGTAAAATTACCGACCGATTTCTGCACAATCGCTGATTCGCAAGATACTCTCATTGAACAAATATTTCCCGATGTACACACACAGTACATAAATCATGAGTGGCTTGCAGAAAGAGCAATTTTAGCGGCAAAAAATGTAGACGTTGACAATTTAAATCTCAAGATACAAATGTTGTTGCCAGGGAACTTGGTATCATATAAATCTATTGATACAGTTTGCGACGACAGCGAAGCAGTAAATTTTCCCACAGAATTTTTGAACTCACTGGATTTGCCAGGCATGCCACCGCATAATTTGCAATTAAAGGTTGGATCTCCGATTATCTTGCTTCGTAATTTGAACCCGCCCCGGCTGTGCAACGGTACGCGATTAGTCATTCAAAAATTAATGAAAAACGTGATCGAAGCCAGCATTTTAAATGGCAAGTTCCGAGGTGAAAATATATTAATACCACGGATTCCTATTATACCTACAGATGTGCCAATTCAATTCAAACGTATTCAGTTTCCGATTAGATTGGCATTTGCAATGACTATCAACAAATCCCAAGGTCAAACGATGTCTATTTGTGGCTTAGATTTGAGAACACCATGTTTTTCACACGGACAATTATACGTGGCATGCTCTCGAGTGGGTAAACCATCCAGTTTGTTTGTGTTAGCTAAAGATGGACTAACAAAAAATATTGTTCACGCTATAGCATTAAGAGATTGATATTGTTTGTTAGTGTTACTGTCGTAATTGATTAATTAATGATATATAATTTTAAGGAATAAATTATAATAACTTAAAAATAATGTTTGCCTTTTGTTATTTTTATATTCCTTCATCGTTCACAGCGCTCCATGCCTATTTCACGCATATACCACATTCTTACATACATACATACTTACAATAAGTAAGCTATTTTTTGTCTACACTAGAAATTACTTGAAAGTTATTTATATGGCAAAACAAAGTTTGCCGGGTCAGCTAGTATTTTTTATAAATTTGTATGACACGAATTAAAGTTTCTACAGTTCTGGTAATGGTATCTAAAAGGAAGCCCTTCTGTATATTTCTATAACTAGATACCCAAAATTATACGCATAGCTACAAGTATTAGTAAAATAATCCACAGCTGAAACAGCAGATTTGTTTTGCCAATAAAACAACAAACATCTTGATATTTCAGCGTCTCTCTGTAGCAAAAAGTCACAAGAAATTAATACTAGCAAAATATTTTTCATGGCTTATTAACGGATAGGCCTACATCTCGTCATGTTGAATCGATAGAGGAAATTAGTGCTTCCGCTGTAAGCAAATACAGCATTTCCACGACTTTAATGAAATTTTTCTCCTGGTCCAGGTCACATTACATCCTAACCACAACATCTAGGAAGAAAACAAAAAGTTCAGATTCATATGATCCCTGTATCAACAGTGATACTGGCTGAAAGCGTTTACAGCATTGTAGCGGTATAGCAATCCGTATATGAGAAAATCAATCGGCTTAATTCTAGAACATACCAGCAATGATGAAAATTATGATTTATAGACTAGATGAATGAACATATCACATCCAGTTTCCAACAATACGCTAAAGTAAAACTAGGTTTGGGTACTGCACCACTTTCGGAACCCTTGTGGAACCATTGCTTCATCCTCTTCCAGATATCGCTCGTTTTGCAGAAAACGTGCCAGTAATTTAATCAAACATGGAAAACAAGAGCACAAAATTTCAAGAGGACATATTGACAAAGCACTTAAACCAAATTTCAACAGATTAGTATCAATTTCGCACGTGTTCTGAAAGTGGTGCAGTGCCAATAAGTTTATTGGTATAAATTGCTATAGGTGATTCAATGATAACCAACTAGACAAATTGAAAGTAAAGAATAAAAAAAAGTTCATATCTCGCTTAGTTCTAGAGAAATCATATTTCAATATTAATGTGGTTAAGTTGAAATGCTAGGTCTACTGCAGATTGTAATTTCGCTACAATAACATTCATTAATGACATCATAACACTACTGAAGTCAATCGCAAAACATATTATTTTCAAGCAGTAATTCCATTGTAGTAGGCCTACATCCTGGACAATTATTTTCAAGCAAAAATTATGTTGTAATACAGCCTGGACCAGCAAGAAACCATAAAAATATATTCCGAAAGTATTTCTAACAGAGTTTAACCACTGCAGTTTTATGACTCCAATATTCCGGCGGAATCGCAATCTCCAGTAAACCCAAAATGCGGCCTGGACTAGAAGAAAAAATTTCATCATAACCATATTTGATTATGAATTCACATGCAATTTGACGAGACAAATCGAAAATAAAGTATATAGATGTAGGCTATATACTTTTTGATATCTCGCTTAGTTCTCAAGATATTGTGTCTCCAAAGTGAGGAAGTTACAGTGAGATCTGGCCTGATCCGGGGGGGGGGGGGGAATCACCAAAACCATTATATCTTGCCGACATGGTGGAAATGCACCATAGGTGTTTTATTTTTCTTCCTAGTGGTTGTTGTTAGGTTGAAATACAGCCTGGACCAGAAGAAACGTCACCAAAAGATTTGTTTTGCAGCGTTCTATAAGAATTCATCATCAGATTGTGGTGCCACGGTAATGATAGAACTGCCTCGTTATGAATATATCACATTTGAATTGTCCTTGCCCCAGAAAACCTCTATTTTACATGCAGGTACCATAAGTGAAATTTGCAGCTGCTCTCATATTCCATACGTCACACCTGGAAACAATGAGGGACTATGTGGCTCTGTCTGGGGGGAGGGGTTGGCTGGAAAGCTATTTCGGGCTACATGGGGAGGGGGGGTGTTCTCGAGCCAGGCCACGTAGCTTATTGTTCATATTGTTTGCCATAGTTAAAATGAGATACAGGACACACAACAGCATGTAAATATTTATTTCCGTTATTTAATTATAACCACATGTATTTTATGATAGTCTGACAAGAGAAAACAGTACAAAATATCTTCTGGAGTCAATAGGGGGAAAATGCTACGTCCTACGTGGGAGGGGGGGTAGAAGCAAAAGCCACATCGGGCTACATGGGAGGAAGGGGGGGGGGGTTCACAAGAGGCCAAAATGGTGCTACGTGGTTTATGCACGCCCCCTGATGATGAAAGTAACAGCAGCAATTTGTGTTAACATCGTTATTGTCCGCGAGGCGGAAAGTAATTGTAACAATATCGCGGTCTAGAAGTAAACCCAAAAAACAATAGTGTCCAAAATATATTAGGCTGACGTAGAGCACAGGGAAATTGATACTGGAACGTGCTCTCAATACCAAATAAATTAAATTTGATAAATCCACACTCAGAAGAGTGTGAACCACATGTAACAACTACAGCATTTATTAACAATCTCATATATATAATAGGTTCCTTTCATACTGCCTCAACAATTGTTTCACTGAAGAGGAGTAAAACTTGACAGCTATTTAGAATATTTAATGTTAAATATGATAATGAGTTTCAGAGGTACGAAGGTCTTTAAACAAACTAGAAAATTACTTTATATTGATTCCATCCACCAGCCTTGTTGGGGGTATATTAGATTCCAAATCAAATTCTTCATCCATTTCCATGTAATTTTTTCCCAACTTCTGTTCAAATTTCGTGAGTAAAACGTCGAGACTTATGAGCGTAGCAGCACACACAAACGAGCAGCAAAGTACAATTAAACACCAGGACCAGACGGCACACAATAAAATTATCCACACTCCCGCGTCTTTCAAAGATATTATCCCAGAAGCGAAACATGGAGGAAGGAATAAATGGAGACGACGCAAGAGACCTTTACCACGCATGGGAGTGAAGCAGGCCGGCGGAGGAGTGGGGGGGCATGGCCGGAGTGGTGGGGGCTTGACCGCTTCCCAACAAACACGGGGAATATGTACAAACACCTCAAGGGGACTCTAGGATAAACGTGACGCCGCAATCTGGTGATGGATTATTATGTAACTCAATGAGACAAATAAAAAATGAAGAATAAAATTTTTTGATATCCTGCTTAGTTTTCGAGATATTCTGTCTCAAATGTGAAATGATTTGGGTTGAAATTCAGAAGAAAAAATTATTCAAAGTCAAATTTTATGATGAATTTTTATTTAAAAAGACGAGACAAATAAAAAATAAAGAGTAAAATTTTTCGATATTTCACCTAGTTCTCGAGATATACTGTCTCAAAAGTGAGGTGTCTTGAGTTGAAATGCAGAAGAAAAATTTCGCAAAAGTCAAATTTAATGATGGATTCTTATGTAACACGACGAAAACACTCGATTATAAGGAATAAATGTTTTCAATATCTTGCTTAGTTTGGGGGATATACAATATCCAAATTGAGGGGTTTAGGTTTTGGATGCAGGCTGGACCAAAAATTAATTCTGTCAAAGCCACAATGATTACATGGTTGACATGCAGAATGGATATTTCAGTTTATTACTACCACTTGTGTTAGTCTGAACTGTGTCCTAGACCAGAAAAAAAAGTAAAGAGGACCCACTCTAGGGATGAGCAACCCAGACATTTTGTAGGCTGGTACCAGAAATAAAATGTTTATTCAGTCACCTTAATTAACATTCTCTTGATCAAGATGTGTTGTCTAATTTCACAGCCCTACTTATTAGGACAATTGTAAAAAAATTATCTCTCAGTTAGATTTAGATACGGGGGGGGGGGGGGAGAATGTTGTACAAAAAAAAAGAGACTAAATTAGAAACACATTCCCCAAATTGATTTTGTTCAAAGGCCAATAACTTCTTTATTTATGAAGCCCATTTTTATTTCTGCATGAACCTGTTTCGACATAAATAGATGAGAAAGATTTCAAAATCGGTAAAAATAGGTATAGACGTATTTACAAACAGAAACAAGTCTTATATGAAGCTTTAAAAATAACCTAAGTCAATGGCCTGAAATAGCTATTTAAAAAATTAATAAAACTCACAGCTTCTCACATAACAGTTAATTTCATCATCCATTGTCAGTATAATCAGCAACGTGACGAAAGAAATCGTAATAGTAAATTCACTGAATCGCGAAGTAAACACGCCCCTTTAAATCTCATTTTAAACACTCGTTAAAAAATAATGCTAGTCTATTATGTGCAAAATAGCAAGTTTGCTGATTTTCTACACTACACCAAGAAAAATTTGAGAACAAAGTCATCCCATTGAGAGCTATGACTAAATATTTATAGACGTGCTGCAAAGTTTGCGGTGTCTACCGCTCACTTCAACAACGATAATTACAATTCAACTTACTTATGAAATGATATTCCAGGTTCTTTCCTGTCTGGCCTATTTGTGCAACCGTACGCAACACAAGCTGGCATTTTTAAACACTTATACACAATACTAAATGAAATAATCACTGCATCTACCACAATGTGAACACCTTAATTGTTGGGAAGCGCCATATGGTCGCTGCCGGTGCTGCCACCATGCGGGAGAGTTTAGTGCTTGCTTCACCGATTTAACGTCACTTCTCCTCCATATAATTCCTTCCTCCATGGCGTCACCATGGAGTATACATGGAGGAAGGAATTATATGGAGGAGAAGTGACGTTAAATCGGTGAAGCAAGCACTAAACTCTCCCGCATGGTGGCAGCACCGGCAGCGACCATATGGCGCTTCCCAACAATTAAGGTGTTCACATTGTGGTAGATGCAGTGATTATTTCATTTAGTATTGTGTATAAGTGTTTAAAAATGCCAGCTTGTGTTGCGTACGGTTGCACAAATAGGCCAGACAGGAAAGAACCTGGAATATCATTTCATAAGTAAGTTGAATTGTAATTATCGTTGTTGAAGTGAGCGGTAGACACCGCAAACTTTGCAGCACGTCTATAAATATTTAGTCATAGCTCTCAATGGGATGACTTTGTTCTCAAATTTTTCTTGGTGTAGTGTAGAAAATCAGCAAACTTGCTATTTTGCACATAATAGACTAGCATTATTTTTTAACGAGTGTTTAAAATGAGATTTAAAGGGGCGTGTTTTACTTCGCGATTCAGTGAATTTACTATTACGATTTCTTTCGTCACGTTGCTGATTATACTGACAATGGATGATGAAATTAACTGTTATGTGAGAAGCTGTGAGTTTTATTAATTTTTTAAATAGCTATTTCAGGCCATTGACTTAGGTTATTTTTAAAGCTTCATATAAGACTTGTTTCTGTTTGTAAATACGTCTATACCTATTTTTACCGATTTTGAAATCTTTCTCATCTATTTATGTCGAAACAGGTTCATGCAGAAATAAAAATGGGCTTCATAAATAAAGAAGTTATTGGCCTTTGAACAAAATCAATTTGGGGAATGTGTTTCTAATTTAGTCTCTTTTTTTTTGTACAACATTCTCCCCCCCCCCCCCCGTATCTAAATCTAACTGAGAGATAATTTTTTTACAATTGTCCTAATAAGTAGGGCTGTGAAATTAGACAACACATCTTGATCAAGAGAATGTTCATTAAGGTGACTGAATAAACATTTTATTTCTGGTACCAGCCTACAAAATGTCTGGGTTGCTCATCCCTAGAGTGGGTCCTCTTACTTTTTTTCTGGTCTAGGACACATTTCAGACTAACCACAAGTGGTAGTAATAAAACTGAAATATCCATTCTGCATGTCAACCATGTAATCATTGTGGCTTTGACAGAATTAATTTTTGGTCCAGCCTGCATCCAAACCTAAACCCCTCAATTTGGATGTTGTATATCCCCCAAACTAAGCAAGATATCGAAAACATTTATTCCTTATTATCGAGTTTTTTCGTCGTGTTACATAAGAATCCATCATTAAATTTGACTTTTGCGAAATTTTTCTTCTGCATTTCAACTCAAGACACCTCACTTTTGAGACAGTATATCTCGAGAACTAGGTGAAATATCGAAAAATTTTACTCTTTATTTTTTATTTGTCTCGTCTTTTTAAATAAAAATTCATCATAAAATTTGACTTTGAATAATTTTTTCTTCTGAATTTCAACCAAAACCATTTCACATTTGAGACAGAATATCTCGAAAACTAAGCAGGATATCAAAAAATTTTATTCTTCATTTTTTATTTGTCTCATCGAGTTACATAATAATCCATCACCAGATTGCGGCGTCACGTTTATCCTAGAGTCCCCTTGAGGTGTTTGTACATATTCCCCGTGTTTGTTGGGAAGCGGTCAAGCCCCCACCACTCCGGCCATGCCCCCCCACTCCTCCGCCGCCGCCTGCTTCACTCCCATGCGTGGTAAAGGTCTCTTGCGTCGTCTCCATATTATTCCTTCCTCCATGCAGTCAGCGATATTCATTGCCTTAAATCTTTGGTTTACACATTTGCCAAACTTAAAACATCCCACCATATTATTTTAACTATTAACACAAGTTAACTAATTCTATCATGGAGGAAGGAATAATATGGAGACGACGCAAGAGACCTTTACCACGCATGGGAGTGAAGCAGGCCGGCGGAGGAGTGGGGGGCATGGCCGGAGTGGTGGGGGCTTGACCGCTTCCCAACAAACACGGGGAATATGTACAAACACCTCAAGGGGACTCTAGGATAAACGTGACGCCGCAATCTGGTGATGGATTATTATGTAACTCGATGAGACAAATAAAAATGAAGAATAAATTTTTTGATATCCTGCTTAGTTTTCGAGATATTCTGTCTCAAATGTGAAATGGTTTTGGTTGAAATTCAGAAGAAAAAATTATTCAAAGTCAAATTTTATGATGAATTTTTATTTAAAAAGACGAGACAAATAAAAAATAAAGAGTAAAATTTTTCGATATTTCACCTAGTTCTCGAGATATACTGTCTCAAAAGTGAGGTGTCTTGAGTTGAAATGCAGAAGAAAAATTTCGCAAAAGTCAAATTTAATGATGGATTCTTATGTAACACGACGAAAAAACTCGATAATAAGGAATAAATGTTTTCGATATCTTGCTTAGTTTGGGGGATATACAACATCCAAATTGAGGGTTTAGGTTTGGATGCAGGCTGGACCAAAAATTAATTCTGTCAAAGCCACAATGATTACATGGTTGACATGCAGAATGGATATTTCAGTTTTATTACTACCACTTGTGGTTAGTCTGAAATGTGTCCTAGACCAGAAAAAAAGTAAGAGGACCCACTCTAGGGATGAGCAACCCAGACATTTTGTAGGCTGGTACCAGAAATAAAATGTTTATTCAGTCACCTTAATGAACATTCTCTTGATCAAGATGTGTTGTCTAATTTCACAGCCCTACTTATTAGGACAATTGTAAAAAAATTATCTCTCAGTTAGATTTAGATACGGGGGGGGGGGGGAGAATGTTGTACAAAAAAAAAGACTAAATTAGAAACACATTCCCCAAATTGATTTTGTTCAAAGGCCAATAACTTCTTTATTTATGAAGCCCATTTTTATTTCTGCATGAACCTGTTTCGACATAAATAGATGAGAAAGATTTCAAAATCGGTAAAAATAGGTATAGACGTATTTACAAACAGAAACAAGTCTTATATGAAGCTTTAAAAATAACCTAAGTCAATGGCCTGAAATAGCTATTTAAAAAATTAATAAAACTCACAGCTTCTCACATAACAGTTAATTTCATCATCCATTGTCAGTATAATCAGCAACGTGACGAAAGAAATCGTAATAGTAAATTCACTGAATCGCGAAGTAAAACACGCCCCTTTAAATCTCATTTTAAACACTCGTTAAAAATAATGCTAGTCTATTATGTGCAAAATAGCAAGTTTGCTGATTTTCTACACTACACCAAGAAAAATTTGAGAACAAAGTCATCCCATTGAGAGCTATGACTAAATATTTATAGACGTGCTGCAAAGTTTGCGGTGTCTACCGCACTTCAACAACGATAATTACAATTCAACTTACTTATGAAATGATATTCCAGGTTCTTTCCTGTCTGGCCTATTTGTGCAACCGTACGCAACACAAGCTGGCATTTTTAAACACTTATACACAATACTAAATGAAATAATCACTGCATCTACCACAATGTGAACACCTTAATTGTTGGGAAGCGCCATATGGTCGCTGCCGGTGCTGCCACCATGCGGGAGAGTTTAGTGCTTGCTTCACCGATTTAACGTCACTTCTCCTCCATATAATTCCTTCCTCCATGAATTCTATGGTTGTTATCTCACACGGTTTGAATAGTTTATTATAATCAATGATTGAAGGCAAACAAATCATATTACTATTGTATTGCTTCACTGATTTAGAGGATGTAGTTCAATAAAAATAACAGACTTGAATATGTGAAGAAAAGAACTGCGTAAGCTGCAGAAATGAGATTAGCACAGGCTACAAAGAAAGGAAACAGACGGTTGGGCATGAGCCATATAGTTTTCAAGTGATATAACATTATTGCTCTCTAACTTATGAGGAATAGAGGGTTTCAAGCTGGTTATTTTTATGGAAGTCGTGATGTTATTGTCAACACATAGTTTCTTGTAAATGTTGCAACTGGTTGTTGTATTGTTGTTGATATTCATTTTTGTCCTAGTCTTGGATTATTTGATGGGCCAAATAATGTACTTCTGAAGAATTTTGTCGATTTGTTCTTAATGTAATATGTGAGCCTTTGTATACCTAAGTTGTAGTGGATTGTGTGTGTTTGGTATGTGACGTGGGGTACTGGTAATGAGTGTTAGATATTTATTTTGTATGACCTGCAGTTTTTTTTGATTTTGTAGTTAGAAGCGTTGCTGAAGAGTTCTGAGCCATATAGCAAGGCCGGCCTAAGTCACACCAGAGGAGGTCCATGATGTAGAGCTTGATTTTGTGGCTGGGTCCCGTCCTGATGGTGAACGTGATAACATGACTTTTGCCGAATTATTTTTGATTTTCCAAAGGTTGCACCATTGAGTAATTTTCTAAAGGTGTTGTGTCAATTAATGTATGATGTAATTTAAATTGCCACTTGAGCTGTAGACTGCAGTATTGTCTGCAAATAGTATGACTTGTTGGCAGGCCCGCAGCTAGCTGTTTGAGCCCCCGCGTGCAATACAGATTATGCCGCCCCCTGTGTAACTACAGTCAGTGGTGGATCTCGGAAATTTGTGAGATTGCCGCCCCCATTGTTGCCATCCCGGTGCCGCGGCCGCGAGAAGCAGTTGTTGAGCTTAAAAAAATAATAATAAAAAAAATAGAAAGGTCGCCCGCTACATAATACACTGCAAATTTCGTCGCGGCGACTGTCGATCACTCGTTTTTTGCCGCCCGCGCGGTGCACGCCCGCTTACGGCGGCCCACTTGTTGGTGGGGTAGATCATTTGTATATACTCTGTACAGTGTTGGAGCCATGACCGATCCTTGTGGTACGCCTGCTTCGATTGATTTCAACTTGCTTTCATGTCCATCCACCACAACAAAGAATTTTCTGTCTCTGCCATATGGGTGTAGTTTAAATATTAATCCATTCCTGCCATGCTTCAAGAACAGGTTTAAGACCAGTATTTATATTCTGTTCTTGATGACAGAATATCATCCAAATATTTAATTGCTTTGTTACTGCATAACTCAGAAATTTCTTGCAGGCTAACATTATAGTCAAAACTATTAATTAAACTTTATGTAGCGGCAATAAAAGGTCTCATGTGCATTGGTTCATAAACAGTTCAGTGTTAGAGATACTGGTTACATTTATTGAAGTAGATGATGATTTAAGTAAAATTACCTTAGACACATTGACTTTATAAAAGCTTTATAAGTGTTTTTGATCTAACCTTCTTCAGGTTCCATTCACTACATAATTATTATGTTTTCTACATTCATATTAACTTAAAAATACAGCTGCCACCAATAGTAGTAACTCATAAGCAGATTCTACTAAAGTGAAATTCACTCTATAACCACTACCTGTAATGGTTAGCTCAGTATATTCTCTGTTCAATTCTAAGCATGCAAACTGTAGCAAAGTTCTATGTACCACCATAGCCACACAATCTTATTTTATCACAAATAAACTTGTTTCTCCATGATTATTTTGTAAAAGAAAAATGCTTGCTTGCATTTAAATCAACTATGACACACAAACAAAAAATGACAGCATAATCTACAGAATGTCCCAAAGTATTTATTTTGTATCAACCTTAAATTGGAAGACAAAGCCAAAGATCCATTTTAACCGTCAAAAAAGTGGCAGTTATCAATTCATTTTTTTTATTTCTTAATATATATCTTCAACAATTGTAAACCGATTTAAATGAAATTTTTTAGAGGATAAGGTGGTCCCATATAAATTTCAGTGAGAACCCCCCCCCCTCCCTCTTAATTTATATACAAGCCAACATTTTTATCTGATTTTGATGGAAGTTTGCACAGGTATAATTAAAATAAAGAGAAAATGCTATCAACATTTTGTTTTGCAGAAACCCAACTCCTCTCCCTTACCACAACCCTTCATTTCTGTCAATGTTCTTTATACAATCTACAAACACCATTTAACTGATCTCCATGAAAGTTGGCATATACATTTATTTTTTCATGAGAAGGTTTCTGGTCAAAAAAAAAAAAAAAATTAAAAAACTAAACCCTCTCCCCTTACACCCCTTAATTTTTATACAATCAACATTTTTTACCCAATTTTGTTGGTACTTTGCACACTTTTACTTTAAAACAAAGAAAAAATAGTCGACTTCTGTTTGAGAAACTGACCCCCTCCCCCTTTAATTTTTGTCACATTCCTTATACAAAGCTACGTCACAACCATTTAACTCTCCATAAAGTTGGCATATTGAGAAGATTTCGGCCAAAAAAAATTAAAAATAACCATACCCTCTCCCATTACATCCCTTATTTTATACAAACCCTCATTTTTTATCTCATAGAATTTTTGACATGTACTTTAAATAAGAGAAAAATCCTGTCAACATTTGGTCTGCCAGGGCCCAACCCCTCTCCCCCTTCCACCCCCTTAATTTTTGTCATGTTCTTTATAAAAGCTACAGTCCACACAATTGACCGATCACCATGAAAGTTAGCAATTTTTTTTCACGAAGGTTTCTGACCAAAAAACCACCCCTCTCCCCATGACACCCTAATTTTTATACAAACCCAGTTTTTATCCGGTTTTAATCGAACTTAGAGATGTCAACTTTTGTTTGCAAAACTGAAGTCCTCTCCCAGTTTCCAACCCCCTTATATTCTTTTAATGAAAGTTAACACATATACGTATTTTCTCATGGAGATTTCTGACCGAAAAATCCAAGAACTACCCTAGTTCCCCCTTTAAACCCCTTAATTTGTATACAACCCACAGTTTTATCCCATTAGGATGGAATCGTGCTTACATATACTTCAAATAAGAAAAAAAAGTGCAACATTTGTTTGAAAAAAAAACCCAACCCCTCTCCCCTTCACACCCTCTTAATTTTGTCCACTTGTTTATAAGAAGCTACAGTCGACACCGTTTATCAATCAATATAAAAGTGGCACATATTATTTTATTTTTTTCATAGAGAAGATTTCTGCCACAAAAAAAAAAAAAAAAAACTCTCCCCCTTTACACCCTTAATTTTTGTACAAATCGACATTTTAATCAGATTTCAGTGCACTTTGCATGCATATACTTTAAAACAAAGAGAAAAAGAAAATAGCATCCACATCACTTTTACAAAAACTCAAACCTGTCCCCCTTTAACTACAGTCAATTTCTTATACCATGCTACAGTTTCTATCGATTTTGAAGGAAGTATGCACATGTAAACATTCAAAAACAGAAAATACTGTCTACATTTGGTTTAGAGAAGCCTGCTTCCTCTT
>JARYHS010013546.1:0-18013 GCA_031002005.1 Vandiemenella viatica | reverse complement strand
ATCCGCTGATGTTCCATCCTGGAAGAGGAGTAAAATTCCAGTGATTACAACATAAAAACATCATGGTGATTATTGTACACAAACATCACATCACATTATTAATAAGTCTAGTCTTAATGGGCTCGTTTTACACACAGATCGCCTTTTTCGCCTATTTGTCGTCCCTAATAAAGGGCATCTACATTTATGGTAGAATCTGAACCACAGAGCATATTAACGTAGATCTCATGAACAAAGCGAAGAATTGCAAGAGGTGAAGGTCAGTTGAAAGACCAAACTTTGAAATCGAGCTTCGGAAATGAAGTTGACACCTGGTATTAGGGAAGCTACAGGTTAGATTCCCGATCCATCCATCCACGTTTAAATTTTCATGAATTTCCGAAATCACTCTTGGTGAATTCTGGGATCATCTATTCAAAAGTTCCCCTCTCCCCGTTCTCTGCCGCTGTGACAACATTCACGTCCACGAGCCCTAATTTTTTTTTTTTTAAAAATTTATTCATTAAACAGGGTAATTCTTACTGTTAGAATTGTTAACAGAAACTTCGAATTTCGAGGAACCAGTTTAAAATTACATGATGAGTGTTTTAACCAAAGACCAAACACGAAGGAATGATTACTTTAAAGCCTTTTTCTAAGCTACGTTTGACATCATTTTAAAGACTGGCGTAAGGCGCTTCGCCAAAGCAATATCAGAATTTTTTTTTTAATCTCAAATAAGTCTTCAAGAGTCTAGCCAAGCACTTAAATTTGAACTTGTTTGCACTTTTCTCACCTTTTGGATCCGGTAATGGGAATGAATCATTTCAATTGTGATCGTCTCGTGATGTATTACAACTATGCGGAATTGTAAACACCACTGCACAGAAATGGCAAAAAGAAACAAAAGCGCGCCTTTCTGTTAAATGAAATTAGCTTCTTGAGGTAAAGAAAGTAGCCTACAATATTTCCAAATAAGATATAACTCTGATAACGCAGCTTCTCAGAAATATCTGAACATATTTTATTTATTAGAAGATAATATTCTCTGGTTTTTATATATTGCTGTATCAATACTTGCAGAAATGAATCTCTTTGAGAACAGCTGTGCCATTCATAGAATATTTCGAACAAAATTAAGAAGTTCAAGTATTGAAGTATTGTCCTAAGGCAAAAATCAGTACAGTAATGACATAGATCTGTCATGCTTAACCTTCCACAACATATCTGGTCGCGTGGACTAGCGAACTGGAGTCAATTGCCCAGTAGGCTGCGGGGCAAATGGGCGTGCGATGATGAATTGGGAGAGCGCGATCGAGAAGCGTGGTGAAGGCAGTCTGTACGCTTGCATTTGTACAGCACTTCTACGAAACTTATGCGGTCTTGTACGTACTTTTATAACCATCCTGAGAAAAATGAAAGGTTATTAAAGGCAGATTTTTGTTGAAGTAAAAACTGATTGTTGTAATTAGCCAATCAGTTACTGATCCTTCAGTAGTGGCTTTGATCACACAGTAATCATGACCGGATATTTCGAAGTCATTCATGCGTTAAATCATTCAGGTGTCTCGAGCCATCAAAGACAATGATACGATAAATCTTCATTGCAGACTGCACAATTTTACGTTTTGTGGGATTTTAGCTCATTGCATCGTCCTGCACAAAACTGACGTAGAGCAACGTGAGGAGACATACAAAACACTGAGATGTGGCAGTTAATTTCTAAAAACTAATAATTTACTGAAACAACTGAGTTGGTGTTTTGCAGCATAGTAGGTATACTAAGGCGACCCTGGGACAAAAGATCTTAAGCCGGCCCCGGAAGAGACTCCACTCGTCCGCGTGACGTCACAGTTGGATGGCGGGAAATTCTAATGGACCATTGGCGGCCAAGGTCGTATGACGTCACACGTTAGTTCCTCAACCGGCTCGCTGGGAGGGCAGCATCTCCCAAGGGCTTAATTTCTTTGGGCGCAGATATTCCACTCCCCCAGGATAGAGAAAGCCAGCGGGGGAAAACCCAGCCCTAAGGCGTATTTGAACAGGTGTCGACATGTACGTACTTGCTCGGCCGCCGAGACCCTGTTGCGACATGCGCGATAACTTGCATAACTTTCGCTAGAGGTCAGCACACGGTAGTAGACATTTGCCGCTAGATGGAGCGGGTGTCCCAATATGCGTGAAATATTTCGGGAGTCCGACAGGTTACGAAATGGCTCCATTACAGAGCGATACAGCTAGGCCATCCACCATTGTGAAAGCATAGCTGGCGGACAAAGAAATTAGGGCGTCCAATTTCTTCGGTACTTAAGCATAAATCATTGCAATTTTACTAAAAACAAAAAAAGTCCACATTAAAACGACCTCGGCAGTGTTGGGGCTAGAGTGCCGAAGGTTGCCGGTTCGAGTCCGGCCGCGGTGTTTAAGTGTTTTGTGAAAAAGCCGTAAAGTTACGCAATTTCCACGCCTCGAAAAGCATAAATGTTTCCTTTTAACGGGAAAAAAAAACGTCATAAACTCCAGATATAAATTCTATGTGTACCTGTTTTCATGAAATTATTTAGCGTTTTGCCTCTCATTCGGGAGGACGGAGGTTCCAGGCATCCATGGTTTCCCAAAATCACTCCAAGTGAATGCCGGGGATGCTACCTTCAAAAGGCCATGGCCGAATTCCTTCCCGTCTCTAAAGACCTCGCTGTTAACATAAATTCCGTTCATCGAAGCAGGCAGACATTAAAAATTAATTCACCGACGAAGAGACGGGAAACAAACTCACTTTTTCATTATGAACAATATAATATAACTCACGAGTGTCACCTACAGTCCGTGTATTTTAAAGGATGTATTAAATTAGGGGTATTTATATTTTTATTTATTTTCTCGTGTCCAGGACATAACAAGTTGAAAAAACAAATAACATTAATTAATTAATATTAACTATAAACACAATTATATAGAATGTGACCAGAATTCCGCAATCTTGATGGCCTTCTCGTTTGCCCTGTAAAGGTCGTCGATATTGCAGGTTTCAGGGAGATTCCTGCATATCAGAAGATGTTGTGGGTTCTGAAGCTCACCACATTCACATAGATCGTTGTCATTAGTGTACCCCCATTTTTTAAATATTATATTTACATCGGGACACTTCAGTTCTTAGTCTGTTTAAAGCCTTCCATATAGCATATGGCTGATTACATCCCGCAGCGGGTGCCTCTTTGATGTTCCTCCACCAGGACAAATTTCAAAATTAGGGGTAATGAAATTGTGTGTCTCCAAGTGAATGCCGGGGATGCTACCTTCAAAAGGCCATGACCGAATTCATTCCCATTCCTTTCCCCGTCTCTAAAGACCACGTTGTTAGAGAGACGTTAAAAAAAAAGTACCTGTTTTAGCGTTCTGACCTTGTATTCGAGAGGACGGCGTTTCCGAGGAGCATCCAGATTTGGGTTTTCCATGGTTTCCCCAAATCACTCCAGGTGAATGCCGGGGATGCTACCTTCAAAAGGCCATGACCGAATTCATTCCCATTCCTTTCCCCGTCTCTAAAGACCACGTTGTTAGAGAGACGTTAAAAAAAAGTACCTGTTTTAGCGTTCTGACCTTGTATTCGAGAGGACGGCGTTTCCGAGGAGCATCCAGATTTGGGTTTTCCATGGTTTCCCCAAATCACTCCAGGTGAATGCCGGGATGCTTCCTTCAAAAGGACATGGCCGAATTCCTTCCCATTCCTTGCTCCCCATCCTTTCCCCATCTCAAAATGCCAGGTTGTTAGAGAGACGTTAAAAAGTTTAAAAAATGAAATTATTGTGATAAAGTATAGCAAAACCACACATACGTTATTCCTTTCAAAATTCGTAGCCTCAAAAACCCATCAATGGTGAAATCCTTTCATTGAAACCGAGAGACATTCACCGATGAAGGTAGGGAAAACCATAAAAAAATTCCGTTCATCGAAGCAGGCAGACATTAAAAATTAATACACCGACGAAGAGACGGGAAACAAACTCAATTAGTCACATCATGTTGGATTCGTTATAAACAATTTAATATAGCTCGCGAGTGTCACCTACATTCCGTGTATTTTAAAGGATGTATTAAATTATGTGTAATGAAACACAGACACTTTTTGGACTCAAAGAGGCATTGAAGGGGTTTACTGATGGATGTAAGTATAACCTCGATTGGTTGAGAGCCTCTAAACTAAAGCAAAGTTGTCGATTTGAAAACCAGGCTCGTAATTGTTGCCATCCAGGTCAAACCTTTGTCGTTTGTCTATCCAGGCCAATCTATGTATCAATTCTGTTATGCTTTCGTAAGCAATCACAAATTGAGTGTCCTTAGCTGTACTTTGTCTAAAATTCCAATAAATCCCTTGTGACACATCAGTGATTGACACCTTTAACTGTATTTTACAGTACAGCACTTATGTTCCAGGAACGAAATACCGTCTGTTAATCTTACTAATTTCACACCTGGGGAATCTAAGTACGCCAGTCCTATGTGATAAAAATCGAGTCACGCTAAGGCAGTGCTTTCGCAAAGTCTTCTGCTAATCAGTAGCCAGGTACCAAAATGTTCATTTAAGGTGGTTCTACTGCAGTTTTCAGGGAAATTCTCCCCTTTTCCAGGAAATTATTTTTCAATAAATCAGGGGGACGAAATACGTCTGTTAATCTTACTAATTTCACCCCTGTCGAATCGAAGTACGCCAGTCCTATGTGATAAAAATCGAGTCACGCTAAGGCAGTGCTAAGCACTGAACATGCCTGAGACCATCGCCTGTGACCAAGGTGGAGATACTCCCTTATAGAAGAAATCCAGTGCCAGCTTCTACTGATATTCTATTCCTAATTCTTTCACCAAGATCCACCCCTAGCCTCATCACCAACATACCCACAGCACTTCCTCAAACCACCTTCTGTTTTCCAATGATTCCCAATCCAACCCCTGATCAGTTACAGACAGGGTTACCTTCTGTTCGTGCGTTAAAGTAAACCAAAAATTCAAATTCGCAAAGTCTTCTGCTAATCAGTAGCCAGGTATCAAAATGTTCATTTAAGGTGGTTCTACTACAGTTTTCAGGGAAATTCTCCCATTTTCCAGCAATTTATTTTTCAATAAATCAGGACCCAGGGGAGTTCTCCATTCGGCTTAAAATGTTCCCATTTAACGCCAACCTTCGGATTCAGGACCAAGTCTGACATTTGTTTGTAATTGCATGCTTTGTTCAAGTAACCACGATAAAGTTACCATAATGCTCTTAGCTCACTGATAGTTTCTGGTCATCAAACAGGCATCATAACCCACATTTTCATAGAAGATCCCCACACATCGACAAGTATCCAAAGGTGCAGACACTAGTTCTATTGCGCCGAAGATAGCACCCACGCTTGAACTGTCGTAAATTGTTAGGTCAAAGTGGGTGTTTGGATATTTTATCCATCAGTCCTCATCATCTAAAGTCTAATGCCAGATTGTGGTCATGCAACTTAGGCTCCATACACCACTCAGAATTATTCGCCAATATCCATTCTAACAGCATTATACACCACATACAGCCCCTGACACTCTTCCAATCTCCCAATGACATCCAGTCCAGTTCCTTTATTAAGGCACTTGTGAATATTTTCCACTAATAAATCTAGCTGCTATATTTTGCACTTGCATTTGATGTACAAAAAATGTGGTCTCCATACTACACTTATATATACAAGAAATGGTCTGACTGTGGGTTTGTACCCAAGTCCTTCGCTTCTCTGGTACATCCCTCATCACCCTCTCTGTTAAACCGAGCGTGGTGGTGTAACGGATAGCGTTCTGCCTCGCATTCGGAGGACGGCGGTTCGAATCCCCGTCCGGGCATCCAGATTTGGGTTTTCCATGGTTTCCCCAAATCACTCCAGGTGAATGCCGGGATGCTTCCTTCAAAAGGCCATGGCCGAATTCCTTCCCATTCCTTGCCCCCATCCTTTCCCGTCTCTAAAGACCACGTTGTTAAAAAGGGACAAAAAAAAACCTCTGTTAAATGATTTTTGTGTAGTGAAAAACGTGAGAAACACAATTCGTATGCCAACACAAACGGCAGTAAACTGTAAAGAGTACAGTGAAATGGGAGATTGCCTAAGCCCTGAAGCAATGGTTAGAAGCACACGTTGATAATTCTATAACCATATATTTTAGACTCAAATTAACAGAGGAAGTAGACACACACTTGTACATGCATACAGCGAGGTCGACAGAACTAACAGCAAGCATCATGGAAACGATGAAGTGGGGCAGAATTGTCGTTACCACTGATTAACTGGGCAGAACTATCGTTAAAAAATCATCAGACAGACGAGTTTAAGTCAGGTATCACAATACTTACACTTACATGCACAAAGAGAGACGCAGATATACATGTTCAAGTCTACAGAAAGTTCAGGACGACTACCTGCACCAATCATGGAAACAAAAAAAAGTGATGTAGTACTTTCTTGCCCCCATGACTGGCTGAAAACAGAACTCTCCTTACATATCATCTGCCTGGCGAGATAGAGGGTGTGCAAAAGATGGCATGTTTTCACCATACACCTAAGTATTTACATCATAAATAGTGTTCATCACACACAATTGATTACATTTACCATCAATACGTGGGCAGAATTGTCGTTACCACTGATTAACTGGGCAGAACTATCGTTAAAAAATCATCAGACAGACGAGTTTAAGTCAGGTATCACAATACTTACACTTACATGCACAAAGAGAGACGCAGATATACATGTACAAGTCTACAGAAAGTTCAGGACGACTACCTGCACCAATCATGGAAACAAAAAAAAAAAAGTGATGTAGTACTTTCTTGCCCCCATGACTGGCTGAAAAACAGAACTCTCCTTACATATCATCTGCCTGGCGAGATAGAGGGTGTGCAAAAGATGGCATGTTTTCGCCATACACCTAAGTATTTACATCATAAATAGTGTTCATCACACACAATTGATTACATTTACCATCAATACGTTTCTCCCATACTGCAACCCTATCTGCCATTCATTAAGAGTGCCCCAGGTACCATGAGTTACAATAGACATTTGACTATCACCAGATACCAGAACCCCTCATATTCATACTAGGTCTCAACCACAAATCCATACGTATCCATGCACAAGCTCAAAGAAACAGGAACAGCAAATCATACATCCAGATAAATGAGTTTAAGGAAGGTATCACCATACTTACGCACACAGACACATATATCCATGCCTTCAGCGAGCTAGACACAACAACCAGCCCCAATCATGGCGACGAAAAAGTGAGGTAGAACCCCCATGGCTCATAACTGACCAAAAAATCATCAGTAACATATGTTCCAGGCACCATACTCTTCACATCAACATCATCTCATTTATTTCACACTACAGACCTCACTATCATCCAGTATCATGGTACAAAACTGTTCACATCAGCACCAACACGTCTATCCCACACCTAAGCTTTTCTGCCATTCAGTAACATGTGCCCCCCATGTACCACGAGTAGCAGTAGACACTTGGTCATCAGACAGATATCATAACTCCCATATTAATACTAGGTCTCACCCACAAATCCATACGTCACCTCACACAAGCATCAGTGCAGGAACAGCACATCATACATCCAGACAAACGAGATAAAGGAAGGTATCACCACATTTACGCAAAAAAAAAACACACACAGAGATAGAGACGCATACACACGTACATTTCCATGCCTACAGCGATCTCGACTCAACAACTAGCCCAATCGTGGCAACGAAAAAGTGGTACAGAACACCCATGACTGACCAAAAATCATAGAAAGACACACATACACACACACACACACACCCATGTCAATGCATTCACACAGTTCCATTCATCACCACACATAACTGGAGGAAAGAGACTGAACATGCTAGATCCAAACTGAAGAGTTACAGGATGTGTGAAGTTTGAAATCACAGCACATCTCTCCCACACCGCAACCCTTTCTGTCATTTAATAACATGTGACCCAGGTACCATGAGTTACAATAGACACTTGTCTATCAGACGGGTATCATAACTCCATATTCATACTAGGTCTCACCCACAAACCCATACGTCTCCACACAAGCACAAACATATGGGGAACATCAATTCATACGTCCAGATAAATGAGTTTAAGGAAGATATCACCATACTTACGCATACAGACACAGAGAAAGACGCACACAGACACATATATCCATGCCTACAGCGAGCTCAACACAACAACCAGCCCAATCATGGCAAAGAAAAAGTGGGACAGAACCCCCATGGCTCAAGACTGACAAAAAAATCATCATTAACATGTGTTCCAAGTAACAAACTCCTCACATCAAAATCATATCATTTAACTCACTACAGACCTCTCTGCCATTCAGTATCGTTGGTAATATGTACAAAGCTTTCACATGATCAGCACCACCTCTATCCCACGCCACAAGCCTTTTCTGCTGTTCAGTACCACGAGTATCAGTAGGCACATGGTCATCAGACAAATATCATAACTCCCATACTCATTCTAGGTCTCACACACAAACATAACTGACCAAAAAACCATCAGACAGACGTTAGAGTGTGTGCAATGGATGACATGTTTTTGCCATACACCTCAGTACTTATCACATTATCAATTAATTACATCAACCATAGGTAGCCAGTCATTGTGAAATCTCAAAGTCGAATATAATCCTATCGTGATAGACACACAGCCACATAGAAAGACACACACTCACATGTCCATGCATACACACAGATGACTGAACACCCTAGGTCGAGACTGAATAGTTACAGGATGTGCGAAATATTTCATTTCTTTGAGCTGTTCACATGATCAGCACCACCTCTATCCCACGCCACAAGCCATTTCTGCTGTTCAGTAATATTTGTCCGACATACCACGAGTATCAGTAGGCACATGCTCATCAGTCAAATATCATAACTCCCATACTCATACTAGGTCTCACACACTAATCCATACATCACCACACACAAGCACTCACAAACAACCATCAGACAGACGTTAGAGTGTGTGCAATGGATGACATGTTTTGCCATACACCTCAGTATTTATCACATTATCAATTAATTACATCAACACACCCTAGGTAGCCAGTCATTGTGAAATCTCAAAGTCGAATAGAATCCTATCGTGATAGACACACAACCACATAGAAAAACACACATACACACACTCACATGTCCATGCATACACACAGTTACCATATATCACCACACACATACACGTAACTGGAGGAAAAGGACTGAACACCCTAGGTCCAGACTGAATAGCTACAGGATGTGCGAAATGTTTCATTTCTTTGCCACAAACCTCGGTGCTCGTCAGTTAATAGAAGCTCATCAAAGACAAATTTTGGGTGAACCTGCCCAGGCGGGCGCGGCGGGAGGTGGCCACCCTTCCCCACTGCGGACAGAAATACCGTAATACGCCGTCTAAAAGCTCGGACCGCGATGGATTACCGGAGATTTCCGACCGGGACCTATTACCGGTAACCGCATTTTTAGGACCGCACTGAAGACCGGAATTTCATTGCGCTCGAGGCGGTAATATGTGCCGGTATACCGACCTACTAAAACACGATGTACGCGTCCGCTGTGAGGAAGGGTGGCCACCTCCCGCCGCGCCCGCCTGGGCAGGTTCACCCAAAATTTGTCTTTGATGAGCTTCTATTAACTGACGAGCACCGAGGTTTGTGGCAAAGAAATGAAACATTTCGCACATCCTGTAGCTATTCAGTCTGGACCTAGGGTGTTCAGTCCTTTTCCTCCAGTTACGTGTATGTGTGTGGTGATATATGGTAACAGTGTGTATGCATGGACATGTGAGTGTGTGTATGTGTGTTTTTCTATGTGGTTGTGTGTCTATCACGATAGGATTCTATTCGACTTTGAGATTTCACAATGACTGGCTACCTAGGGTGTGTTGATGTAATTAATTGATAATGTGATAAATACTGAGGTGTATGGCAAAAACATGTCATCCATTGCACACACTCTAACGTCTGTCTGATGGTTGTTTGTGAGTGCTTGTGTGGTGGTGATGTATGGATTAGTGTGTGAGACCTAGTATGAGTATGGGAGTTATGATATTTGACTGATGAGCATGTGCCTACTGATACTCGTGGTATGTCGGACAAATATTACTGAACAGCAGAAATGGCTTGTGGCGTGGGATAGAGGTGGTGCTGATCATGTGAACAGCTCAAAGAAATGAAATATTTCGCACATCCTGTAACTATTCAGTCTCGACCTAGGGTGTTCAGTCATCTGTGTGTATGCATGGACATGTGAGTGTGTGTCTTTCTATGTGGCTGTGTGTCTATCACGATAGGATTATATCGACTTTGAGATTTCACAATGACTGGCTACCTATGTGTTGATGTAATTAATTGATAATGTGATAAGTACTGAGGTGTATGGCAAAAACATGTCATCCATTGCACACTCTAACGTCTGTCTGATGGTTTTTTTGGTCAGTTATGTTTGTGTGTGAGACCTAGATGAGTATGGGAGTTATGATATTTGTCTGATGACCATGTGCCTACTGATACTCGTGGTACTGAACAGCAGAAAAGGCTTGTGGCGTGGGATAGAGGTGGTGCTGATCATGTGAAAAGCTTTGTACATATTACCAACGATACTGAATGGCAGAGAGGTCTGTAGTGTGAGTTAAATGATATGATTTTGATGTGAGGAGTTTGTTACTTGGAACACATGTTAATGATGATTTTTTTTTGTCAGTCTTGAGCCATGGGGGTTCTCTCCCACTTTTTCTTTGCCATGATTGGGCTGGTTGTTGTGTTGAGCTCGCTGTAGGCATGGATATATGTGTCTGTGTGCGTCTTTCTCTGTGTCTGTATGCGTAAGTATGGTGATATCTTCCTTAAACTCATTTATCTGGACGTATGAATTGATGTTCCACCCATATGTTTGTGCTTGTGTGGAGACGTATGGGTTGTGGGTGAGACCTAGTATGAATATGGAGTTATGATACCCGTCTGATAGACAAGTGTCATTGTAACTCATGGTACCTGGGTCACATGTTATTAAATGACCGAAAGGGTTGCGGTGTGGGAGAGATGTGACTGTGATTTCAAACTTCACACATCCTGTAACTCTTCAGTTTGGATCTAGCATGTTCAGTCTCTTTCCTCCAGTTATGTGTGGTGACGAATGGAACTGTGTGAATGCATTGACATGGGTGTGTGTGTGTGTGTATGTGTGTCTTTCTATGATTTTTGGTCAGTCATGGGTGTTCTGTACCACTTTTTCGTTGCCACGATTGGGCTAGTTGTTGAGTCGAGATCGCTGTAGGCATGGAAATGTACGTGTGTATGCGTCTCTATCTCTGTGTGTGTTTTTTTTTGCGTAAATGTGGTGATACCTTCCTTTATCTCGTTTGTCTGGATGTATGATGTGCTGTTCCTGCACTGATGCTTGTGTGAGGTGACGTATGGATTTGTGGGTGAGACCTAGTATTAATATGGGAGTTATGATATCTGTCTGATGACCAAGTGTCTACTGCTACTCGTGGTACATGGGGGGCACATGTTACTGAATGGCAGAAAAAGGTGTGGGATAGACGTGTTGGTGCTGATGTGAACAGTTTTGTACCATGATACTGGATGATAGTGAGGTCTTAGTGTGAAATAAATGAGATGATGTTGATGTGAAGAGTATGGTGCCTGGAACATATGTTACTGATGATTTTTTGGTCAGTTATGAGCCATGGGGGTTCTACTCACTTTTTCGTCGCCATGATTGGGGCTGGTTGTTGTGTCTAGCTCGCTGAAGGCATGGATATATGTGTCTGTGTGCGTAAGTATGGTGATACCTTCCTTAAACTCATTTATCTGGATGTATGATTTGCTGTTCCTGTTTCTTTGAGCTTGTGCATGGATACGTATGGATTTGTGGTTGAGACCTAGTATGAATATGAGGGGTTCTGGTATCTGGTGATAGTCAAATGTCTATTGTAACTCATGGTACCTGGGGCACTCTTAATGAATGGCAGATAGGGTTGCAGTATGGAGAAACGTATTGATGGTAAATGTAATCAAGTGTGTGATGAACACTATTTATGATGTAAATACTTAGGTGTATGGCGAAAACATGCCATCTTTTGCACACCCTCTATCTCGCCAGGCAGATTATGTAAGGAGAGTTCTGTTTTTCAGCCAGTCATGGGGGCAAGAAAGTACTACATCACTTTTTTTTTTTTTGTTCCATGATTGGTGCAGGTAGTCGTCCTGAACTTTCTGTAGACTTACATGTATATCTGCGTCTCTCTTTGTGCATGTAAGTGTAAGTATTGTGATACCTGACTTAAACTCGTCTGTCTGATGATTTTTTTAACGATAGTTCTGCCCAGTTAATCAGTGGTAACGACAATTCTGCCCACGTATTGATGGTAAATGTAATCAATTGTGTGTGATGAACACTATTTATGATGTAAATACTTAGGTGTATGGTGAAAACATGCCATCTTTTGCACACCCTCTATCTCGCCAGGCAGATGATATGTAAGGAGAGTTCTGTTTTTCAGCCAGTCATGGGGGCAAGAAAGTACTACATCACTTTTTTTTGTTTCCATGATTGGTGCAGTAGTCGTCCTGAACTTTCTGTAGACTTGAAGTATATCTGCGTCTCTCTTTGTGCATGTAAGTGTAAGTATTGTGATACCTGACTTAAACTCGTCTGTCTGATGATTTTTTTAACGATAGTTCTGCCCAGTTAATCAGTGGTAACGACAATTCTGCCCCACTTCATCGTTTCCATGATGCTTGCTGTTAGTTCTGTCGACCTCGCTGTATGCATGTACAAGTGTGTGCGTGTGTCTACTTCCTCTGTTATTTGAGTCTAAAATATATGGTTATAGAATTATCAACGTGTGCTTCTAACCATTGCTTCAGGGCTTAGGCAATCTCCCATTTCACTGTACTCTTTACAGTTTACTGCCGTTTGTGTTGGCATACGAATTGTGTTTCTCACGTTTTTCACTACACAAAATCATTTAACAGAGAGTTTTTTTTTGTCCCTTTTTAACAACGTGGTCTTTAGAGACGGGAAAGGATGGGGGCAAGGAATGGGAAGGAATTCGGCCATGGCCTTTTGAAGGAAGCATCCCGGCATTCACCTGGAGTGATTTGGGGAAACCATGGAAAACCCAAATCTGGATGCCCGGACGGGGATTCGAACCGCCGTCCTCCCGAATGCGAGGCAGAACGCTATCCGTTACACCACCACGCTCGGTTTAACAGAGAGGGTGATGAGGGGATGTACCAGAGAAGCGAAGGACTTGGGTACAAACCCACAGTCAGACCATTTCTTGTATATATAAGTGTAGTATGGAGACCACATTTTTTGTACATCAAATGCAAGATGCAAAATATAGCAGCTAGATTTATTAGTGGAAAATATTCAGCAAGTGCCTTAATAAAGGAACTGGACTGGATGTCATTGGGAATTGGAAGAGTGTCAGGGGCTGTATGTGGTGTATAATGCTGTTAGAATGGATATTGGCAGAATAATTCTGAGTGGTGTATGGAGCCTAAGTTGGCATGACCACAATCTGTCATTAGACTTTAGATGATGAGGCTGAGTGGATAAAATATCCAAACACCCACTTTGACCTAACAATTTACGACAGTTCAAGCGTGGGTGCTATCTTCGGCGCAATAGAACTAGTGTCTGCACCTTTGGATACTTGTCGATGTGTGGGGATCTTCTATGAAAATGTGGGTTATGATGCCTGTTTGATGACCATGAAACTATCAGTGCTAAGAGCATTATGGTAACTTTATCGTGGTTACTTGAACAAGCATGCAATTACAAACAAATGTCACACTTGGTCCTGAATCCGAAGGTTGGCGTTAAATGGGAACATTTTAAGCCGAATGGAGAACTCCCCTGGGTCCTGATTTATTGAAAAATAAATTGCTGGAAAATGGGAGAATTTCCCTGAAAACTGTAGTAGAACCACCTTAAATGAACATTTTGATACCTGGCTACTGATTAGCAGAAGACTTTGCGAATTTGAATTTTTGGTTTACTTTAACGCACGAACAGAAGGTAACCCTGTCTGTAACTGATCAGGGGTTGGATTGGGAATCATTGGAAAACAGAAGGTGGTTTGAGGAAGTGCTGTGGGTATGTTGGTGATGAGGCTAGGGGTGGATCTTGGTGAAAGAATTAGGAATAGAATATCAGTAGAAGCTGGCACTGGATTTCTTCTATAAGGGAGTATCTCCACCTTGGTCACAGGCGATGGTCTCAGGCATGTTCAGTGCTTAGCACTGCCTTAGCGTGACTCGATTTTTATCACATAGGACTGGCGTACTTCGATTCGACAGGGGTGAAATTAGTAAGATTAACAGACGTATTTCGTCCCCCTGATTTATTGAAAAATAATTTCCTGGAAAAGGGGAGAATTTCCCTGAAAACTGCAGTAGAACCACCTTAAATGAACATTTTGGTACCTGGCTACTGATTAGCAGAAGACTTTGCGAAAGCACTGCCTTAGCGTGACTCGATTTTTATCACATAGGACTGGCGTACTTAGATTCCCCAGGTGTGAAATTAGTAAGATTAACAGACGGTATTTCGTTCCTGGAACATAAGTGCTGTACTGTAAAATACAGTTAAAGGTGTCAATCACTGATGTGTCACAAGGGATTTATTGGAATTTTAGACAAAGTACAGCTAAGGACACTCAATTTGTGATTGCTTACGAAAGCATAACAGAATTGATACATAGATTGGCCTGGATAGACAAACGACAAAGGTTTGACCTGGATGGCAACAATTACGAGCCTGGTTTTCAATATCGATAACTTTGCTTTAGTTTAGAGGCTCTCAACCAATCGAGGTTATACTTACATCCATCAGTAAACCCCTTCAATGCCTCTTTGAGTCCAAAAAGTGTCTGTGTTTCATTACACATAATTTAATACATCCTTTAAAATACACGGAATGTAGGTGACACTCGCGAGCTATATTAAATTGTTTATAACGAATCCAACATGATGTGACTAATTGAGTTTGTTTCCCGTCTCTTCGTCGGTGTATTAATTTTTAATGTCTGCCTGCTTCGATGAACGGAAATTTTTTTTATGGTTTTCCCTACCTTCATCGGTGAATGTCTCTCGGTTTCAATGAAAGGATTCACCATTGATGGGTTTTTGAGGCTACGAATTTTGAAAGGAATAACGTATGTGTGTTTTTGCTATACTTTATCACAATAATTTCATTTTTTAAACTTTTTAACGTCTCTCTAACAACCTGCATTTTGAGATGGGGAAAGGATGGGGAGCAAGGAATGGGAAGGAATTCGGCCATGTCCTTTTGAAGGAAGCATCCCGCATTCACCTGGAGTGATTTGGGGAAACCATGGAAAACCAAATCTGGATGCTCCTCGGAAACGCCGTCCTCTCGAATACAAGGTCAGAACGCTAAACACAGGTACTTTTTTTTAACGCTCTCTAACAACGTGGTCTTTAGAGGACGGGGGAAAGGAAGGAATAGTCTTTAAGGGAAGAATGGGAATGATTTCGGTCATGGCCTTTTGAAGGTAGCATCCCCGGCATTCACTTGGAGACACACAATTTCATTACCCTAATTTTGAAATTTGTCCTGGTGGAGGAACATCAAAGAGGCACCCCGCTGCGGGATGTTAATCAGCCATATGCTATATGGAAGGCTTTAAACAGACTAAGAACTGAAGTGTCCCGATGTAAATATAATATTTAAAAAATGGGGGTACACTAATGACAACGATCTATGTGAATCGTGGTGAGCTTCAGAACCCACAACATCTTCTGATATGCAGGAATCTCCCTGAAACCTGCAATATCGACGACCTTTACAGGGGCAAACGAGAAGGCCATAAAGATTGCGGAATTCTGGTCACATTCTATATAATTGTGTTTATAGTTAATATTAATTAATTAATGTTATTTGTTTTTTCAACTTGTTATGTCCTGGACACGAGAAATATAAATAAAAATATAAATACCCCTAATTTAATACATCCTTTAAAATACACGGACTGTAGGTGACACTCGTGAGTTATATTATATTGTTCATAATGAAAAAGTGAGTTTGTTTCCCGTCTCTTCGTCGGTGAATTAATTTTTAATGTCTGCCTGCTTCGATGAACGGAATTTATGTTAACAGCGAGGTCTTTAGAGACGGGAAGGAATTCGGCCATGGCCTTTTGAAGGTAGCATCCCCGGCATTCACTTGGAGTGATTTTGGGAAACCATGGATGCCTGGAACCTCCGTCCTCCCGAATGAGAGGCAAAAACGCTAAATAATTTCATGAAAACAGGTACACATAGAATTTATATCTGGAGTTTATGACGTTTTTTTTTCCCGTTAAAAGGAAACATTTATGCTTTTCGACTTATTTTTTTAGGCGTGGAAATTACGTAACTTTACGGCTTTTTCACAAAACACTTAAACACCGCGGCCGGACTCGAACCGGCAACCTTCGGCACTCTAGCCCCAACACTGCCGAGGTCGTTTTAATGTGGACTTTTTTTTGTTTTTAGTAAAATTGCAATGATTTATGCTTAAGTACCGAAGAAATTGGACGCCCTAATTTCTTTGTCCGCCAGCTATGCTTTCACAATGGTGGATGGCCTAGCTGTATCGCTCTGTAATGGAGCCATTTCGTAACCTGTCGGACTCCCGAGCAAACGCCGAAATATTTCACGCATATTGGGACACCCGCTCCATCTAGCGGCAAATGTCTACTACCGTGTGCTGACCTCTAGCGAGAGTTATGCAAGTTATCGCGCATGTCGCAACAGGGTCTCGGCGGCCGAGCAAGTGCGTACATGTCGACACCTGTTCAAATACGCCTTAGGGCTGGGTTTTCCCCCGCTGGCTTTCTCTATCCTGGGGGAGTGGAATATCTGCGCCCAAAGATATTAAGCCCTTGGGAGATGGCGCCATTTGTGCGACAGGTTGAGGAACTAACGTGTGACGTCATACGACCTTGGCCGCCATTGGTCCATTAGAATTTCCCGCCATCCAACTGTGACGTCACGCGGACGAGTGGAGTCTCTTCCGGGGCCGGCTTAAGATCTTTTGTCCCAGGGTCGCCTTAGTATACCTACTTACGGGGAATAGGGGGTGACTTTTTGGAATTTTTTTTTCACAGGAACCTTCGCAGACGCACACTCGAAAACTCTCCAAAGTTTCATTGCAATCTGATAAATGGTATAGGAATGCATAGAAGACGAACAAACCCACAAACATTGATTTTTATATATAAGATTATTATGAAGGTGTTGTGCACCACAAATATGCTCCTAAAGATCGGACGATCAGCAAAGAATATTGTCTTGAAGTTGACTACGTGATGATATTAGAAGAAAACGGCATCAGCTTTGTTCAAGCGGTAACTGGCTTCTTCATCACGATAACGCACCAGTGCATGCATTGAACCTCGTGCAACAATATTTGACAAAGCACAAAGTCTTACAGCTCCGTCAACCTCTCCTGGTAGCTCCCTGCGACTTTTAGCTGTTCTCGACACTGATTCAATCAAATTTGGAATACTTCAAAGGATGCCACCAGCTCCATGACGCAGAATAACACCAACAGGGAAATATGAGGGAAGGCCGAATACTTTTGGGACAGACCTCGTATGTATTTAAGGCAATAAATATCTAAATTAGAAAAACTATTCTTATCTTTCAGATAATTTTAGTTTTCTCTTACAAAGCCAAATATACTTTTTTTCTACAAAAAAGTTGGCAACCCTACTTAAAACCGCATTTTTCACTTGTATCTCGACGTAGTTTTTATTCTTGCGGATCGTTTCAATCGACTTTACATTCTGATTCTGTAAACTGAAGTAAATCAGCTTATTTCACCAGTCTTCAGTGACTCAGTCAAATGAACATCGTCACATATCACAGGAACCAGCCACTGTAGCGAAGGGTCTAGGATTGGCTTCGCGATGGAGAGGTTTCTGGCTCG
>JARYHS010013545.1:0-15005 GCA_031002005.1 Vandiemenella viatica | reverse complement strand
TGCCCACGTTGTATCTCAATAAGAAAGAAGAGCCAAATATACCGTCTGTAATTTTTGCACGTCTTCTGTAGGCAAGCCATACAAACGGCTCTCACATACGGTCCATAAAATCATTACTTTCTAAATTCCCACGTGGAACGTTTTATTTGTGTCAGAAGTGTACATTAATGATACACGTTGTATTTCAGTAAAACTAAGCAAAGAAATGTGAAAACCATTTGCACGGCTTGCCTGCAGAAGACGTGCGAAAATTAAAGACCGTATATTTGGCTGTTCTTTCTTATTTAGATTCAACGTGGGCAATTGTTATTTGATTATGTATTTCAAATGCGTGGGCTGCTACCACCTACTTTTTCTGTGTGCGCTTGTGGCGCTGCCTTAAGGCGGCAGATAGGAACTATACCGTGTGAAACCACAGCCTTCTTATCACACCTATTCCGCATGTATACCGGTTTGGTATTTGCATAAAGAGTTTACGGATATGAGAAATAATATACCTGTTGTAAGCATCTTAGAATTTTAGTAAATTCTAGCCTCTCACCTCTAGGCATCAGGGGTAAAGCTTATTCTGTAGTAAAAGATAGTTTTCAGTTCATGTTTAGGTTATGGGAGTGAAGCTCTGTATAGCATAGAGACACAGTAACCAAACACACTAAATAAAACCCTTTAGGGATAATAAAAGTATTCAAAATTAAATAAATGCTCTAAATAAACCTTTGATAACAAAAAAAGAAAACATCAGTTTGGGAGGGAATAGCTTAAATCTCTCAAGTTCAGTTTCAAATAATAGTTTTTGATATAGGTTAACTTTGCAGTTTATAAACCAATTTGAATGCAGTAAAGACTGTCAGTAGTTGTTAAATGCCGGATATAAACTTTGTATAATAATAAACAAACTTTAAAACAACTGAAAATTACATAATCATCAGTAATCCAACTTTGTAATTATGAACTTCTAACTGGGGAGCATTTTGTCATTTTTAAGACCAATTTAGGAGCAAGAAAGTAACTTAATAGTAAATAAACCAACTAAATCAATTTTCTGTAATGATATTAACACCTTTTACTAACCTTTAATATGATAATCCCATAATAATCCAGTTCAGTGCACAAGCAATTCCTAATATTTAGTATTTCACTGTTTTAACACACTTTCGTAATTTTAATAAAGTGACAAGGCAATTAAAATATAAATTCACTAAAATTTCGTAGTTTCTGAACGTTTAAATAACTTAAATCAATTTGTTTATACTTCGTCAGATGCACTTCACTTTTAATAAATTTTATCTCAAAATCCTAGAGAACATTTGGAATAAAAAGTAGATTTCCGGGAAGACCTAAAAATCTAATATAACATATAATTATTTCAAGTAATTCCAGTCAATAGAACCGATTTTATAAAGACCTTAAAATTTATTTTTCATCACGACCATGAGGTCAATTTAGAAATTAATTTCGACCGATCTAAAGTAGATACAGAGATGAGACAACTTTCAGAATACGTGATCTAATTCAGAGAATCTCATGGTAATTTTAGATTTGCGATAAAACTAATAGAAATAAAGTTATAAGATTAAAACTGAAATCATACTTTGGTTACGTCGTAGTTAAACTTTCCCTGCACCAATTTTAATAAAAGTTACACCAATAAACTCGGGAATTTTTGTAGAACACAGTGACAGTAATAACATTTATGTAAATTGTGGCGTTAATAAAATGACGAAATGTAGAAGTTTCGAGAACAATAGTAGTTCCCCAGAGTAGAGAAATAGTTCACTCCTACACTTACAACTTTTAAACCAGTTGCTTAAAATTAATCACTAAATATCCATTATTTCACAATTAAATATGTCGAAACACTGCCACACTTAAAGTTTTGGATAACAGTTTAGTTACTGAGATATTTCAGGCCTAGATCGCCTAGGCGCCAGTAGAAACTTGTATTTTGGCTCTGACGTCAGCGAGGGTATAAATTGGGAAGCCATTTTGACTCAGTGTCTTTTCCGGGTTTGAAGTTGTGCTGATAAGATGTTATAAGCGTGTGCGCTGGTAGGTTGGCAACTCCGACTTTAGGTTGGTAGTTCAGTTCTTAGGTTGGTACTACCGGATTCAGCCATGATGGCTTTGGTCATGAGGGGCGTGGCATGTATGTTGATATGAACTTGTAAACATTTCAAAAAGGGGTCGGTCGGCAGTTTCTCTTCACAATCTGCAAACTTGTGGAACGAGTGTTCGATATGCCTGCTCAACTGTAAAATGCAATTTTGAACTTTTGATTTTGAAGAATAAAACCTTGAAGTTTTCTAAAAGTGACTTTGTGTGCTTCAGTTGTTAGCATAGAACCCTTTTCTATATTCGTGGGTAACGAATATAGTGGCGACCTGAGCATTCAGTTGAGTTACCTTGGCTACATGGTCAAATCCAAATTATTTACCGAGTTTTTAAGAGAACTGTTAGTCGACAAGAGTGTAAGTTAAGGCACTTAGGCGATACTACAACCCCGGTATCGGTCAAGTTCCTTACACTGTTAATGCTTCAAATGCTCAGAATATCTGATACAAATACAGCAGTGCATCTATAGGCTGAAACGCTCATGTTGTTTAAGGTTTTGGCATAATGAATTCTCTTGAGACTGTGTTTTTGAAAGAGTGAGAGAAGGAATAACTGGTGTTAGTTCCATAATGCAAGAATGGTTTCATATAGCTTCTAACCCAAAAGTAAATTCCTGGACATTCCCCCTTAGATCAAGCATCCGAATGATTCTACTTCATGTTATCCTTTAATTTAACGTGCTTCTTTCTCGCTTTCTATTCTTAGATAGGCACATCGCCTTAAAATAATAGGCAGCGATTCAGCGAGTGGGCTGTGTAGTCTTTCGGGTATCGTTCTGTTATTCACTCCATAATGTCAAATCCGTCCAGAAATTCCTTAAAAAATTTTTTTTAAAAAATTGTCTGAACATACCCATTGCTTCCATGTAAAAATGTAATTTATGTAGGAAACAACAGATTATTGAAATATAATACATAAAAGAAAAATTTACTTTTATTATCTCTAGCTGGATAAATCTTCTGTAAATAATCATCTCTTTTAATCAAAAACCCCGAACTTTAAACAGAGGAAATTTTAAATACTTTCATAAAAATATTGAAGCGAAAATTACTTAGGATTTAAGGTTCCAAACCTAATACTCATCTCTAAAGAGACTACACTAGCCTGTCATCTGCAGAATTTTAGGTTAATTGAGGAATTCATGTTTAGCGAAGTTTAGAAATTGTAATTAAAAGTTATAGGGCAGATTACAGATTAAAATGGTCTTGTCACAATAGAACAGCAATAACTGAAGAAGTTTCTAACTTGAGGAAAAATATAATAGTTTCCGACTGTACTGCTAATCGTTGAGAATTTTTATTGGATGTAAAGACTATTGCACAAATTAAACACACAAAATAATAATTTTGTAGATGATGCACCGTGCAAAACAATGAAAATGATTTTTCAACAAAGCGCTAAAAACCTCATCGAAACTTAAATTCAACTTCGAGATGTTGATCTTTTTTACTTTCTACGAATATCCAGAATATTGTTAATTCATAAATTACAAATACCTGCTCATTTCTTTATGAGGTAATCTGTATATCACTCAAGCCGTTCGCGCAAATTTGTCTTTACGCATTAAAATTCCCTTTGAAATAAGGGACCGTGCACAAACTACGTTGCTCGGCTCGGTCCAGAGGGGGGGGGGGGGGGGGGGGGATTGGCTGGAAGGCTACGCTGGACTACGTGGAGGGAGGGGGTGTTCCAAGCCAGACCACGTAGCTTTCCTTTCATAACATTTTTCACAGTTAAAATGAGGATCAGAACTCACAACAGCATGTGAATATTTATTTCCCTTAGTTAATTATCTCAGTATGTAATTTACAATACTCTGACAAGAGAAAACAGTGCAAAATGTATTCTGGAATCAAAAGGAAAAAAAGCTACATGCTACGGGGGGGGGGAGGAGTTAGAGGCAAAAGCCACGTTGGGCTACGTGGAGGGGAGGGGGGGGGGTTCACAGGAGGCCAAAATGGAGCTACGTGGTTTATGCACGCTCCCTAAGCAGATATTCTTCAATCTTTACAGAGTGAACCCCTAGGTTTAAATACATGACTCATTTGTATTTCAGCCAGATCTGATCAAGTGACTATGAACTTTTATCCTTCAACTATATTTATACAGTAGTCTGATGACCTTTAGCCGTGTTAAATACTTCCTTTATGTGCTGAGTATCCCTCAAGTACAGTTATAAACAATAGGTATCATCGATAAAGGGGTTGGAGGAATATCACGTGCCGCTATTATGGTCAAGATTCTTTGTATAGACTTAGAATGGAGAAAAAGAGGAACGAGACAATGGGAAAAACAGATTTCCGTCCGAATCATATATCTGTCAGGAGAGCAGAGAGCTTCGAGCGCTTGTGTGTTTGAATGGATAGCCAATAAGTGAAGGTAGGAAAAGAGAGGAGACAAGGCGTTGCTTAAACTGCGAAGCAGCCTGTAACTCCGGAGCCGACTGCGCGTGGAGGGGCGGTCTAGTTGGGCCCTGTTCGCTTGGTGACGTCACGATCGGGTCACTCATATGCCCTAATATGGCTCGATTCCGTCTCGTTTGTAATAATCCAATTGATAATCCAACGCAAAGAACACATCAGACATTTTAAACTTGGACAAAAAGAAAAATCTGCCTTGCCGAACACGCCATTGACAACGGACACGAGCCATGCTTCGACAAAACGACACACCTTTGTTCCACAAGTAACTTTTGGGACAGTGTTGTGAAGGAGGCTATTGAGATTAGGCTTAGCAATAATGTTATTAATCGTGATCAAGGCCTCAATTTAAGCCAAGCTTGGAAGCCAGCAATTGGATTATTACAAACGAGACGGAATCGAGCCATATTAGTGCATAGGAGTGACCCGATCGTGACGTCACCAAGCGAGCAGGGCCCAACTAGACCACCCCTCCACGGGCTTTCCCCTCCGCTCCCGGCTGCTGGCGCTATTTAATAGACTACCGTGCGGCGGACTACAGTGATGTTAAGCGGGGCTTGACAATGGAAGCAGTACAAGCTTCCGAAACGTCGCCAGACGGCTCAATTTTGACGCGGCTTGAAACCCGAGAAGTTTTTATAAAGCATTGCCGCCGCGAGAACGTACACAGTGATTCCGTAGGTAAGTAATTATTGTTCTTGAAGTATTTGTAATGCGGTGTCTGCAAGAAATTATAGATGTCATCAGATTTACAGTGCCATGTTAAAAAAGTTTATTCACAGCTCTCAATAGGACGACGGTGTTATCAAATATTTGTTCATACAGAGAACCATTTTATCTTACTATTTTCCACGTGTGGATCAAGTTTACATCGCAATGAAGCGAATACATTATTCTACGTGCTTTAGTCCAGTTTACCTAATTTATATTGAAAGTATATGATGAAATTAATTGTGATAATTTGTAATATGCGATCTAGGAATCGTAATGTAATTCGCAATATGTTTCAAGTGTTTTGTTGTATTTGCATCGTTTGACTTTTTTTGCTGCAGCATTAAGTCAAATTGTGATTAGGTTGAAATGCAGCCTGTTGCAGAATATTCTTTTTGTAGTATAAGGAACGAATTATTTGTTATTAGTAACTTATTGAGCACCTTGTTAGTGACACAAGCTTGCGACTTTTGATATATGGTAGCAAGATAATTACACTGGCCAGTTCTATAATTATCGTGGCGTCATAATCTGATGATGAATACTTATGTAACTTAACGAAACTAATTGAAAGTAAAGAACAACATTTTTTGATAGCTCGCTTATTTCTCTTTTCTTTTGGTCCAGGCCGCATTTCAACCTAACAACCTCACTTTTCAGACAGTATATCTCGAGTACTAAGCGAAATATATATATATATAAGAATTCATCATCAGATTGTGCACCCACGGTAATGATAGACTCCCCTTGCACTGATACTGCTGACGAATTTAATTAGGTCTATCGAATACCAGCGTAACATCTTCTGAGTTAGCCGTTAATTCTTTTGAAGGTTTCAGTTGTTTTAAAGTCCTAACTATTCATCCAGGCTATTTTAAAAATTTCATATAGGACTTGCTTCTGCTTGTAAATAGGTCTAGACCTATTTTTCTTGATTTTGTAATCTTTCATCAAAGATTTTGAAAGGATTAAAATTACTGAACTGGAATGTGGTAATATAATCCATTTGAACAGCTATCTAATCTATTTGAAATAGCGATATTACGCTTAGGTCTTTTTGTATTTTTTTGCGACTGTAGGGAGAAAAAAAAGTTCTGTTTCGGCATACAAAATTCGTATCAAAAATTATTTGGCAGGTTGTTTTCCTTAAATTATAATGTTTATGGGTTATATCAATTAGGGTATTTATAAATGTGACCCCAGGTAACGTAAATATTTTATACAGCGACCACTGCAATTTCTTACGATCACCCGAGAGCGACCTTGTGTCCAGTCGCATGGACAAATAGCAGTCAGCCTGTGCGTAGCAAAAATCGTTGACTAAAGAGCTGTTCTGAAAAATCCGCCGCGAATACGCTGCATTGCGCATCATTTGAGCTAAGCTAGCCGTGGTATTTTTTCGACTCAAAGATACAAACTTAAGTGTATAGTCTTATTACGCAACATCTCCATGTAAGTCCCCAGATTATGGTCATGTGTTTCATTCGTTGATCTTGAAATTGTACTAGTTGTCGTGCATTATGCGGGATACAATTGCTATCAGAAAGCTTGTATACGGTACGTCGAGTACCTCCCGATGAAGGTGGAACTCAAACTAACGCGTGTTGAGCACATTGAATTAGCAGTCCAACGCCTAAACCTCTTTTTTATATAGTGTATTTATCAATAGAATTTTCTCTTTCTTGGACATTTGACAGGTCCTTTGCGTTCTGATTGTTTGAATTATTGTTATTTATTTGTGTATATTACATTACCTTTAAAAAATCGGCTTTCTATCCGTGGATATTCTTATGTTTTTTTCCTATCCTTCCTGTTGTTTTAAGGTAGATCCAATGGTTAAGTTTTGTCTGGTTTGATTATTGTCACTCAAAGGTTTCCGTCATTATTATATCGAACATTCGTGCAAAATCTTTTTTTTATAATTTTGAGTTTGGGTTATTCCGTAATATAAAGTATTCATACGAGCTACATACTCACCCTATGTAGTTTTCTAGGTTTGTAGAATGTAGGCTAGGGTATTGCGTAGTATCCATTATACCGTATTGTGTTTCATTTCGGGATATCTCGATATGTCGGGTTTCAATATTTCCTGAATACTTAGTTAGGGGGGAACTTCTGTCTAGGAAGGCTATTCTCCGTCTGGCCTAAGTCCATATTCTCTGGTTTTGGTTACACGTTATTCTATGTATCAGTGGGTCAGTATTTCTGCATTTTGTGCACCTGTCAATCGGCGATAGATGTCTTTCATAAAGTATTCTGTTGGTTGGGATGTTGTCATTTACCACAGTGATTTTGTTTTAGAGTTTAGGATTTTAATAGTTATATTTTTCCTGATGTTGCTCCAGATGTATTGTGGATTTTCACTTTCGATTTTGTCCCTGTGATATGATGAATTGATTATTTTGAAAATCTCTTTGGTTGTCTTGTTATGTAATGTAGATCCTTTGGTTTTTGCGTAGATTGTTTCGAGGTGAAATTTTCTCATGTGCACAAGGTTGTACTTTATTTCTGCCATATTGCATGATATTTCCTCAGTGGTTGGTTTGGTTTATAAGGTTGTTTTTTGGACCATTTGAATCATTCATGGCTGTCGTTATGGTTCTTTTAACGAATAAGGCGCAGCATCTATCGCGTAAGCTGATCTTTCCTATCCCTCTTTACTTACTTGGTAAGGTCATTGTATTGAAGGTTACTATATAGATTTTAAACCTGTCTGCATACCATCCTAGCAGATTCTGTGTCCGATCTGCTGTTGAGTCGGGTATCGGTAGTACTTGGATGATGTAAACCATTTTGTTCAATATAGAGACTTGTACGATTTTAGGCCTCTGTATTGTATCAAGTCCCTGTCACTGTGGATGTTTATGACTGCTCTGATTTTATGTAATGATATGCGCCAGTTTTTGGTTATTGTTTTGACAATGTTCTTTTGAAAAGTAATCCCTAATGTCTTGTGTTCCTGTACTTGATCGTAACAGGTGTCTGTTGGTACGGGCATCACTCCCATACTTATTGGAAGTAGTGCTAATTTCTTTATGTTTTAATTTGGCAACATTCAGGGATGTATTACATCCCTGAATGTTGTGATGATTTCCCACGTTATTTCAATGTCTTCTGTTGAAGTTTGGGCTATGCGGATATCGTCGGCATATGTTTTACATGTAAATTTGTACCAGTTCAGATTTATGCTCGTTAAATTTTGGTGACATTTTTCGAGGAGTGGCTCGGTTGCGAGTGCATATAGAATCATGGGCATCCTTGTCTTACCGATAGGTGTCCGTTTATAAGGTGTTTAGGGTGTGTATTCGTAATGATTTTCTTTATTACTTCCATGAATGGGGAGCCTAAACCTTTTGTTCTATGACTTTTAAAATGTAATTATGCTCAATTCGATCAAACGCTTAATCAAAGTCAAGAAGTAGCAGTACTATTGGGGTACGTTTTTCTGCGTTTATAATGATGATATGGCGATATTCGCATACGTATTCAGTATCCTACGTACTGGTATGGCACTGGCTTGGTGCGGTCCCAGGATTTTCTCCATAAGGTGTTCCAGTCTTGTTTTGAGGATTCATGTTAGTGTTTTAAAATCTGAATTTAGCAACGTTATTGGTCGTATTTCATCGACACGTTTGATTTGGTTTCCTTTGGGTACAAGCATTATGGTTCCCTCTGAAAAGGCGGACGGTGGATTTGTCTTGGTCCATATATCATTAAGGACCTCTGACAACTTTTACGTAGCATGGGCCAATGTCTCATGTAGAATTCAGTGGGTAGTCCATCCGGCCCTGGTGATTTCCCCCTTGCTGCTTTGTATATCGATGTTCGAATTTCGTCATGATCAAAAAGACCTTGTCAGCGTGGCGGAATCTTGTGCACTTGCTGTGTTACTTGAGTTATACAGGGTGGTCAGAAATCACTCATCGGCGGGTAAGGGCAGTGTTCGGGACGTTGCACTAACGAAATAAATACAAAAAAAATCTAGTAAAAGTCGTACCGTTTTTGAGTTATACGCAGCTAAAGTTGGCCAATAAGAGCGCTGCGCGGGCGAATTCAAACAGCCTTCCACAGGCGGTGTTGCCAAGCGTACTCGAGGCATGGGACCGCCAAAGAAAAACTCTCTTCGGAGGTGGGGATCGAACCCGCAACCTTCAGATTGAGAGCTTGCCGTCTTACCGACTACGCTGCCAAGGCACTAGAATTTCCTTCTTTTTAGAAGCCACTAACGCAGACTGTTTGTTCGTAATCGGAATTGATCGGTAATCCGCGGTATTTTTCGCGAAGTCGGTGGTGGGGCTAAAGGACCATGCCAGAAGAAGTCTCGCAGTCGAACGCAACTTACCGATAAAGACACTGTCATCATGCAACGTCATCAATTTTCGTTTGAAGAGTACGCTTCAACTGGACAAAACAGGGCCGAAGATTAAGATTTACACGACTCGTTTTCCTAGCCGTGTGATTCCATCGGCAAACACTTTTGTGTTGGTTGACAGAAGGTTGAGGGAGATGGGAAGTATTGTTGTCCACTGGCCTGACGCCGGACGAAATCGGTTCAGGCGGAGTGTAGGATTTGAAGACAATGTCCTGGAAATGATTGCTGATAATCCGAGGACAAGCTCTAGGGTCATTGCCAACGCATTGCAGGTACGTCCAGTCTAAGTGATCCCTCAAATTCTCCGTTTAAATGCAGCCTTTCAATAGGGTAATTTTAGTTGTTTTTAATTACCAGGCCTCGTATGCCACTGTTTTGGTCGTCCTTCACGACGAAGGGTTACATCCCTTTCACTTTCAAAAGGTCCAAGATTTGGAGAAGACGATTTTCCACTTCGAGTTCAGTTTTCACAGTGGTACCTACAAAACTTTATCAAAACTTTGAAAGGAAGGTGCTGTGGACGGATGAGGCGTGCTTTACCAGGGACGAGTGTTTTAATAGCCGAAACAGTCACATCTGGGATGTCGAAAATCCGCATGCAATTTTTGTCACGTCATACCAACACAAATTTAGTGTTAACATTTGGGCGGGTATTTTGGGCGAGTTTATACTAGGCCCTGTTCTACTTCCGCAACGTTTAAATGGCGCTTCTTATTAAGCATTTCATGAAAACGTCCTTTTATCGTACTTAGAAGACGTTCCTTTGGCAATTCGTAATGATATGTGGTTTTAACATGACGGCGCGCCGCCGCATTTTGCAGTACTGGTACGTCAACACTTAGATGCTTTGTATCCTAACAGGTGGATTGGCCGGCTCGGTCACCAGACTACAACCCATTGGATTTTTATCTCTGGGGAGCTGTCAAGGCCATTGTTTATGAGACTGAAGTAGAAACAAAGGAAGAACTTTTGGCTAGGATAATTCTAGCTTTTGATGAAATTAGAGAAAGTTACAATTTTGGAAGACTCGCAAATTCAGTAACTCAGCGTTGTCGTGCCGGTATTGCAGTTGAGGGAGGACATTTTGAGCAGTCGCTGTAAAATGTAAGGGACCGTATTTTTTTGTTATTGTTGTTTACTGGGATACATTTTCACTAAAAACAAGATTTTACAGAGATTATTTATTTTACGGTTTCTGTCGCGGGTTGACGCTTATTGTAAGTAAATCTGTGTTGGGTTTCTATGTTGCGACTGATAACGTGAAGTTGGAAATGAAACTACTGTACGGTAATTTTGTTTTGTATCAGTGATAAAAGGGCTTTCAATGAGCAACAGCTTGTTTACCTTTTGCGGCTTTCCGCGCGTTAGCGAGTTGATACACGTTACCAAAATGTTTACAACTTGTTGACTTTTTGCAGCATAGAAAGTTAGTTACAAACGATAGAATGGGTTTATTGTTCTTTTTTCCAAAAGTTTATTGTTTTTGTTTGATTGTTGCAAAATAGTAGGAAGGATATTCACGTTAATCAATAAAAATGTTGTGATTGAAATCTAGTGAAATACGACTACATGAAATAAAAGAAGCTTCTTTGCAACGAATAAATTAAGTTTGCAATTTTTTTTTTTTTTTTTTTTTTTTTGTGCCAGTAACTAAACGATTTTTGTACAAAAATTAAATATTAATCTTGCAAGGAGATCAACTAATTAAAAAACAATTCCCATAAAAAAATCCTTTAGCCCCACAACCGATTTCACGAAAAATGTCGCGGATTACCGATCAATTCCGATTACGAACAAACAATCCGCCCTAGTGGCTTCTAAAAACAAGGAAATTCTAGTGCCTTGGCAGCGTAGTCGTTAAGATGGCAATCTCTCGATCTGAAGGTTGCGGGTTCGATCCACATTTCCGAAGAGAGTTTTTCTTTTAGTTTTCTTTGGCGGTCCCATGCCTCAAGTACGCTTGGCAACACCGCCTGTGGAAGGCTGTTTGAATTCGCCCGCGCAGCGCTCCTATTGGCCAACTTTAGCTGCGTATAACTCAAAAACGGTACGACTTTTACTAAATTTTTTTTGTTTTTATTTCGTTAGTGCAACTTCCCGAACACTGCCCTTACCCGGCGATGAGTGAATTTCTGACCACCCTGTATAAAAACCTGGTAATGGCGTCCTTGTTGGTGGTTGTTGACTAATAAATATTTTTCTAATGTACTGTAATTTCTTGATTACATCTCTTCCATTCCTAATGTTTTCACCATTTTCCTTAGTTATTTTGGTAACTGATGTTTTTTTTTTATTTTGTGCGCCCTATTAGGTGGTACAATGTTGCAGTTTCTTTCGTAGGTATGTCTGCCGGTTTTGATGTTATCAGAAGTTTATTGACTTGTTTGTCTAATAGAGATCTTTGCTTTCAATTTTTTAACTTTGTTGCTTGTGTTGACGGTTATGGTGGGCTTTAGATATAATCCTCTGATGCATCTATACTATTATTCTATCATATTCTTTAACCAATAGTTTTTTTGTGTCCCATAGGAGATTAGGGTCAAGTTTCGGTTTTACATGTTCGACCCACAATACTAGTGAGTTTTTATAATTTTTATAATTTTAGAGACATTTGGCCTAGAATATTTTGATTTATTTTTCCAGCGCCGGTTATTCAAGCTCTACTAATTGGTTGTGTCTGCTTGTTGACAGTGCATTGCATATTGCTGTGATCCGAGGAGCTTAGAGAAAATATGTTTGTACTTGTTGTTTTGGGACGGAGAATATCCGTCATGTAGATTCTGTCCAGTCGGCTCGCTGAGAAACTTTAAATGTTTGTATAGGCTATTGTATTTCCATGAATGCATTCCCCTGAGTCGTATAAGTCCATTCCTCGAATGAGGTTTTCAATCTCCCGGCATCCACTGAAATTTGGCGTTTGGTATTTTCCGTTTAGTACACAGTTGAAGCCGACTCCCATAATATTGCGCCGTTGGTGTAACGCAGCAGGTAAGGGAGTTCTGTTTTGAAAAAGTGGGTTCTTAGGGATCTAATATTATTGCCAGAGGGAAAATAAGTTTTGATTATTCGGGTGTTGTTTACTGTGATTGCAGTGCCTCTTCCGCATGTTAATCTTTCTGTATTTACTCTCTCAATTCCATCTTTAATTATGAAAGCTGTTTCTGTATTTGTTTCTTTGAAATGATTTATTATTCCGACGTAGCCCTGTGTATTTAGTTCCACAAGGGTTACTTCTTGCAACATTGCTATGTCAATGATGTTTTGTTTTATGTAATCGGCTAGACATTTTATTTTGAATGGCGAAATGATTCGGTTCATGTTTATTGTTGCAGTGCTATAACTTTGCCACAGGGTTTTAGTTGCTCTTCTTCCCATTTCTTTTAATCGCAGGCGTATTTGGGTGTTTCCTGTTTTTCCATTCTCGCTTTCGTTGTTTCTTCTTCTTGTTTTAGTTAGGCTGCATTTGTCATTCTTTCAAATTTCTCTGTTATTATTTTTACGGGTTTACCCTTGTTTTCGTTTCGTTAGCCGAGAGCTCTGCGTGTTTTGGCTACGTTTTGAATTGCGATATTGGGGCCATCCTTATTTGCATTGCTACTCGATTGTCGTGTTATTCTCTTCACCCAGATTTGTTCTTCGGATTTGTTATTGGCTGTTTCGGGGCATTCTTCTGCCTGGTGACTTGTCGTTTTGTTTGTGTATGTTTATACCTGTGTGACATAGTCTGGGCTACTGTCTTATTTATATTCTTTTTCTTGTCCTTTCAGTTCCGGTACTTCCATTTATGATCCTATTGTTCTTGTTCCTCTTCTTCAGGTCGTTAATACTGTTTTCCGTTGTGCTGATCAGAGCCCGTCTCCATGTTTTCCGTGTTGTCCACCAATTCCGCGTGTTGCTCACTTCCTGTTGTTATTGTGCGAAGTGTGTTTACACTGTTGTCTTGTGCCACAGCTTCTGCATATGTCGTTAAGTTATCTTGCTTATTGACCACTGTGAGTGTTTCATTTTCTGTTGTATTTACAGCAGTCGATGTCAAATTCTGTCTCGGAAGTTGTGATGGTCATCGTTTGGTACATTCAGAATTAGATGTCCTGGTTCATTGACACCCAGTATATGTGTGGATATAATTAATTTATTATTAAAGCTTTGCACTCTTTAATCATTACAAAGGAGGCTAAATGCTTTTTAAATCAACTTGACGACCCGTGCGAAAATTTCACGAATAAAATGCGATGAATAGCGAGGATGAATGCTTGTAATATAATGAAAAGTAGAACCGTACTTTTGTAGCAAAAAATCTAAAGTTGTAAGGAATAAACCATTTTTTCACAACAAACTTGCAATCTGTGGTAAACAGACGCATAACGCAGAAAGACGACTTACAGAATGGCGAACTCACAGACTGCGTTTACTTCTATGTCTTTCAAATCGCCTGCAGCGCCATCTGTTGTTGAAATTTGTAACTAATTTCCAAAGTTTGTCTGCCTGAAAATTTACTGTTGTCCCAAGCATATTACAACAAACGGTGAATTTCTATCGCTGCCCGTTTAGTTTTTATTTATTTTTCAAATCTACCGATCATTTTTTAAACATCCGGTATATACGGTACTTACCTTTACGTCTGGGTTCTGGTAGTCAGCTTCTCCAGTTTTCTCTACGATCATGTTGCATAAGTTGTCGTATATCATTGTAAAGTAAATTGCACAGATAAAGAAGTCCAGTTGCATTAATGCACATCCGCGTCTGTCAAATTAAATTATCCATACAGCCCTTCTTGAAAGTCGTGTGAGCTTGGTCTTGTCTCTTTTCCAACCAACAAAAATTTAAGCCTATTCTATCGTAAAGTCGATTCCATTATCACTATTGTATCACACAAGCAAATTTACACTGACACACACACGTAACATAACTTGATCATTTCGGGCAACAACACGCTGCGGCAGCTCGATGTGGTCTACTGGACCTCTCAGCAGACTCGTCTTAACTCCAGCTACCAGTTACATGCACTTAACATGGCGAATATCAACGCAAAATAAAAGTATATCTTTCATCCACATTCTGACCCAAATCAATAGCATCAGACATAAACCGTTGGCTAGCTATTACCTGCAAAAGTAGATTGATTCCTATGAAGAGTTTCCTGATGAACTAGTGCAGACTAAAGTTAGTTAAATATCATTACTGAATGAGGCACGTGTGTCTAAATGGGGACAATATTTAAAAAGTTAATTATTTAAAAAAAAACGATTTACCGAAAGCAGTCCTATTACAAGCTGCGCCGTTGAGTGAGCAATGCATCGTAAATATTGACATTTAATGATTCTTTTGCAGATTTTCATCCATCTTGCGTGTCAAATGAAAGGGAAGTTGTGTAAGAACGCGATGGTGGT
>JARYHS010013543.1:0-36875 GCA_031002005.1 Vandiemenella viatica | reverse complement strand
CTATACAGAACAAACGCCGTGGTATGCTGACTGCCGGTATCGTTTTTTTGAACGATAATGCCCGTCCTCACTCTGCTCGCAGAACAACGGCCCTTCTTGAGTCCTTCAAGTGGGACGTTATCAACCATCCACCTTACAGCCCAGATCTGGCGCCAAGCGATTATCACCTCTTCATGTATATGAAGAAATGGCTCGGGTCCCAGCGGTTTGATGACGACGAAGAACTCAAAGATGCAGTCACAGGCTGGCTCCAGGCACAAGCGGGTGATTTCTATGCAGAAGGAATTTCAAAGCTTGTGAAGAGATACGATAAGTGCTTAAATCGCTATGGAGACTATGTAGAAAAATAGTGCAAAGATGTAGTTGTAAGATGTATATATTAAAATATTTTTATTTAACTTGGTGTATTTTTTTAAATCAACCGGAGGTTACTTACTGAACGGCCCTCGTAGTTTCAAATATTCCCTACTACCCTGTTGTCTCATAACTCTATTATGTTCTCTTCTTACCAACCTCTTAAACCTCCTCACTTCCCTATTATGGTACGTATATTCTACTTTATTTTCTGTTTTGGAATGAATATTTCTTCACACTTTCATATTATCTCCTTGAACTCTTCCCACCTTGACTTTACTGTTCTTGTGCCATCCTTCCATTTGCTGAAACTTTTCCTGAAATATCTCTTCAAGTTTGTAATCTGTGCCGTTCTATAGTTGCACATATTTCCTCCTCCAATTTTGGCCACTGATTTACTGAATCCTCTAATATCCTTCAGAACTGCTTTGTGATCACATATTCCTTCAGTTACTTGACACTGCACGAGGTTATCATCCAGCTTTATTAGGAAGATATCCAACATGTTTTGTCGCCTAATGTTAATCCTCCTTCCCTTAAGGTATGTACAAATCTCTTAACCGTTGACATTCTGGAAATGGTATTATAAGTTTTTTTTTCTATATTTCTTTATCTAGACACTAGAAAATTGTCTTGAGATGCTTCTTGTTAATATCACTTCCTTGTCTGGTTCTCCCAGAATTTTTTCTTTGTATAGTCAGGGCTGCCATCATTTATGTTGTCTTTCAAATGTGTCCAAGAGTGGTGCAAGCAGAAGCTATTGTGATGTCAACTGTCATTGTGTTCATTATTCAGAGCCATTATTCCGGTTTCTAAACCATCATTTAAAATAGCCAAGAGTTCGTTTTCCATAGTGTCAGGAATGAATCTACTGAAGTAAACAGTCTTGTTGCATCAACAAGCATCGTTTCAATTACATGGCCGCAGAATGGATTTTGACAACGTGCCAAGTGAGAGGGACCCAATCGACCAATCAGGGCGGGGACTCGACGACTGCCTAACTGTGGTACCTATTGGTTGCGTGCCACAACAGCTAGATTCCGGCAGTTAAGCAACGCTGAGCGTGGTGAGAACTTGGATGGCTGACCGCCACAGCTAAGCTCCGGCAGTTAAGCAACGGTCAGCATGGTGAGCACTTGGATGGGTGACCGCCGCCTCGACCAATCACAGTGAAGCGGGACTGCAAGCATCATGAGGTTGCTAAGCGACACCAGTAAACGCCTGGTATCCATCAAGGCAAGATCGCTGATACATAATCGACCTGAAGATGGTTACTGAGCTAGTAGCCGAAAGCTTGTCGCTTTATAGTAAAATCCGGCTGCAAACCCTAGAAGATTTGTGGTCATTTATTCGCCGGGAAAGCCTGCATTCGCATATAAGAACAACTTGAATGTCACATAGTATCAATGCCAGAGGTTTTATCCTCATTTAATGAAGAGCATAAATTTTGTATAATTTTCTAAAGAGTTGTTAAGGAAGCAGTCCAGAGCAATAATTTGTGTGTGTGTTTTTGATGACCAGAGAATGAATCTTATAAATGTGTTACAGAGGGGGGGGGGGGGAAAGTTTTTTTTTAAGCTCTTTTGAGTAAGTTTGCGATGTATTTTGTAACCAGTTTTAGTAAGATGTCAATCAACTGGACCTTTAAGCAAAATTAGGTTTTGAGTGGTTTTTATGCACTGGCTACCAAAATAGTTAACATAATTTTCCATTATTAATAATAAATGTTTCCTACACACTTACAGATTCCACTTTTTTTTTTGCCAATGTTTGTTCCGCATATCTTTCACAGGGTGATCACACATGTTAAGAAAGGGGAATTCATTCTCCTGCATATAAATTGAGGGGTAGTCGTCCCATATACAGGGTGTCCAGAAAAGGACTCCCTGATTTCAAAATTAAATATCTCGAAAACAAAGATCGATAGAGGAATGCAGTAAACGGAATGTTTATTGTGACAGCTGTAAGAAGTGTATACAGCAGTGTGAAATAATAGTTACAAAAGCTGCTAACAGATGGCGCTGTACGCTCATATCAGCATACATTAGTGAAATAATCGTATGAAAACAATCTTTGCAAACAACCACATCACAACGTTTTCAAAATGTTCACCATTGGCACGTTTCAATGGTGGAACTGATCGCCCTGAGCTTCGGATCACTATTTAGGCATTACGTATGGCGATTACAGCACCATCTGTTGGCAGCTTTTGTAACTATTATTTCAAACTGCTGTATACACTTCTTACAGCTGTCACAATAAACATAAACATTACTGCATTCCTCTATCGATCTTTGTTTTCGAGATATTTAATTTTGAAATCAGGGAGTCCTTTTCTGGACACCCTGTATCAGTGTACAGTGGTTTCTTCAAAAGGACCCCAGTTTGAGATAATCGCATGTGAAAAATCCCAGTGACTTTTTAAACACAGTAGAGCAGCGGTTCCCAACCTGTGGGTCGTGGCACAATCAAGGTTTTTATCACAAAAATATATCTTTTATTTTATCTACATATTTAAAAAATATATCACAATATTTTACAAGTGCAATAATCATGAAAGCTATTAGCTTAAATAATAACTTTGTGAGAAAAAAAAGTTTTCTGAAACAGTCAGTCGGTATTATGCAATAACCACGTTGTGAGATATAGCAGCTTCAGCAATCGCGCAATCGTTATGGCGACCCCTGAACACCCCCTCTCCCGCCCTGCTCTAGAGTGGAGATGCGTGTGCGTACCATCTACAGTTTTACTTCACTCATTGTCATTTTCTTGTTTATTCTTGAATCAAAACCAAAGTCTTTGATTAAAACAGTCTTTATCTGCTTTGTGACAGTGAGTTTTGTGTGCTTTTTGTTTTGACTGAGAATAGATTTAATGTGATAAATCGTGGAATTCCATCAGTCAACTTGATGAGGTGATGCAGCCATCTCGCGGCCTATAATATGTTTCTTGTTATTGCGATAGTATATCTTTGTACGAAAATTCGCCTTTTCGTAGGATAGGACAGTCGATAGGGTATCGAGGTCATGCAACAGTTCCCATTCTGATATTAGATACACTCTCATATTAGGTGGGTCGCGAAAAATTTTTTTACTTAAAAGTGGGTCGGGAACTGCTGCCGTAGAGCATTGATAATCCAAACTAATTGGGAAAGAGGGTGGTTCGGATTTTCAATTTAATCGATTACAAAATATACTATAGTATAGTTTTGAGAGTTTGATACAATAATGTATTAAGCATTTTTTTACCTTTTATATTACATTAGCTGGTTATAATCTGTACTAATATTATAAATGCGAAAGTAACTCTGTCTGTCTGTTACGTTTCTTGGTCTAAATGGCTAATCCAATCGTGATGCAATTTGGCATTAGGATGGACATAGGATACTTTTTCTGTACAAATAGTACATATTGTCATGTAATTTTGAAAAATTACCGAAACTAACAGAGATTGACGTTCAGGATGTGTAAGACTGTGGTTCCTTACAGTATCAGGGGCTGGTAGTTCAGTGGTAAACATGCTTGCTTACTACTGTTTGGACCATTAGTTAAACCACCACCACCACATCCCCGCACCTTCATTTGTTTTTCTGTTTGTAAACATGTTGGAAACTGATACTCTTTATGAGACAGGTTCGATGGTAGAATGATATAATGTCAGCTTTCCTGTCATATTATGCTGACTCGGTGTTGTTTGTGAACAATTCTAAGTTACTAACAGCTTTCTGGCAATTAAATTCTAAGTCCACGCATACGAAGTCGCGGGTATCAGCTAGCATTTTATATACCTCAGTCAAACACAAAGTCACCGACAAAGCAAAAGAACTGATTTACAACTGTCTCATCTGTAGGCATATTGCTACTGACTCCTGATTTTACTTGGTTTAATATTGAAAACTTTTAAATCAATAACAAAAAGCTGGGACAAACAAGGGCAGGTTTCAGATTTCTATAAGAAATTCCAAACTACTGACACATTGAAAGTCTGTTGTTGCATCACAACAAACATTCAACATCAGACAGGTCAGTTGGATACTGAGGCTATAACACAAATTAACGCCCAAAAGGATTAAAGTCACTGTATCTTATTCTTTGTTAGTGGGATTCAGAAACAAAAGTGCACTGTAGAGAAAAAGTTTTTGTTTCTGTCAAATAGTAAAAAAAAGTTTGGATAGTTATTGAAATTCTACTGTACTAGAATTATTGGTGTGAATTCTCAAGTAGCAGCGTGGCCTAGGTGTTGAGGTATCCATTTTATAATTTGCAGACTCGACTGCAAATACCCCTACTGCCAAATACAGGGCGTTCGCCGGGAAACGCAACCCTCCCAGTCTGTTGCCGTCGGCAACTTGCTCGGTCAGCGGAGCCAGCGGTTCCCGCCACACGGCACCGTGAATCACCGCACTGTTTAACACCTCCGCTGCCCCAACAGTGCAGTGCAGTGACCCTTACATTGTTAAGAACGGTTTCTTTGCATTGTAGCTAGTTTGTGACTTCAGTCTCTTATTAATCAGTGTTGTGAATAAACGTTTCTTTGCGGTTTGGCTGGTTTAGGGCTTCATACTCTTACTAATCTGTACCGTGTTTGAGTGTGAGTAAAATTATGGTACGTTACAGTTTGCAACAAAGAATGTTTCTCTACAATACATATGTGAAGAAGAAGTCGTTTAAAAAGTGTCGCAGTAAATTTCGTCGCGAATATCCTGGCGCTTTACTGCCAGCTAAATCAACAATTCTGCGTCTGGTTAAAAAAGTAAGAGAAACGGGTTCATTTTTTAACAAAAAAAGACTGTCGGTCAACTGTATTCTCACAGAGGAGAAAATTGACGATATCGCTTTTCGACTAGAACAGTCACCCAAAAAATCATTAAGTCAGTTAGGGCAGCAGGCAGGCGTATCTAAGACGTCAGCTTGGAAAGTAACAAAGCTAGTTCACTTAAAGCCGTACAAAACAATTGTGGTGCATAAAATTACAGAAATAGACCAGGGGCCTAGGATTAGATTTTGCAACTGGTACCTGCAGGGTGTCCACGATGGCACTGTTGATCCGCAACTGTCGTTTTTCTCTTATGAGGCCTGGTTTCATCTGAGTGGTTATGTTAACGCTCAAAACTTAAAAGTGGGTGTTTGGTGTGCGATTAGTGCTTCGAGAATCATAGGTCCAATTTTCTTCCGTGAAACTCTTACTTCCGCAAGATATATCGAAAATATTGTGAAACCGTTTTTCGAGAAACTTACTGAAGAAGAAAAATTGTACGGCTATTTTCAACAGGATGGGGCGACAGCTCACACCGCTAGAAATTCGCTTGCTGCACTTGACGAAGTGTTTTATGATCGTGTAATCAGCTGTGGGTTGTGGCCCGCCAGATCACCGGATTTAAACCCTTGTGACTTCTACCTTTGGGGTAAACTTAAGGGTAAGGTGTACGAAGGAAATCCTCACACATTGGAAGAACTTGAGGAAAAAAATCTATCAAGTAATAATGTCCATTGACAAAGGTGAAATCCAGCGTGTGTCTCGAAATATGTTCAGAAGATGTGAAATGTGCATTACACAAGAGGGTCAACACTTCCAGCATCTTTTATAAGGTAAGCTAATGAATTACGACACATTTAAATGCTTAGCACATACAAGTTTATGAAGCGTAATTATTGTGAAATAGTCCGCGGCCGACGGTCGAACAATGCCGGAAGCTGACCGCTCGCTCGCCGGGAGCAGTTTCTTCCTTGTAGCGCTAACAGTGGGTTGCGTTTCCCGGCGAACGCCCTGTAGATTGATTGATTTCATTTCAACTTCATTTACATACTTTTATTGCATGAAATAATATTTAAAACAAATTACATTACTTGGATACAACAAACACAATTTTAGCCAATATATCGACAATGGCTTCATAATATAACTTACCCATAGCCGCACAAGATGGTAAATTTACATCTGACAAAAGCATTTTGCAACATTTCTAGATGTTTGTCACTTCTCCTTTCATATCCTCATTGAGGGGAAAAAATGATCTTATGGGCATTATTTATTTTGTTTAAAAAGTATGAAAGATCATACCAATTTTATTTGAAAACATCAAAATGATGCGGGGCATGTTTTTTTTTAAGTAAGTACCATTTTGAAATTAAAAAAATACGTGAAAATATATACCAATAATTTTATTTTTATATGAAAGCCTGTACCTTACTCTACTTTTCTACATAATTCCCTTCAATATTGAGGCACTTTGTAAGCTACCTTACTTTTATATCTTTAATAATCAGCTAAAAAGCGACGAGAAATAGGGTTAATGTTACTACACGGTACCACAGCTTAGAAGCAAATTCACAATCCCTTAAAGTCAGAAAAGTAGATAAACAGATAACAATAAGAATAAATAAATAGTTTAAGGTAGAGGATCACTTTTAAACTCACCTAAATAAGCGTAATCCTTAATCATCCAAAATTGTAAACAACCTAGTTGGGTTACGTGATCATATCACTAAATTTTCCAAACAGTTTGAGACTGTAAAACACTAGTATAATAATAATTATACTAATGAGAGTAAAATTCACTGATAATTTGTAGTTTCAGGTAGATTAAAGACAGTAAACACGAAGTTTAAACAAACTATACATGTGGAATCTTTAACTTGAATAGATAATTTTCGAGCTTAAAAAGTAGTTTTTATGCTACCAAATAATATTACAAATAACATTTTTTAATGATTTTGATCTATTCAACATTTTTTAAGTTTCAAGTAATTGGTGGTTGTCGAATAAAAGATATAAGTAATTTTAAAGTCACAAAATAAAACGAAAATGAGGTCACTTATAAAATAGAATTACGAACCTTTAAAGCCACTTCAGTAACTAAAAACACTTGCAGAAAACTTAAAGTAAAGGAAAGCTCAGTAAATAAAATTTTTGTGAAATAAGTAGTAAATAAAAAAATAGTAATTTCAAGCAGAATTTTAAGACAAAGGTTTCTATGTCGGATTTTAGAAAATTAATAACATTTGGAATACTTAACGGATTTTAAAGAAAGTTAGCTCATTGGAATCAGCAGTCGTGTGAGAACAATTTTGCAATAGTTTAAACTAAAAATTATAAACATGAAAAAATTATTCGGTAAGTCAAAACAACCACACAATTTCACTAACGAAAATAAATGTTTTGCAAGGATTTGACAAAATTTGAGACTAAAACCCACTAATCATAAAACAATTCTAAGGAGACGCTCTACATTTAGTGATTTTCTGAGAGCCCGCCGTTAACATATTTTTCTTGAACATTTTTTGATTTCGGTAGTAAGATGCCATTCTGATAAAAGGAAGAGCGGGTTGGACGGTTTCAGTAGACTGGATATCTCGGTGGCGTACAGACGTGTAGTTGGATTCAAGCGCGTTGTGGCATGGGGGATCATGGGAAGACTTAGAAACAGGAAGTGATGGCAAAGCTCTTCAGGGTGGCCATGTTGAAAATTTGAATTTGGTAATACGTGTGGACAGTTGGGAGGAGTGTGAATTTTCTGTTCGGGGTTCGGCGGTCCTGTTTTGCTTCATTTCTTGCAACTTACGTGTGATGAGTAGTATGATGCCTTAGCTAACTGCGATATAAGTAATATGTGGAACTTTTTGAAGAATACATTGCTTTCGTGATCTGAACTTTGAAATTTTTCATTTCTAAGATAGTTCCTGTCTTACCTAGGGTTTATTTAGGTGAGTGGCGGCCATTTCTATTGTGCAGTTAGCGATTTCTGAAGGTTAATCACAGTTTCCGAACATTTGTCAAACATTATCAGTATTATGTAGGAGCAACAGTTTAGGTGGAGAAGCTGATACTCACCCCGGTATGCGGCTTAGCCCCTAACAACTTGTCATAACGTAGTACCAGTTTTTGAAAACCCTCCTCATAGAAGTCTACCGCCTGACTTGTTGACCACTGCATCACAACTGTTTTGACTTTGTTATCGTCTTCAAGACGCTGACCGCCCAGGTATTTATTCACGTGCAGGAACAGATGGTAGTCACTGGGCGCCAGATCAGGGCTATACGAGGATGATCTAGAGTTTCCCAACAAAAAGATGTGATGAGATCTTTGGTCTGATTAGCCACATGTGGATGGGCATTATCATGCAGCAAAACGATGCCCTTGCTCAACTTGTCACATCTTTTGTTCTGGATTGAACGGCGCAGATTGTTCAATGTCTCACAATAAGCTGCTGCACTGATTGTCTCATTACGAGGCAGAAATTCCCAAAAAACTGTGCACATGATTTTCCGGGCGGAAATAGTTTGATTGAACTTCACTTTTTTGGGTGAATCTGAATGCCGCCATTCCATGGACTGTTGCTTTGATTCAGGTGTGATGTAGGCCACCCATGTCGCATCGCCCGTAACAATTTGACTTGTGAAATCATCACCATCGTTGTGGTACCGCTCAAGGAAAGTCAATGCACTGTATAAACGTTTGGTTTTATGCATGTCCGTTAAAATTTTCGGTAATTCAAGTGCTCGGTCACAATGCCATACAAACGCTGAGAAACATTAGGAAAGTCATCACACAAGGAGGAAATCATAAAGTGTCTGTTTTCTCTCACCTTACTGTCCACTTTCTGCACCAAACTTTCATTAACAACCGAAGGACGCCCACTCCGTTGTTCATCATGCACATTTGTGCGGCCATCTTTAAATGCTCTCACCCACTTTCTCACCATTCCATCACTCATAATGTTTTGTCCATAAACTGCACAGATCTCACAATGAATATCGATCAGTTTTAAGCCTTTAGCACAAAGAAATCTTATAATAGCCCGTACTTCACAGTCGGCGGGACCCACGATTATCGGAGGCATCTTAAATACTCAGTGAACAACGTAAACAAGGAAGAATTAGACTGTAATGGCGTCAGTGCGTAGGCAAGAGATGCAGGTACCCAGTGCGCATGCACAGAACGCCGACCGTAACGCTGCAGCCACGGTGTGACAAAACGGTACTTACTTAAAAAAATACGCCTCGTAACTATTAATAACAAATAAAAAATAATGCTGTATTTGTCATTTGGTATAAATGATAATTTTTAAAAAATTGTCAGTAGGGGTATGCAAACCAGAGTCAACAAATTATAGGGGTACTTGAAAACACACACCAATACTGCTACTGTTTAAAAGTCATTTCTATGAGGGAGGCGGATCCCAACATCTCAATAACTGGGGCCCACTTGAGAAATGACTGTACCACCCTTCAACACATACGTGGGAGATTGAAATTCATTGTTTACATATCTGATGGTTCCCTTGGAAGTAAAATATTCCAGCCAGATTCCTATGCCCCCCCCCCCCCCAAAAAAAATTCCATATCCTTATGCTGGAAATAAAGTGTTATTTCTTGGTCATTGTTGTTATTTCTTTCCTTCAGTTAACAACCTGGTTGCACTTACCTGCCTTGCAGTAATGTATACACCTTTCCTTTTGCACACACCCAGCTGCTTACTCTGAGGAAAAGCTTCACTTTCAAATTTGAACATTATATACTGTGAGGTCGAGATCAAAAACTTTGAAATGAAGATTGCGCCCAATGTAAATCAAATTTGAGTAGTAAAATGTTTTCCTGTCCAACTGCATTAGATCCCTCTACCTTTCACAAAGTGAACCACCACTGAGGAATGGGACTCCCGCCCTGTGAAGTTTTTATTTGTTTTAAAAATTGCATTTCTAGCTAAAGCAAGAACAAAACTGGGTTCTATCTCAAAAACAGCATTCATTTAGAGCAGTGTTTCCCAACGTGGGGCCCACGCCCCACAGGGGGGCAATTTGGTTTTTTTAGGGGGGCAATTTAGAAATTGACTTGATACGACTTTACCGCTTTCTCTTTGGGTTATTTAAACACAATGCCAGATATGGTTACAAAATATAGCAAAAAAGCAAATTCTTAAAAGAATCACACTAAATTGCCATAATAAATGTTTATTATAAATCTTTTGAATTTGAATTTTAGTATTTCATTATATGTTTTTTAATTTTACTTAAAGTGTTTTCTTTCAAAAACCATCCTATATCAGTTTCTTTAATAACAAATAATTTTTTAAAAAATGTTGAAAGTGGGACATGGCCAAAAAAAGGTTGGGAAACACTGATTTAGAGTATCTTTGCAATCCATATGAACCGTCATGGTGATTCTGATCAAAACATCAATGATTTTTCCTCCCTGAAGGACCTGGAAATCATGGGTCTGAATCCTCAAACTCAGATATGGGCCCCTTTATGAAAAATAGAGATTAGCAGGAAAGTGTCAGGTATTTTGTGTGGTTTACCCAAATCACTGAAAGTAGTATGTCTGTTTAGAGGGGCCATTATTTTCTGATTCACAATAGTCACTTAGAATTTTTCCGGAAGTCTTGTTAAGAAGACAATACAAGTAGAGCAGAAAATTTGTTTTTTCAATCATTCTGTGTGTTTTAATATACAACAGACTCTTTGCCAAATTTTCTGTAGGTGCAGGTAACAGAACCAGACGAATATATTTTATGGCAATTTCATTGTCACCATTATCCAATTATTTACAAATTTTAACGATGTTTTGAAATTTAAATGCAATTAGTTGTATGTGGCTAGTTTACCATATGGAGAAATTAACCCATTTCATACTACATTTAAGCTATATTACTCCTGGAGATAAGTTCCATTTTTTATTAATGAACGTATTTAAGATTTTTATAGGCTTACCTCACAAATTCATTTGAAGTAGTTATTCCGGATTATGGTGAACAGGTAAGATAAATTATTGGAAAAATAGACAAGAAAGACTGTTGAAGACTTTACAAAAGTCGGTTAAATGCATTTCAGTCACTGTACAATTTTTGTCAACTAGTGACTTAATTTAGTACGTATTTACACACACATCCCTGCAAGTATATCACTGAGATTTGTATAATGTTCTGTAACACATATGAAACGATAGCTTCAGTTTGCTGAAAGAGTTCCTTCCCATACTTCATCTCGCTGTTTTGCTGCAAGTCTCTTTTTCTCTGAAATTATAACCAGTTAAGATGAATAAACTTGTCTAAAACTTAATATTTTGATTCAGCATGAAATCATTTGTTATCTACCTCTTGCTTCTCGCAGAAGCCGCCTCTCTGCTTCTCGTTCCTCACGAGACGTGTTAAGTTTGACTCCCAGAGCACCAGTAACCAAGCGCCTTGCCAGTGCTGCGCAGGTCTCTGGCCGAGATTTGTAGGGCTGCAAGAATTCTGCCGACCTTCTGGCTTTCATTCGTGATTCATGACTTGCCTCACGTAAAGGACGTGTCTTAACAAAGGGATGCTCTGTAGCAAGTACGTCAGCAGCTGAAATATTTGAAACATAATGTTATGACAGATTACAGTGAGAGTAGAAAGAACTAACTTACAGTTAAAATAGGTTGCTTATAATCAAAGAAACACACAATTCGACAGTGTTATATATACTACAACTTGCAGATCCATTATACAATTCAAATTCTGAACTGTTAACTAATAAAGTAACTCATTTTTATGACTCAAGTTGATTGTTAAATAGTAGTTTGTTGTAACATCTACCATATAGGTATGTAAAAATTGGGGAAAACAGCTACTGAGGAACTAGCTGTTTTAGCACTAGTTTAGAAACTTCCTCCACCACCTCCGATGGTCTATTGCGTTCTATGAGTGGCTGCATCTAACGCAAATCTTGCACAAGCCCAGCCGCCTACCTTTGTTAACTTGAAAAAGGGGTTTTCACCCAAAATATTGTTTTTTCTTTGTGTTGCTGCTGCCCTGCTCCCTTCAACTTTGGTGAGTGTTGTGTATATTTTCCCTTTCTTTTCCATGTAAATATTGCCTCGTGGCATTTCTTTCCTTTCATTGTTACCAACTCTTCTTTAAATACACACACAATTATTTATGTGTATTCTCACAGCAGTAAGTTAAAACTGCTTGCAATTCTTTTATATACATATATGGTAACACATAACAAAAACAAATCAGTGAATTTTTTAAAGCCATAACAAACATACTTTTACATCATTCTATTTAGTCAGCACCAAATTTAATAACTGATAGTAGAGATGGGCAGGTCCGAGATTTTAATGGAGTCGGGTCCGGATGTACATCCAGCGCTGCGGACCTGCATCCAGGTTCCGTGTCCGCGGACCTGTATGGGTCCGGCTCTACAATCGGGCGGGCGGAGTGAATGTCGGAACTGGATCTGTGCGGACCTACATCCAGTTACGTGTCCGGCGGAGCTGTATGGGTCCGGTTCTACAATCGGGCGGGGGGAGTGTATGGCGGAACTGGATGTGTAGGGACCTACATCCAAATACGTGTCCGACGGATCTGTATAGGTCCGAACCTACAATCGAGCGTATGGTGGATACAAATCCTACCAAGGAGAACTGCAGTATGAGTTATATCGTGTTCATCCATTAATTAATGAAATGAAAGAATATTAATTCTGATAATTTTTTTTTTATTATTTTTGTCTGAAACTCACAATTGTACGTAATATTATAAAATCACAGCATAATCAGACTTGATAATGATAAAAGTAAAATTTCTGTGGGCTTCTATAAGAATAAAATGAAATCATTTCTTAATAATATTTAAGTTCCACCAAATTTTTTTTTTTTAAATAATCGAAAGTCTTTGTTAACTTAGTTTTTTTTACTAAAAATGAAATTATTCAAGACTCAACATTTTGAGATAATTCTTGCCTTTCCACAATATACCAGCTTAAGAAACAGTTTATTATAAATGAACAAAAAAACAAAATTGCAAGTATAACGTATTTTAAATTGTGAGCGAGAAATTACGTGAGATTTGTTCTTATATTATGTATAGTGTTTTGCTCTGTATACTATGTGAAACTGTTTTGATTGAGTGAATAAAACGTTGTCGTGAGTGCTAAGTCGAGTGCGATACAATGCATTTTAATCAAACAGTAATATTTATGTTTTGCCAACTACCGTAACGTGTTTTTGGTGCTTTCAAAATCTTTATTTTATTTTGTGCAATTTCAGAAACTTTTAATTTCTTTGTAATTTTATTTAATATTATTTCCAATTTAGTTGAAACTATTTTTAAGCAAGATTTAATTCTTATTAATAATAACCGATCGTTTGAGCCATTGTTAGACGTTCTAGAAACGGCTGGATGTGAGGTTTTTCTTTTTTCAATGTCGGATTATAAAATATTTCTGTAAAAGCTGCCAGCACAGTCGCTCGCAATAATGCCACATAATCATTTATATATATTACTAGCTGTTACCCGCGACTTCGTACGCATGGATTTAGAATTTGATTGCTAGAACTGGATATGCAAAGCTGAAAATTATCTAAGATGTCCCAAACAACACTGAGTCGGCATTTTATAACGGGAACGCCATCGATATACCATTCTACCTTCGAACCTGTGTCATGACCAAAACTGTTATTCATATCGGAAAAAAGTATCCTATTTCGTTCCTAAATATACAAAGTATTTCCTTGTCATCGGTATACACATAATTATATTCGTGAAAACGTAAAAAAAAAAGGTGGAGACTTACTTTCGCATATACAATATTGTTAGTTTAGATCACACAAAAACTACCTGTGGAATCAGTATACCGTGAATAAAGTAAACGCTTTCTACCGCCAAAGATTTGCCAGAACATGGTATCCTTACTATAAAATCCTAGCCCCTGGCTCAAACTATGAAAAACAATTCATAAAAATTCTTGCCTCCAGTAGGATTTGAACCCGGAGCAACTATACAGTTTAATATAAGAAGCAAACTCGTTACCACTACGCCATCCCAACTTTGTTAAATAACGTTTCGCATTACAGATATACATGCGTTTATCTTTCACAGTTGAGATAGTTTTCATAATTTAATGACAATATGTTCTTATCTATACATAATATAGTATCCCATCTCGATCCTAAAGTCAAATTTCATCATGATCGGAGTATCCTTTTAGCCCAAGGAACGTAACAAACAGACATAAAGACAAACAGAGTTACTTTCGCATTTATAATATTAGTGTAGATATGTATAATGATCCTTGGAAACTCTACGAACCGCGTTTCTGCAATAAAGAGATGTTAAATGTATTATCTAATTTGTCCTTAAGCCCTCAGAATTAAGAACGTAAAAAATTCTAGACTTTGTGATTAGTCAAACTGAACGTTAAAAGTTTAATAATACTGCAACGCATTAAAATTACAAGTTAAATTATAAGTCCATTCTTATTTAGCACGTAAAACACTCCTCACCTTAGAAGCATGAACCCGACCAATAAAAAAATACTACCGGGTTTTAGCTACCCATTGACATTTAATAGTTATTGTAATTATCTACTAGTAGTCAGACATTAAGAAATATTTTTTCATTTATAATCTCATCTTTAAACAGAACTGTAATCCAATCGTACAGTAAATGACATTAAACTCTTCAGAACATTTATTTCAAATCGGAACTGTAATGAAAATTTGCGTTCCAGCTCCGCGTTGCAGGTCCGGCCGTGGTTCAACCTCTGGCCACTCGAGAACTGTGGCGCTATTATACAGGTCCGGCTGGAAGCAGATCCGACAAGCCCTCGGATGTACATCCATCCCTCGCGCAAGTGATACGGGTCCGCAGAACTGCATCCATCCGGACCTACCCATCTCTAACTGATAGGGCGTGCTTATGATTGTGCATTATATTCTGTTTTGTGAATTATAACAATGGTATTAACAGTACACAACTTCTAAAAGTGCTAGTAAGTATATTATTCAAATATCATTCCAAACACAGATAAACAGAAACTTCATGTTCCACTATAATTAGGGTTGCCAGATGGCCGAGAAATCCAGGAATGTCCCGGAATTTTGTGTCTTGTTCCGTGTCCAGGAATTAAGCGTTACTGTCCCGGAATTCGCGTATAGCAGTTTTTTTCTCAAACTTAAGATCCCACGGGCCATGCCGCGCTCGCAGCAGAGTCCTCCACATTACCGACTACCAGAGACAATATATATAGACTGATCTACTATGATGTAGTGATTTTCAACCAAAGTTGAATTAATAATCTTAAAAGAGGTGCTATAGATAAATATATATAGGTTATGTAGCATAATTTTTATCTAAAATACAACTTTCTTTAATTAATTTGAATATTTGTTCACTCCTTAAACATACCACTAAAATACGTTTTTAATCCCCCTAAATGTCCCGGAAATTATAATCCTGTATCACTAAAAAAAAACCTTTCTAACCCCAGAAATGTCCCGGAAATTATAATCTTGTATCTGGCAACCCTATCTATAATTGATGTTAATACATTTTTTGTTGAATTGGAACCCATCAACAATACAACTAGGGAATCTTCAATTTTGTTGTAGTGTAAAAATTCACTTAACTACTTTCCTTGTGATACGAAAAGATATTTACAGAGGAGGTTATTAAAGAAGGATTCATGCAGGAGAAAAACAATGTAATGCTCCATATGCATATATGTATATAATCTGGCTTAATGCCTCATTATGTTGTGGTCATTAGAGGCAGGAAGGAACTGAGGGCAAAAAAGGTAAGTCCTTTGAAAGAAATCCTGGCATTTGCCTGGAGTGATTTGGGAAATCCATGGAAAACCCAAATCTGTATTGTCAGAAAGGGAATTCGAACCCATATCAAGGCCAGAGTATTAGCACTCACCCACCATGTTCGGTCTCCAACTATAACAATTCCCACAATTATAATCGGTTGCTTATGACATAGGCAATAACCCTGGCCATTAAAAGCAATCCTTCAAATAAAACTTTTTACAGCCAGCAAGTAGCAGCCCTGCAACAAGTAATGTCCTTTCACTGAATATGTATCATATTTCACTTCACATTCTAAATTCAAATGTGTTTATCTGCTCTATCTTTACACGCTAGCTTTCAGTACTATTCTCCTAAAATAAGCTTCGATATTCATATTTCCTTTATTATTATTTTTTATATCAAATCAAATATGGAACGTAATAGAAAAGAAATTCAAGCTATGTCATAGTCTTCATCACTGTTCAACTGGATAGTTAAGTCACAATGTTTCCACAGCTGGCTCTGCTGTGGTTCATCAGGTGAAGTATTTGTCCCCTAGTAATTATTATGGTGATATTACAGAAATACTGTGACTACCTTATAAATGATAAGTCTCCTTTTCTAGAAATATCAAGTGGAAGTCAGATGGTACCATTTTCACAGTGTGTACAGGAAACCAATGCACCACTGATATTACTTGTGGACTACCAGTTCAATTAAAGATCTCACTGGTTTATCTTGAATACTAATTTCCTATAGGATAAAGTGAGGCATCTTGACTAATTTTTTCTTCAAATTTTTGCTGAAAATCAAATGGGCATTTATTCCCAGTACATACACAAAGACTAACAATAGAGAAACAGCCAATGTCTGGATATGGATACCATATGCTGAGAGAATAAATATGGGAAAAAAGTGGAAGAATTCCTGCATGTCATTGTATAATGAACATTTTGCAGCCCACCATTAGGATACAAAATGTTATGTGCTCAATGAATGATTACCCAACATTTATTAAATCTCAAGTGAATATGGCATATTTGGTCAAACAGTCAAGAGTGCTGTAGTGATCATCAGTGTGATTTGCACTTGCTGTAGCTGAATAACAAAGCATGCATTAGAAAAATGCCAAAAAATAAATTTAACTAAATCTGAATTTTTAGTGCAGAGTTTCATTTTCAAAAATTCAAAGACTGACTTCGAATAACATACCACTATCTGTAATCATAGGCTTCCACGACTGGATTCAATGGTCTCTTAGCTGTCCAAGTTACACATCATCGTGTAAAAAGCCAACATTAAGGCTGTCATTTTGAAGCCTTCTTTCTGCACAGAACTGCACTGGCTGCAACATGATGACTGAAATGTTGGCTTTTTACACAATGATGTGGCATCATCCATACAACCAAGAGACCATTACTGCTATTTGGTTACACAAAAGTTTACACAGTTTAGTTAAGTGAAAAGAACCAACACTAGTAACCAGTAACATATTTTTTTTTAATTTATTATATTATTAATAAAATTACTTTTATTTATCTTTATCCACACCACTTATTCCACCACTCATTATCAGTGAGTTCTTCCTGCTATGCATAAATACTTTCAAACTGGAATTAACCCTCATCACAACACACATTGCCCATCCTACCAACAACAAACCACCACTTAACTCAATCATTTAAATGTCATCTGTGGTGACAACATGCAATGCAAACTTTACTTGGGAAAGATTATTCCAAATAAGGGGATAATTTATCATGGATGAGAACATGATGTTGAAAGGGCAAGAAAAACAGCTTTTTTTCTTCCCATTTTTCCCTTTCTAAGCCAATGTATGTCACATTCTTAATCAGTATACACAGACGGAAAAAAAAAATCCCAACACCAAGAAAGACTTGTGTTAGATAAACGAAATTTGGTAGGCGTGTTTATACATCTGAAAGATGACATCGATTCAAATTTCGCGCTTCGCGCATAAGTGTGGCGCTAGTAGCGCTACTCAGAGCTTGCAAATCAGGTTTGCTTTAAATACGCGCTGTAAAGTTTGTGAACGTTATTTACCGCTGAGATTTGACATAGTGAGTTGATGTTAGCCAAGAATGCCTTTAAGAAGACGAAGAAGCCATTATCAACAGCTCACCGAGTTTGAACGAGGTCGTGTAATAGGGCTACGAGAAGGTGGATTTTCTTTTCGCGATATTGCAGAAAGACTTGGCCGGAATGTATCCACTGTGCATGATTGTTGGGTGCAGTGGTCAAGGGATGGTACTGCCTCAAGAAGACCGGGTTCCGGGAGGCCACGTGGCACTACTGAGAGGGAAGACCGCCGTATTCGGCGTACAGCTGTGGCACATCGTACTGCGTCTGCGGCAGAAATTCGAGCTGTAGTTGGTACCACAGTGACACAACGAACTGTTAGAAATCGGTTACTTCAAGGACAGCTCCGAGCCAGGCACCCTGTAGCGTGCATTCCACTGACTACAAGCCATCGCCGTTTGCGACTCCAGTGGTGTCAAGCCAGAGCTCATTGGAGGACGGAGTGGAGATCTGTTGTGTTTTCTGATGAAAGCAGGTTCTGCCTTGGTGCCAGTGATGGCCGAGTGTTGGTCAGAAGGAGGCCAGGGGAACGCCTGCAACCAAACTGTCTGCGGCCTAGACACACTGGACCTACACCTGGAGTCATGGTCTGGGGAGCAATTTCCTATGACAGCAGGAGCACTCTTGTGGTTATACCAAACACACTGACTGCAAATTTGTACGTCAGTCTGGTAATTCAACCTGTAGTGCTGCCATTCATGAACAGCATTCAAGGGGGAGTTTTTCAACAGGATAACGCTCGCCCTCATACCGCTGTTGTCTCGCAACGTGCTCTACAGAGTGTCGACATGTTACCTTGGCCTGCGAGATCACCAGATCTGTCTCCAATTGAACACGTATGGGATATCATTGGACGACAACTCCAGCATCATCCACAGCCAGCACTGACCGTCCCAGTATTGACAGCACAAGTACAACAAGCATGGAACTCCATACCACAAAGTGACATTCGAAACCTGTATGACACAATGCATTCACGTTTGCAGGCTTGCATTCAAAATTCTGGAGGTTACACCGGCTATTAATTTAACAGTATTTCACATTTGAAATGCATTTTCTTGAGCTTAAATTAACCTGTGATCTTGAAAATTTAATCAATTAAACATGTTAACTTGACAAATGCATTGTCCAAATTTCATTACTCTACAATAATTTTTTCTTGGTGTTGGGATTTTTTTTTCCGTCTGTGTATTTAGTTATTTATTTGCAGTTAATGTATATCTTCTACTACCTTTTTTTCATCCCATGTGCAAGTAACTAAATGTTGATCATTGTGGAAAAAGTGCTTTCAAACAACACATGCAACATGCATGAATATTAATTACACATTTATGTTATATTTTAGCCACTTTCTTGCTTACCAATAAGTGAACTACTGAACACACCAAGTGCATGTGTGTTATCAACCCATTTGATTTCAAAACCTCCATTCTTGTAAGGTGAAAATATAGCAACAAGATCTTCTGTTTTCAATGAAGCTGGGAAGTTATAAATTTCCACTACATGTGAAAACTCATCACCAGGATCAAGCAGAATTTCTGGCCTATTTTGATAGCTGTTGTAGTCCGACTTTGGTTTTTCAATTTTTTACTGAGCCAACAGCATTTGTTAACTGTGGGTTGAAAGAATACATTTTTTTAATTCTCAATCACTATTAACATACAGACATTAAAAACATATTTTAGCAACAAATCTTTTAACAGAAAATCAACTAATTAATATTAAATAAAATCGGTTTTAGTTGATAACCCAGTTAACTGCAGAACATGACAATCTTCCTGCAATATAAAACTGAAAAACATTTTTACCATTAAGCACATGCAATCCAGCTTTCGGATAGAAATAGTGAATCAAGCAAAATGTGACAAAAATGCTTTGACAAAATTTTCAACATTAATATTAAACGCAGATGTAATATCTATTATCACTAACTTTAACTATAAACGTTCACTTGTCACGGGTGATATCAGTACTGTGCTGATATTTAAATATATACACATCACACACAGGATAGGAATACAGGGCCGTAGCTAAGGGGGGGCATCGTGGGGCAATGCCCTACCTTAAAATTCCAATGCCCTACCTTAACCATCAACTAAGATAATTTGCTAATTAACTGTTTGTTAATAGTATGAAATGATGGGAAAAAAATAATTTACTACTAATGTAGCTACGTGTAAATAATTCCATTAACTACAGTTTGTCAGTATCATATACTAATTCTTTATTCTGCCCACAGGTGGCATTTGGATTATATATTATGGTGTTCGTTAGTGTAGTGTAGGAACAATTGTTTATTTATTGCTGTGAACTGAAAACCGATTGATTTTGCGATGGATAATACGCGCTTTCTTTAGCAAAAAACAAAAAGTTGAAGAGGAAATTGACCACGAAGGACCTCATTCCTCAAAACAGATGGAAGCAATACAATTGCCGCTTCTAGTCCTATAGAAACAGATTTGTTGAAACATGTTGGTAATGTTAGCTGTAGTATTCCTTTTGATATTGCACAAATTGGAGAACCGATAAAGCAAGTTATTTTAGATGTATATCTAAAAGAAAATAATAGAACCTTTATAGCGGACTGGTTCAAGTGATATAAATGGTTGCAGTATTCAGTCGAGAAATATGCTGCTTTTTGCTATTCTTGCCAGCAATTTTTAACAAATGGATGCAAACAAACTTTGTACTTTTCGACAGGATTCAGAAACTGTAAAAATACCACTGATTAAAAAACTTGCTTTCAAAACATGAAAAATCCAATTCTTATACACTACCATAGTGATGTGGCAAGACAAATTAAATACATAGAATACCTACTTATACAACTAGCAGTGTTGAAACATTGATATGTCGAAAAGCATTAGAAAAAAATAGGTCTTGTGTGACATTCATTATTGAAGTAATAGAATTCTTAGTAGTCAATGAATTGGGTTTGAGTGGAAATTATATTTTGGAGGAAGGAAGAAAAAAAAAAGGATTATTTCGGAATTTGTTTGAATACACCTGCATAAAACATCTGAATTTGAAGGAGGCTCTGTCATATACCACAAAACGCAACATATCATTCTCCTGAAAACCAAAATAAAGTAATTCAAGCAGTGCGAAGTTCCATTGTTAAAGATATTGAGGAATCTGACGTGAACTGGTTTACTCTAATGGAAGATGGGACAACAAATAAAAATAACTGCGAAAATATTGAATAGCAATACGTTACATTACGGATAGATTCGTGAATGTTGTTGTTGTTGCTGTTGTTATTCCGGCTTTAGGGCACGTCAACGTCGAGGTTATTAGCGCCATGACTAATACCTGGAGTGACCACGTGGCATAAATCTCGATTGGCCAACTGTAAACGTGTCGGCCACACAGACAGCAGAATAAAATATAATACTGACTGAAATACCGTCCGCATGGTCAACAGCAAAATAAAATATAAAACTGCAACAATGGCTATAGACTGGGCACAAACATTAACTGGTTTGCTGTAAAAGGGCCAGCCAGATCAATACAACGAACTAACTGGTTGGCTGTAAAAGGGCCAGCCACATATAAAATGTCAAACATAAAGACGTACACATAGATTCATAAAAAGTAAGAATGGTTCTTGAGTTTATGGTTGTAAAAGGCCATCAATCCAATCTAAAACCTAGGCCGATCTGCCCAAAATTTTTGGGACACGACCGGCCAAGCTACAAAACTTTAAAACCTTGGCCACGTTGTCACTGTCATCGTTTAAAATAAGGGACAGATCGTTGGCTAGGTCAACGTCTGCCCATAGATCTAAAAATATCACACAGTCAGTTACAATGTGGCGCACCTTCAAAGGTACGCCACAAGCATAGCATTCCAAAGGGTCCTCTCGGCGGAGAAGGAAATCATGAGTCAGAGGACCCTATACGGAGGCGAATAAGGAGAACCTCATCCCTCCTCGCCCACTGGAAGGAGCTGCTCCACGGCTGAACTGTCTGTTTGATCAACCGGACCTTATTATGCTCGACTTCCAACCACTGCCCCTGCCATACCTCAAAAACAATTCTCTTCGCCGCCGAGGCAAGGTCTAACTCTGGGACCGGAGTAAAGGCGTTAGGACCTTGTCGCAGGTTAACTTGGCAGCTTCATCAACTGCCTCGTTCCCCCTGATTCCCACAAGGCCGGGTACCCAGCAGAATAAAACCTCCTTCCCACAGGATTGGGAGGGAAAGGAGGGGGTCCTAGATGTCCTGGACTAGATGGTCTGCTGGGTACATATTTCCTAAGGTCTGAATACAGATTAGGCAATCACAGCAAATGATCAATCTCTTATTGCGGATTACTTTCATACGCTGGAGCGACTTTAACACAGCGTGACACTCGGCGGTGTAAACGCTGCATCAGCCATCAAGTTTGTATGTGTTAAGTCTGAATGCATAACTAGATCGTGCACGGGACTGCATATGTAGGTAGTGTCGCACCATGAGGAGATGGTAAGTAACGGCTCGCCAGAGTCAGCACAAATGCTGACAATCGGGCTGGTGTGGTAAGCACCCACGGCGAGCCAAATACCTACATGGTGGACACTATCCAGCATCCGGAGATAACTGTTCCGTGCCGATCCATAAACGATGCAGCCATATTCCAGACGCGACCGTTCAAAGGCTGTATAAAATTGTAGCAGGCAGGAGCGATCAGCGCTCCATGACCGGCCACAAGCTATCGGCGGCTTGTCTTTCGATAATATTGTCCGGCAGAGAACCCGCGAAGACTTTGTATTTAAAGCTTTTGACGCTCTGGCTTTCACATCTTTAAGATGTGGTAGCCAGGTTAGCCTACTGTCTAAAATGAGGCCCAGAAACCGAGCAGATTCTGTAAAACTTAAAACGGTGTTCCGCAAGGTAAGGTGGGGCTCTGGTAAAATACTTCTACTACAAGTAAAAAGTACACACCGGGTTTTGTCGGCAGAGAAACGAAAACCTGTGTGCACTGACTATTCATCCAGCTAGTTCAGCGCGAGTTGCAGCTGCCGCACGGCGCTTCTCAGGCTGGACGATGCAATAAAAATTATAAAGTCATGTACATATAAGGAGTATTGTATGTGACTCCTTATAACGCTTGAGACACTATTAATCGCAATAGCGAAAAGGGTCACGCTTAAAACTGACCATTGAGGAAATACAGTTTTCCAGAATAAAAAGATCAGACACTTCACTACCGACTAGGTACCGAAAGCAACGACCCGATAAAAACGGTTTTAAAAAACAGGGCAACTTTCCTCTAAATCCCCATTCATGTAACTCCTTTAAAATAACATGTCGCAAAGTAGTATCGTAGGCCTTTTCAATGTCGAAAAACACACCAATGACGATTTGGCTGCGGATAAACGCATCTTGAATTGCAGCTTCCAGCAGGATCAGGTTGTTCAAATGGAATTGAACTTCCTGAATCCACAATGAAAGCGGCTCAGGTTTTGGGATTCTAGACACCAGACGAGGTGGTGATTTAAAATCCTCTCCAGTGACTTCCCCATACAGCTTGTCAATGCAATGCTACCATAACTACATACAATTTGTCTTTCCCAGGTTTTAAAATAGGAATGAGTGTTGCTTCTTTCCACGAGTCGGGGAAGTGTCCTCCGGTCCAAATATGATTAAAAATATCTAAAAGGTACTCTTTAGCATCATTACTAAGATGCCTTAGCATCTGGCACTGGATCACATCAGGCCCTGGAGCAATGTCGTTGGCGATGTTTAGCGCAGACTCCAGCTCCCAGGATGAAAACAGGCTGTTATACGCCTCTGTGTCCGACGAATCAAAGCACAGCGTTCACCTTTCGGCAGCAGTCCTTCGCTGCTGGACCTGAAGGTCCAAGGTGTCAGACGAAGTGATGGTAGCGAAGTTCTCCGTCCTCAGCTGGGCTAGGCTTCGTTCGTCAGTACCTAAACGTCCTTGATTCAGTAATCAAGATACTGGTGGGTGGGAGTACCTTCCAGATATATGGCGGATTGACTCCCATACTTTGGATGATGTAGTGGAACGATTGATTGTGTTCACAAAGGCCTGCTATGACCTTTTCTTGCTCTCCTTAATCACAGGACGTGCCGTCTGTGATCCGGAATAGCGGGACGACATTCATCATACCACCAGGGGACGGACGTCCTTCACAACGTTTCGGAGCTTTTAGGCATTGAGACGTCAGCTGCATGGAGAATCGCTTCTGTAAAGTGATTCACCTTATCCTGCATGCTTTCGTGAGAATGTTGGAAGAGTTGCCAGTTTGCATTCTTGTCTTTCCACTTGCGTCGTGTGTTCCCTCTTCCACACTCGACACTCGTATATGTGCATCCATATGGGGAAGTGATCACTTCCATTAAGGTCGCGATCCACTTCCCAATGCACGGAGTCCGCAAGTGTGGGATAGCATAACGAAATGTCAATGTCAGAGGTGAAATGAGTCATTTTCCCCGTGTTTAGGATACAAATGTCCTCCTGCTCTATGAATCTACCAACCACTCGGCCCCGGGGCAATAAGTGGTGGAACCCCACAACGCACAATGGTCTTTGAAATCTCCCAAAAGGAGAAAGGGCACAGTGAGTTGTTGTATGAAGCCAACCAGGTCGTCGTAGGCGACAGAACAACTGGGTGGCAGATATGTAGAGCACACAGTCAGCTGGAATGGACCGTGTATTTTCACCGCTACTGTTTGCAATGAGGAGGTGAGAGCAACGGGTTCAGAATGGATAGTGTTTAGGACAAACACCGCCACTCCCCATTGATCAACCTTGGTATCGTCTTTCCTGAACAGGTCGTAGCCTCTTAGCACAGTTTGGTGTGTAGGTCTAAAGTGTGTCTCTTGTAAACACAAATACAATGGTTTAGACCATGCTAAGACTTCTACTTCCTCTTTGTGAGCCTGATAACCATTTAAGTTCCATTGTATTATGGGAGTCATCTCTCCTATTCAACCTCATCGTCCGGTGCTTGCTGAGAACCGGCACTAGGTTCCTCCACCAGCATTTCAGTGTCTTCAGGCTCTGAAGACACTTCAGATTCGCTAATGCCCTCGGGGATTTGCAGATTCATCTTCCACCGAGGCCTTTTCCCCTTCTTCGCCCTGCCAGTTGGGGATCAGGGAGGAGAAGCAGAAGGGGACTTCACAAACATAGTGGGGTCCGCGTGTTTGAACTTCGGACCCCGAACCTTCAGCACAATTTGCCATCCGCTACTAGCTGAAGGCGTTCTCGATACTGATTCTCCTGCAGATGCTGCTGCTACTGTAGCAGTGGGACCCGCAGCTGTAACTGTAGTAGCAGATGGCTGTGTTTCTGCTGGTGGAACTTCTGAAACTGCTGTCCTAGTGGTCCAGGCTGCAGACGTGTTGCTACCGACGTCCGCGATCCTTGATATTAAGACATTGATGGGTGCGGCTCCACATTTGCACTGACAGGAGCACATTGGACTTGTGCCCATGTCTGCAACGGACGTCTGCATAGCAACACTTGTTTCCTGACGGGAGCTGACAACGTTTTCGTGAAACTGGTTGCGAAGACGGGTGGTGCGAGAGCCTTATAGCACTTTTTTGGTTCACCATACGATAGTCGCTCTTTCGTTTTCAACTCCTGTATCTTCTTTTCTTCCAGATACACTTGACACTCCCTGCTGGGTGTGACGCAGAGCAGTTTACACACACTTGTGAGAGGGTGTAAACAGCACACGGCTCATGTCCCACCCTTCCACATTTCCCACAAGTGGCATTGCCTTTACAGTTCGCCGTCGTATGCCCGAACCACTGGCACTTGAAGCAGCACATGGAGTCCGAATCATACGGGCGAACGTTCAGATGTAAATACCCAGCCTTGATGGCTTTCGGCAACGTTGGAGATTCGAACATCAGGACTAAGGTGGCAGTCTTCTCCAGAGTGCCGCTTACCCTTCGTGATATCTGACGAACCTCGACCACATTGTCTGACCACCACTCCTTAAGGAGTTCCTCGGCCTCTATATCGATCAAGTCTCGGCAGGTGATCACGCCTTTGCTGCTATTTAGAGTTTTATGGAGTTCGCACTTCACTGTAAACTCCTCGAGTTTCTCATACTGAAGGAGTGAGGCAGCCTGCTTGTAAGTAGATGTTTCTAAAAGCAGTTTCCCATTCCTCAGCTTTTTAACACTTTTTAATGTTCCAGCAATTCCTTCCAGTCCCTTGTGTATATAGAAAGGAGAGACCTTTTCAAAGGATCCCTCCTTTCTTGCCATTATTATAAAGGCATCATCGATAAGATGACCGTTCCTGTTACTGTTATATGCCTCAGGAAGGCTTTCGACTATCGCCCGCTTACCACCACTTCTTTGGGCGTTGGAGTGATATTTCTCCTGTGGCATGCCCGAGTCACAGGAGGAGGGGTTAGGTTTAGGATTTCTTCTCGTTTAGATCCCACGAGTTCGGAGGAACTAAAAGTCGAGTGATGTGGAGCCACCGCATCACGACAACAAGCCCAATACAACATGGGTGCGGCAGGTGCCTCTGAGGTTGTACGCTAGCGAGCGTTTTGCCTCAGCACCCATCCACCACCTCGGCGCGTTACTCACCTTGAGGTTGAGGGTTCTTTTTTATAGAGGTTTGTACCGTCCTCGCGATCTGGGCGATGAAGCCAAGATCCCCGTTCTCGGTTCTCCTAGGCACACAACGTACCACCGTCAAGCCCTACGGTGGTCGTTGAAGGATGGTAGGAGTTGACAGTGTGGGAAACGTGCGGCGCTCATAAGTTTCCAGCACAGGTATTGCTGGTTCGCCAAACCCGTACCTAGCACTTGCGTACCAGGCCCCTGCGGTCGTTCCTGACACTTATAACTACTGAATACCTTGAAGCATCCTCTTTCGGGTAATTAACATGAAATACGCTTACGGAAAATAGCATTCACCTCTCCAGTATGCTATGATGGTGCAAGTGTAATGTATGGGAAAGTTTATTTTCTAAAATAGAAAATAAATTTGGCCAAAAAATCCTTACGTCAACTGCTACAACCATCGCTTCCATTTTATAGTCATCAGGACTATCTCAGAAATGACTTTCATTCATCTATTTTTGATCAATACATCATGTTACATGAATAGCTGCCTTGTATGGTGAAAAAAGGATTGGCTGACTGCTCGAACAGCATTGGTCAAGACACTTGGTGGTTAAAAAAGTTGTAAATGATAATTGTTCATCGAATTTGATGACTTTAGATGAAATTAAAAATGACAGATTTAATGGTGACAATGTCGCTAAGAATGTCGGCATTAAAAAAAGTCATACTCAATTTGGAATTCCGAATGGCCATAGTTGTGGCAAAAAAAAATCTTATAAACGCTTCAGCCTGCAGACGTAGCTTTACAAGCCCGAAACGCAGGATTGATAGACGCCATAACAATCGTAAAGTGCGCACAAAATGAAAAAACGGAGATCAGATGAAATGTATCATGAAATTTTGGAATAAGCTAAGTCTAAGACAAGCGGCAATTCTGAAAATAGGATACAGATCCTGAAGAGGCTCAAGAGTCCATTCAAAAAATCAAATCGGATGTATGTTTACTAGATGACGGCCCTTCCGACAAAATATAGAAGACCAAGATGATCAGCCATTTAAATCAGATTATTTCGAAACACTGGGCATAATAATTGCTGAGTTACAGAGAAGATTTTCAACTATCTACTAAACTCATTAGCGAGCCTCAATGAGTTGGATGTAGACAAAATGGCAACGTTGGAAAATGTAGCCAAGTGATGAGAAAATTAAACAAAACTATGTTGCTGCTTGTAAAATATTAGTGTCATTTATTTATGACCAATTTACAATTTCTGCTTTGAATATATTTTTATGCCACCTTACCCCAAAATCAGTTGACGCTGCTGGTGACAAAAGAGCTGGCCAATTCCTTGCACGGAAAATTTCATTACCCGTTCAATTTGGAATGCAACCAGCGTTCTTGATACCTTGCCTCAGGGGCACCATCTTTTTTTTTTTTTTTTAATGATTTTTAGTTTGTTTAAATAGTTTCTATATGGTAGGTAGATATTTAAGTTATTTTAATCTTGTCTTTTTTTAATGTAACCTGTAAGTTTCTATGCAGCAAATAAATTAGATTCCCATCAAGGGAAGAGGCTATTGTGGTCAAAATTTATTTGAGTCACCGCGAGGATAAAACGGAAAATACAGTACAAGTTTTGTACAGCAGCGAGAGGAGTTCAAGGATACATATGAATTTTTTGCATCTGTGGTGACCATGGGATGTAGTACTGCTGTGTGCAAATCTACATTTTCAACTTTGAATGCATTTGACAGGCCTCAGAGGCTGTCGATGGGTCAGAGAAAGAATGTCAGGCATGGTGTTTCTGGCCTTTGAAAAGAAAAGAATGTAGTCAATTGATCTGAATGAGATCCTTTGCATTTTTAATAATATGGCAAATCGAAGAATTCAGATGTTTTATTATTATATTGAATATAATATGTTTGTGGAAATAATATAAACTTGAATAAATGAATATTTTGCTCTTATCTATCACCCCTCCCGACAATTAAGTACTCACAATCACAAGTAGGACAAAAATTGATTCATCAGATTAGATCAAGTAAAATTTTAACTTCTGCCCTACCTGTAACCATCACTGCCCTACCTTAAATTTAACTCTAGCTACGGCCCAGTAGGAATAAGCACCATCACTTAGCTTAAGGTGGGTTTACACGGTTCACTTTTCACCATCACGCCAGATGAATCACTCGCAGTGAAAGGAAAGTGAACTGTGTAAACAGAGAATCAGCCAAAGTGATCATCCGAGATGATGGATGAAAGAAGTTGGCTCGGGTTCAACTTTTCGTTCATTTTTGGTGTTTCACTGGGATGAATCATCAAGAGTGATGTGTGTAAGCAGTCAAAATATCGAAGTGAAATCTCCTCCTGGATCGGTCGCAATTGTTTGTTTCTGACTGTCATTGTTTTGAACACATAATTGTTTTTAAATGGAAGGAAGAAACATTTCTTTTTTTTTTTAAATCTTTCCATCACAACCAGTTGTAACATAACAAGCGTCTGCGCCATGTGTCTGCAGCAGACGACGCTTGTTAACGATGTATTATCTTCGAGTAATATTAAGTCAGTCTGTCTCTGGCCGCCGAACGAGATTGTTAGCGCGGAGGCACATTTGGGTCTAACAGTTTGGAAATTGTTGCAGACTCAAGAAAAGTAGTAAAGTGATTTATATAAGCGTGTGATGACTAGAATTTGTGATTCGGAAGAGAACATTTTTCTTAAAGTGGCTACATGTGGTGAGAGGAACTTTAATCAATGTGGTAGATCATTTTGTTGTAGAAACTCTTTATCCTACGAACTTGTAATTTTCGGCAAAGTTGGATTACTTATCTAAAATCTCATATTTGGTGGTGGTATATTTCCGTTGGGTGAGATAGCTGCATCTTAACTATTACAATAAAGTCACTTTGTGTGAAGTTGCATATAAACTGTTGAACTGTTCTTTTTATTTAGTGAACCCAACGCTCGAAATTTACCTAAACCTGACGACTGCGGCATAAGAACCTTTTTTTTTCTGTTTAATGAACTTATTTGTGTTTCTAAGAAAGTGACTGTGGGCTCCAAATCAGTATTCAAAATTTAGCTCAACATAAAGCATTTGTACCCTTGCACAGTGTTTATAGAAAACAGAATTTGATAGTTATAAAAATAAAAACATAAGTGATCGGGCTACGGAGGACATGATTAAAGAATTGAATCTCCAATTTTTGACAATAGAAGACAAGTACAAAATTAAAACTTTACATACCAGGTGTTCTTAGCGAATTAACTAAAGTTTTAAAACCAGAAAAATGTGTACATTGTGCTTCTACGTGGATGTGTTTCAAAGCAGTTACTAGTTGTAAGAAACCTGAGAGTAATTTCTAGCTTCAGTTTAAACAGAAGACATTTTCTAATTAGTGTCCTATCTTGTAATTAAAGGTAAGCTTTTTGATAGCAATTCTTTTTTATTCACACATTCAAAGATGATTTTTAAATGCTATTTTGTCCTGCAATACCCATTCTACAATGCTGCAAGATCCAATTTCTCCTTTTTCAATTAACTTTTTGCATGATGTAACTTTTAATTCCTTAGGCAAGGTTTCTGAAAATTAAATCCACTCCAACACACACTAGTTTGTTTGTCACCATTTTGAAGTGAATTGAATGGTTCATTTGTGATGATACATGTAAACGAAAAGTGAATTCACCTTTACTTTCACTTCGAGTGATTCATCCTAAGTGATTGCGAAAAGTGAACCGTATAAACCCGCCTTTAGGTGCTCGCTGACGTGTGATTCACACATAATGGACAAATCACAGTGCCTTGTGATCTGGGGGGGGGGGGGGAGGAATTAGCATGCCAGGAAGTGTTAAGTGGCGACTGAGCATAAATCCAAGTGTTATTAAATTGGAAACTATCATGGAAAAAGGTCACAAGACCAGTAGAAGGAAATGGCAGCAAAATTTTACTAAAAGTTTTGTACACAATAAATAACCAGAATTAAAAACAAAAAAGTCAAAGATATTATAGACCAATAGAACCAACAGCTCTGATAAGTAGTGTACAGGAATCATATAAATCTAAACTGTTTTGTTTTTCCCTAACAGTTGGGTGGGTAGGTTAAAATGTGCCTGGTCAAGTAGAAAAATGTCATTACGTCCATCATAAAGTAACTTCTGCAACATCCACCTTGAAATGCTGCATCTGTATGCCTTGAAAACAATACTTTCCCACTATTCATACAACAGAGATGCATAGCAGAACATGACAAATCAGTGAATATTTTGTTATGTGTAGATTTCATGTAAATTTTTACAACAGAGAAGATCTGTAATATCAAGAACACATTACAACAAAGGACTTAACCAACATTTCAAGAGATTGATATTAATTTTTGCAGTGCTGACAACATCTGATAGCTGCACAACACACTCATAGTTCAGCACTTTTAATTTGTGGTAATGTGAGTGGGGAATAGGAAGAAGACGACATATCGAAGCAGTTAATCCAAATTCCAAGTGGTTAGTACCAGTCTATGATAAGTGGAGTAAGTGGCTCAGCTCCCAAAATTTCTTTGAAATTTACTTACCACCACACAAGCTTCAAAATGGCTCAGATCACATCAAAAAATCCAAATAAAAATACAGCTCATTAAAAAAATAAAAAGAATTGAGACTTACTTCCTCCATCAACTTGGGGTCGAGACAGTCACCATTATCGTCAAACATCATCTCCCATGAGCATTCATCTGGATTCAATGTAACAGGAGTAGAACTTCCGGCAGGTGGAGATATTCCTGAGGAAATTGAGACATCTTCACACCCATCAACAGTACATTTAGTATCAGGACTGGTTTCCTTAATTTGTTTACTCTCAACTTCATAACTGTTATTAAAGGGAGATTTTATTCTAACATCACTGGATTGATCTGATGTCTGTGCATCAGAATCAAGTTTTTCAGTTGATGAATTTTCTACTTTTTTATCTTCCTCTGTTACACTAAGTAAGGGAACACTATCACACCGTTTGTTGGTCACATACGAAGCTGGCACACACGGTTCCTCTGATGTTTCATCTTTTGATTGCCTTTGTCCCTCACTTGTAACGTTTTGTCGTAACCTGTCTCTCATTCCATCTTCTTCATGTAATACGTGTGCTGGCACAAATCCTGCATTTAATTTGAGTACATCCTCACTGTTTTCACTAAAACTTCCACTTTCAATGTCAGTAGAGAAGTCTGACTCAACACAGAAAGGACTACCACTTTCACTCAAAACTGAAACTTGACCACTGTCAGAACAAAAACATGACTCTCTTCGGGCATGGCACAAATCACACGTGGTATTACACTCGCGGTCACTAGCAGTATCTACCACAGAATCACTTTCACGACTTTCCCTTTTATACGGTAACATAAGTTCCCCGTAACCGCTGTCTGAAACTGGGTCATCCTGTTCTCTTGAATCACCAGTGTCAGAGATACAAACACATTTGTTTTCTTCTAGGTCACTTATGCAATCATCCACATTTTTAACACTACCTATGTCAGAAAGAAAGGCACTTGCTTTTCCATTTTCCATATCCATTTCATTGTCTTGATTACACACAAATGATTTTCTGGAAAACTGAGGAACACAATTATCTATCACTTTCACAGGTTGAACAGAAGACACCTTTTTCTTTGAGAACGTATTCTGCTCACATTTTTCTAGGTTAGATGGCTGCAGAGGTCCTGGTTTGGTGAATGGTGTAATCCTAGAAGGTATTTCCCCAATTTCTTTCTCACATTGCTTTGTGTGTGAGTTGGCCCCTTGTTTTTTAGGACCTGATGAAATTCTACTTGAAGAGGGATCTGGAGCCAGTGCAGTACTCTGCACTGGAGCAAGGACTCGTTTGGCACGTGGTACATATACCTGTATATCAGGTCTTCGTAGCTTTGGTGGCCTCCTACAAAAAAAAAAAATAAGGAAAAAAAGCTGCATGAGTGTGAAATGCCTTAAAAGAGGAATGATTATTTCGGAGTATTACAACCCCATATATCTATCTCTACACTGTTAGTAACAGAATGATACTTCAAAAATTGGTCCTTGTTATCATTTCTTAATGATCATTGCTATACTACAAAATATAGATGAAGCATACTGCAAAGTCAAAAATGTGTGCCATTAGTGACAGTGGTGTATGCATAAAAAAGATCATACCTTATCTTTTCAGTCTTTGGAACAGTAATAACATCAGGACTAGATTCACTACTTGAGATTGTCAAAGCTTCTGTTCTTCTACGTAGAGGTGGTGGACGATATAAGTTTGCTGGAGCAGCTGGTTTGACTTGAGGTAAATGGAGAAAAATGCATTAATTTTTATAGCAACCTTTGTGTGCAAATAAGTTACAACATCAACGCTCAGCCAATAAATTAATTTCCACACTTTCCCTATTAGAAGGAATGAAGTAGTAGTTTTAAGAATTTTACGACATTCAACTGATTTTCAATATCAGTGGAGAAGTTTGATTCAATACAAAAAAGTCCTATCACTTTCATCCAAAACATAACTCGATGGAAAGTCATACACTTTATTACACTCAGGGTCATGAGCAATATCTACCATAGAATCACATTCATGGCTCCCCTTTACTCAGCAACATAAATTCCCCCCAGTTACTGTCTGAAATCAGTTTGTCCTGTCCCATTGAATCTCAAGTGTAAGAGTTATAAGTTTTGAAGTTGTGGTAGGAACTACCTCTGAGAGTAATGCTTTTAAACTTAAGCGAATAATAAATGATGCAACAGTTAGTTGTTTTAGAAAATGTCTTCAAACAAAAAACTGGGGTCATGTTTAGAATGCACAAGGTATGAATGAAAAATACAACATTTTTAGTAGCATTATATTAAATTATTTTGAAAGCTGCTTCCTCATGAAAAGGCTTATCAAAAAGAACAAAAACGATTGATAACTGAGGGCATTAGAACATCATGCATTTGAAAAAAAAAAAAAAAAAAAAAAAAAATATGTATTGCTTCTAGGAACAGGCACAATCCAAATTACAAGCAGTACTGCAAAATACTGAAAAAGGTTATTAAATAATCTAAAAATATGTACTACAAACACTCTAGAAACAAAATTAAGACAATGTGGGACATTGTAAAAAGGAAATAGGGGAAAAGAATCAAGCCTGTAATGACATTTATATCAAATAAAATCCAACAGAATCTAATTTTTCAACTACTGATATATTTAATATACATTTTTGATCCGTTGCTGATAATTGACTGCCAATAGCTTGGTGACAAATAGTATGGATTTCAACAATACAAACTTCCAAAAAACATTTGACACTATGTATGTAAATTTAGCTACTCCAGAAGAAATAAGAAAAGTTATCATGTCTGTTAAGAGCAAATACTCGAGTGGTTATGATGGGATTTACAGCAAATTAATTAAACAGTGCTCCACAGAATTAAGTAATACACCAAGTTTTCTGTTTAATATATCGTTACATGAAGGTACCTTTCCAGAAAGGCTTAAGAATGCAGAAGTTAAACCTCTCTATTAAAAGGGGATAAGTCAGTTGTATCGAATAACTGTCCTATTTCATTATTAACAGCCATCTCCAAAGTTTTGAGAAAGCAATGTGCAACAGAGTTTACCAGCACCTTAAAAATAATAACATAACTAAACCACAGTTTGGCTTTCAAAAGGGCCTTTCAGCAGAACAAGGTATATTTGCAATCACTGACAATATTTTAGAAAGAATGGATAATAAATTAATGTCTATAGTAATTTTCTGTTAATTGTCTAACTGATCATGAAATTCTGAAACAAAATTTAAGTATTATGGTATATATGGCATTATTAATAAATGGCTTCATTCTTACACCTTGAATAGAAAACAAAAAGTGTCACTAACATTTTAATGCTGTGTTACGTGGTCCACTGTTATCTGAGAGGGAATTTATCAGATGTGGAGAACATCGGGGCTCTATATTGGGGCCACTATTGTTTTCAATACATATAAATGATCTCCCATGTGTTACATCTAAAAACTCAAAATTTGTCCAATTTGCAGACAAGCATAGGAATTAGAAATACTCCAGAATTATCCACAGAACATATTTCAAATTGTGTCTTTGGCCTTATCAACTAATGGCTTTTCATTAAACTTTAATAAAACTCAATATATGCAATTCAGTACATCACACAGATTAACACCAGACAAAGATATAAAATTTGCTGGCCAGTCCAGTCAAGAGGTGGAGAGTGTGAAATTTCTATGTTCGAATGTTGATCATAATTTAAATAGGAGGGTGCATGTCACTGACTTCTGAAGCGATTGGGTGCAGCCACATTTGCAATTCGTACAATTTCAGCTATAGGTGATCTCCATATGAGGAAACTAAATTGTTTTACTTATTTTCATTCCTTGACGTTATATGGAATAATATTCTAGGGCAATTCTACTCATAGAGACAAAGTGTTCAGCGCCCAAAAGTGAGTAATAAGAATTATGTGTGTGGTTAGCAGTAGAACTTCACGAAGATAGGGATTTTAACATTGGCGGCTGAGTGAATATACTTATTAATGCCCTTTGTAGTTACAAATTGTACTCTATTTGAAACACATAGTAAAATGCACAACCACGGAATTTGAAGTAAAAATGATATTTACTAATAAGGCCAATTTTTAGTTGACAACTACTACTCTGGCGAAGAATTTATTTCTAAAATATCTACAAAATAATGTCCAACAGTTTGCATAAAATGTAGTTGACGTAATTAATGTACTGTGTGTTGTGCCAGTACCTCTTCTGCTATAGTTATCTATTTTGTTATGAAATTGTTTATCTGTAAAATGACAACTTTCCACATCCAATAGAGCCAGTCTCTTATACTTGGCTCCAAGAAAAATGAGTGTATTGTATTAGGATCCACTCTGACATTAACATCAAAACTGCTGTCATTCAACTGCAACTAGCATGTTTAATTTGTCACTGTAAATGGACATTGAAACAGCTGTTCATCACACATTTTTCCATCAACTATACATAAAACTTAACTTAGTCCACAACCCGAAGGTTGGTTGGATCCAGTTGCGTAGCTAGGTCAACAAGGGCCCCGGTGCAAAAAAATTATTTTGGGCCCTCAGGCCAGATGGGCGACCTTTTTTTTTGCTTTGTGTTGCTAGTAAAGGCCACAGAGCTGAGGATGGGGCCCTTGAGTTGTGCTTAGGGGCCCCCTGAGCAGTGAGAGGGCCTTAGTGAGGGGCTTCCTGTGTCTCAGGGGCCCCCTCAGACGACTGTAGAGCTAAAAAAAAAAAAGGTCGCAGTTTGCCATGAAGCCTCATGGGACTATGAACTGTGCTTTGAGGCCCCCAGAGGTATGATTGAGGGCCCCCTGAGCGTAGGGGCCCCGGTGCACTGCACCGCCTAGCCCCATAGTAGCTACGCCCCTGGTTGGATCATCCAGAAGGAGGCATACTAAGCCATTGTGTCAGAGGTAGGACGGCCAGTTCCTTTCCTCTGGGATCTACAGTTTAACGTGGAATCCGAACCACGGCTCATATAATTAAACACAAGTCTCAAAATTCCTGCGCCTGCCGGGATTCGTGCCCGGGGCAGGAGCAGCGAAAGTTTTAAAAGCAAGCTCTTAGCCACTGAGCTACCAGAACGCTCCAACTATACATACATGAATTTAAACATTTGGAATTCTAATGCAGTTTTCACCAAAATCAGTGGTTAACTAAAGCCAGACCAATATTACTGTAAAAATACAGTAGAGCATTGACAATCCAAACTAACTGGGGCCAAGGGTGGTTTAGATTATCGATTTGCATAGTTTTGGATTATAAAGTTTTTATTTTACCTTTAAAATTGCATTAGTACATTATAATTTTACACATCTCAGGCAAAAGAAGTATCTTACTTTCTTCTGATCCGTTTGGAGACACTTATGCTTCCTTTTAAAAGATGAGCATGATGCTATTATAGTCGTATAATGTTGGTACAAGATACTAAAGCCAACAGAAATCACCAACACAATAAGACGAAAGTAGTGTGTTTCAGATTTCTAAAATAAACTCAAAAGTGCTGGCACATTGAAAGAATTGCTGTCGGTCATGGTTACAACAAACATCCAGTATCAGAGCCAGTGTCTGGATGGTCACGAGGATTTATTGCAGTGATAATACAATAACAAATGCAAGTTGTAAACTTATTGTACCTTGTTTTTTGTTAGTGAAATTTCTGAACAAAACGTGCAAAAGTGTATTGTACTGTAAAGCTGTAAATACAAAGTTTACAACACTGTAAAATAGTGTAAAAAAAAAGGTTCAGATAATTGACACACTACTGTAATAAC
>JARYHS010013541.1:0-17121 GCA_031002005.1 Vandiemenella viatica | reverse complement strand
AATTGCACCAATTTGAAACCGCCTACTATTGATAAAGCTGCCGCGAAAAGACATAGCAGATCGTTTGAACGTTGACGAAAGTGAAGTGAAAAGCGTTCCTCGTCCTAGGCGTCAATGCTTAGCCGCCATTTCTCACAGTAAACAGAGTCTTGTCTCGATTAGCACATCCGAATTCCGATCACATCGATGGATAACATCAACTGTAATGCACTGAAAATTATGTCGGGAAAGATGAATTACCGCAAACGTCGTCCTAAGTAAGTTCTGCAACATTCGCACCCGACCATAAAAATCGTCGCATGTAAGTCTGTCAGGACCTGTTGCACCGTCTGAATCGTCACCGGAGATGATATGTAGTTTCACCACAACGAACCTGAATCCAAAGGGCACTCCATGGAGTGCCAACACTCGGATTCGCCAAGGAAAAATAAAGTTCAACACATCTCTCACTAGGGAAAGTGGCGTGCACTGTCTTTTGGAATAGGTAAGTACCTTTTTGTTTAATGTTCTGGTGCCTGGTGAAACTGTCAATTCTGAACGCTGCAAAACGACACTTCCCAAGCCAGATTCAGGCCAGAGAAGCAGAGAACCTTCCGCTTGCGACACGATAACGCAAGACATACCTGTTTGGCAACCAGCGCGCATATTGTAGAGTTTAGCTGTAGTGCCTTGCCACCTAGACTTCACAGGCTCATAGCTCTGAGTTTGTTCCATCAGGCTTTCACCTCTTTGGCCCAATGAAAAGTGGAATATGTTGGCAACACTATCCAGTTATTACAGCCGTAAGAAAGAGACTTACCTCTGTTGGTTCATACTTTTAGAAGTGCAGCATATACGCTCATGTTCATCGCTGGGAAAAGTGCACAACGAATCCAGACGATTGTATGGGAAGAAATGAATGTAGCTGAAATTTTGCTCTATTTAACTGTGCTGTTACGTTCGCTGTTAGTTTCCATAAAAAGAAATAAAGGTCACTGAATGAGGAAAGACCCTCCATTGCATACCAGAAGACTGGAGATTTGCCATAATTTTACCTTTTCATAACGGAAGACAAGCAGTTTTGAGAATTACAGATCGGTTAGTTTGACATCAGTCAGGGCGGTATTTAGGTATTTAGGGTGTGTAGGCCACTAGGCTATAACTGTGGTGCGGGCCCTTGTATGTATATATATATTATTAAAAGTAATATCAATTACTTATTATTAAATTAATAAACCTTTAAAGAGGGAAAGATTGGAAGAGGTGTAAGACAGGGATGTTGTTTGTCACCCATATTATTTAACATATATTTGGAGGAAATTATGAAAAGACGTTGAAGAGGTAAAGGAGGTGTATGCATGGGTCGACGTAGGATTACCTGCATAAGGTTTGCTGATGACATGGTTTTGTTGGCAGAAAGTGTCAAGATACTCAGAAGAACGTTAGAGACTTTAGAAAAAGGGTGTGAGGAATTCGGAATGAGAGTCAATAAGAGGAAAACTAAATGTATAATGGTGGGAAAGAGTAAGAAAGAAATGGTGATAACGCTGCAAGGAGAAATAATTGAACAAGCGGAGTCCTTTAAATATCTCGGGAGTATTGTGAGTGGTGATATGAGCTGCAAGAAGGAGGTAAAAACTAGAATAGCAATGGCAAAGGAAGCTTTCAATAGAAAGAAAAATTTACTATGCGGAAGGCTGGACAAAACCCTGAGGAAAAAATTAGCTAAATGTTTTGTATGGAGCGTAGGACTGTATGGAGCAGAAACATGGACGCTACGCAAAGAAGATCTAAAGAGGTTGAAAGCTTTTGAAATGTGTGTATGGAGGCGAATGGAGAAAATAAGTTGGGAGGACAAAGTAAAGAATGAGGAAGTACTGAAACGAATAGGAGAGAAAAGGTCACTCATAAAAACAATAAGAAACAGAAAAAAAAGAACTGGATTGGGTATGTGCTGAGGAACGAATGCCTGCTTAAGACTGCTCTGGAGGGGACTGTAAACGGAGAGAAGAGGTCGGCGAAGGATGAAAATGATGGATGATATAATGATGAACGGGAGATATATAGAAACTGAGAGAATGGCGGAACAGAGGGAGGCGTGGAGGGCTGTCACTGTGCGTGGACCTGCTGTAGAGCAGAAAACCCTTGATGATTAATGCAAAATATTGAATAATGTAATGATAGTAAAAATATAAGAGGATAACTTACTGAAGAATCGAAATTTCGTAACGTGCTTTCTGTATCGTTTCCGATACTTCAGTGAACGATGTTAGCAAGCGATGCCCACACGTTCAATCTGTTGACTGAAGATTGATAAATAAGGTGTTGCCTATTTCAGTGCAGTTGTTGCAACCAAACATCCTCAGCAAAAGCCCGCAAAAATACAAACTGAAAAGTTTTAGAAACAATATAAAACATATTAACATAAAACAAACGATGAAAGATGATTAACATCACCAAAGCACGCAATAGAGAAACATTAAAAACACAGTATTGATTGTGACAATTAAGTTTTCCCGGCGTATCGTAGACAGGAATTCTTCACGGGCCTTCTGCCGGATAAGATCTTTTAAACACGACGTTTCGGCAGTCACCTCCGCTGCCTTCATCTGGTGAGCTGTCATCGCGAAGTGGCTGCCGCGACGGTTCAGCACCGGTGCTGAACCGTCGCGGTGACTGCCGAAACGTCGTGTTTAAAAGATCTTATCCGGCAGAAGACCCGTGAAGATTTCCTGACAGTATTGATTATTCACAAAGCATGCCAACAGGATGACAGCGACTAACATATTTTTTATTATTATTATTTTTGCATGTGGTGCGAGTCCTTAGGCTACAGCCTTTGTAGCCTAAGCGTAAATGCGGCCCTGACTTTAGTGATTCAGAAATCTAAGTTTTATATCTAAGAACATCAGAAATGTCTGAAGGAAAGAACGAGGTTAGTAAATCAGCAACATACCTTTTGTGGAGTTAAGCACGTCATATTAGATTTACGCATTTTGCTATTATTATTACTGGGGATTTACGACTAGTCGAAAGTAGGGGCATTAGAACCGAGACAGGATTGACGGCAAGCAACGGGAAGAACCATCCCGCCATTTCCCTAGTTAAACCACAGTAATCTGAATGGTGCGACTGGGAACGGAACAACGAATGCCAGGTGCTACTTTACCTATCATCCACCAGACTCTATCTTCGCGTCTCTTCCATAATAGTAAAAATTCTTCTTTCTCCTTAATTATATGTCATTAGATGTGGGAAAGAACGGAAAGGAATTCGGCCATGGCCTTTTGAAGGAACCATCCCGACATTCGTCTGGAATGATTTGAGGAAACCATGGAAAACCCAAATCTGGATGGCTGGACGGGGATTCGAACCCGCGTCCTCCCGAATTAATGTTAACTATTCTATTCGTTACAACGCAGTATGTCTAAATGAACTGGTCAAAGAGAAAATCTTTTTTGTTAATCGATATACGCGTCAAGAATTCTAGGGCCGTTCAAAAAATGAAATATACATTGAAGTACCAAAAGTCATGGGATAGGAAGAGGCAAATATTCAGATGGTGGTAGCAACGCGGAAGAAACAGTGTCGGGGCTTCATTTGTACTCTCGTGAGTCGTGGGGACGCGGAACGGTAGTCGGTGCACAGGGCATACCATTTCGGAAATTGTTCATGAATTCAACTTTCCAATATAAAGAGTGTGCCGTAAATATGTAATTTCACGTAGATCAATATCTGAAACGAAAAGAGTGTCATTTTTTAAGAAATCTGTTTTTGCTAGTGCTATACTGCTTTTAACACCATTACTGTTTCAACAATCGGTTGTAATTTTCCTTCCTAAATAACAGAATTCAATTATTTCTACTACAGTAAAACTCCAATTATCCGAATCAATTGGCACCGGGCCCCATTCGGATAGTCAAAAATTCGGATAATCGGATTTTTTCCGAAAAAGGGTCTGTTTTAATTAATTATGGCATGTATGTTGAAAATGCCTTCTTTTCCAAGTTTTTATTAAAAAAAATTATTTTTATTTTTTTGGTGCTTTTGCACTTCAAGGATGAAAATTTCGCCGTACCACTGGGTAAACAATGCTGCAGTTATCCGAACTCTGGGTTGGCTTTTATAAAAGAGGAAGTTTTTTCGCGGTACGTTTCCATCTTAATTAAAAAAGCGATTCGGATAATCGGCGATTGGGATAGTCGGAGTTCGGATAATTGGAGTTCAACTGTACTTTTGAAACCATTATTATTGCCATTATTTACCCTACATTTCGTCACTTTTATCTTATTGTGATTTACGTTTAGTCCAAAATTTTCGCTCATTCAGTAATTTCTCAATAACCTCAAACGGCATTATTCTAAGACAAAAATATAATTCCAATGATCAGGGGCGGATCCAGGATTTTTGTTTGGGGGGGGGGGCTTGAGCGGAGTTTGGTTTGGGGGGGGCTTGGCTTGAGTGAATTTTGGTTCAGAGGGCTTGTCTTCAGTGGATTTTGGTTTTGGGGGGGCTTGAGTCGGCCATGGGGTAGTCTATATAGCCTCTTCGGCCCTCGAATCCGTAGAGCTAAAAAAATAAAAAAAGATCTCCAAAAATACAATGCCGGGGGTGGACCTAGATACTTTGAGGGGGGGGGGGCTTGAGAAGACATTCGTGCTGTTATTATTTGTTGGCTGCGTGCCTTGCCAGTACTCGCTGGACAAAGAAAGGGAAAGTGCAATCAACAGAATGGGTCAGCGGAAGGAAGGCTAGTCACGTAGGCAGGTCGCTAGAGGTGCCATATTAAATACATCATTAGGAAGAGATGGAGATAGTGGAAAGAGTGAAGTGTATCTATGAGGGTAGTAAGAGCTGTATCAAGTGGTAAGTGATAAGACCGGATGGTTCCATTTGAAAAATGGACTAAAACAAAGAAGTGCCATATCATCCCTATTATTTATTGTGGTTATGAATGAAATATTGAAGAAGGCGGTTCAAAGTATTGGGGAAGGAAGAAAAAAACAATGTTATTTGCGGATGACCTACTAGTTTGGGGAGAGGATGAAAGAGAGGTGCAGGATTAGCTGTATGCGTGAGAGAGAATATTTGCAGCTTATGTGGTGAAGTTCTCTGCAAGAAAAAGATGAATGATGATAACAACAAGCAGGGCCGGTTTAAGGCTACCGCAAGAACCGCAGTCACGGGGGACCCCAAGCTTGAAGGGGCCCCGCAACAATCCCCTTCAAAATTTGTCCTTACTTAACGAAAAATGTTCCTGCTAAAATAAGTTATCTACGATTTAAAATGTGAACAACCTGCGTTCACAATAGACGTTTCCTAGGCGTGGAGTTCCACGAGAAGTCCTTCATCAGATTCAGTTTTGAGAAAGTCGTATCTGATGTAATTACAATAGGCCTATATATTTAAAGGTGTGTACTGTATTGCTCTGAAGCTGATTCAGCAATTTATGTAATTTCGTTCGAATAAACTCAGTCATATTATGACGTGTCATATAAAAAGTTATTGAATTAACATGTGTATGCCTGCTCACGTGTCTACAGCCCCAAAAATCTATATGTACTAGCAAAGAAAGGCAGGAAAAGAAATGTCGTATACAAAAAGTGTTTTATAAATCATATATATTATTTCTATAAGGTATTTTTTTGTCACAAGTCTGTATCTTCCTTCATACTTAACCGAAATCAATGAAAGAGGTGTCATTTTAAAGTTTATGGTCTTCACTTTGGTCACATCATATTTTAAGAAATTAAGTTTTCGGAATTCGAACCTTAAAGGGCGAAAATGTCAGTATTTATAAAATGCTGCTTTCTGTGTTACGAGTCATTTATCTCCCTGGATACCCATCTGAAATCTTTTAATGAAGTATAATTTTAAAGATTAAGATCTCCGCTTTAGTGACGTCATATATTAAGACAGAAATTTTTTTGGAATTCGACCCTTAGAGAGCAAAAGTATCAATATTTTTGCAATTCGTTTTTGTGTCACGAGCGATTTATCTCCCTTAATATCTAACCGATATAGATAAAAGAGGTATCATATTAAAGACTAAGGACTCCACCGTGGTAACATTATATTTTAAGAAAGGAATTTTTCGTAATTCGACCCTTAAAGGGCAAAAATGTTATTTTGTCCCAAAATGTGTTTTTTGTACCTCGAGCCATTTATCTCCCTGGATTTCTAACCAGAATCGATAAATGAAATAGGATTATGAGGGGTAATGTCTCAACTTTGTGACATTATATTTTAAGAAAGAATGTTTTTGGAATTCAACCCTTAAATGGAAAAAGTATAAATTTTTCTATAACACATTTTTGTGTCACGAGCGATTTATCTCCCTTAATATCTAACCAATATAGATAAATGAGGTATCATATTAAAGAATAAGGTCTACGCCGTGGTAACATTATATTTTTAGAATGGAATTTTTCGTAATTCGAACCTTAAAGGGCAAAAATGTTAGTTTTTCTAACATGCGTTTTTTGTATCTCGAGCCAATTTTAGCCATGTATATCTAACCAGAATCGATAAATGGAGTAGGATTATAAGACGTAATGTCTCAGCTTTGTGAAATCATATTTTAGGGAAGGATGTTTTTGGAATTCAATCCTTAAAGGGAAAAAGTAAAAAAAAAATCTATAACGCGTTTTTGTGTCACGAGCGATTTATCTTCCTTGATATTTAACCGATATAGATAAATGAGGTATCATATTAATGAATAACGTCTCCGCCGTGGTAACATTATATTTTAAGAAAGGAATTTTTTGTAGTTCGACCCTTAAAGGGCAAAAATGTTAAATTTTCTAAAATCCGTTTTGTGTGTCTCGAACCACTTATCTCCCTGGATATGTATCCAAAATCGATAAATCAAATAAGATTATGAGGAATAGTGTCTCAGCTTTGGTGACATCATATGTTAAAAAAGAAGTTTTTGGAATTCAACCCTTAAAGGGAAAAAGTATAAATGGTTCTACAACGCATTTTTGTGTCATGAGCTATTTATCTCCCTTGATATCTAACCGAAATAGATAAATGAGATATCATATTAAAGACTAAGGTCTCCGCTGTGGTACCATTATATTTTAAGAAAGGAATTTTCCGTAATTCGACCTTTAAAGGGCAAAAATGTCAATATTTCTAATATACGTTTTTTGTGTTTCGAGCCATTTATCTCCCTGGATTTCTAACCAAAATCGATAAATGAAGTAGGAGTATGAAGAGTAATGACTAAGCTTTGATGAAATCATATTCCACCTCACTATTCATCGCATTTTATTCGCGAAATTTTCGCACGGGTCGTCTAGTACAGTATAATAGCTATAAGATTGAATACAAAACAATTTCATTTGACACAATGGGCAGCAGGGATTAGCCAGAAATGAAAGTTACAGCAGTTGGGAGATCCATAAGAGATGCATTGATAAAACACCAAAGACTTGGCGAAGTTGGTCCCGTTCAGCTAATACTCAATAAACTGCTGTGTGTACACAGATTTAGAGAAACCTCAGTCCGTCTCTTTAATCGTTGTATGAGCTCTACACACACACATATGTGTATATATATATATATATATATATATATATATATATGTGTGTGTGTGTGTGTGTCAGTGTGTGTATATAAAGTCAAGAAAATTATCAAAAATTGTAGGCAAAAGTAGTAGGGGGGCCCGAAATCAAACTTCGCAGTGGGCCCCGAAATTCAAGGAAGAAGAACAGGATATACATAGGCATATCACTTGGAGGAGAGCAATTAAATAAAGTGGAATGTTTCGAATATTTGGGAAGGTGGATTGAAACAGGGTGGAGATAAATGTGCAGATGGATTTTTTAATAGTATTAGAAGTCTGGTATGGGGAAGGGATGTTCCGCAAAAGAGCAAAGAGGTAATCTATAAAACGCACTTTGTACCAGTATGAGTCGGAAACCTGAGTGGTGTAGGAGAGGGGCAAAGGGAGGGTACAATCTGTGCAAATGAAATTTCAGAGGAGTAAAGTAGGAGTAACAAGAAGAGACAGAAGCAGGGAAATGATAAAGGAAGGACCGCAACAACAGAGTATTGAAATACCTAAATTATAGTGGTGTGGGCATGTATAGAGAATGGGAGAGGAGAAGTTACGAAGGAAGATGCTGGACATGGAGCTGAAAGGGAAGACGCCCAGAGGAAGACCAAGGGACAGATGGGTTAAATGTGTTAAAGGCGGGTTTACACGGTTCACTTTTCGCAATCACTCAGTATGAATCACTCGCAGTGAAAGTAAAAGTGAATTCACTTTTCGTTTACATATATCATCACAAATGAACAGGGCCGGCGTTAGGAATTTCGGGCCCGGGGTAAATTTTTTAGCTCTACAAAATGGCCAGGCGACAATGGCCGTAATCTTGGCTTCATGGCCTCAGGGCCCCTATAGTCGGTGATCGGGCCCCCCATCAGCCCGCGGGGCCCGGGTACTTTTGACCCGCTTACCCCCCCCCCCCCTAACGCCGGCCCTGCAAATGAACCATTCAATTCACTTCAAGATGGCGATAAACAAACTAGTGCGTGTTGGAGTGGAAATTTTCAGAAACCTTGCCGGGATTAAAAGTTACATTGTGCCAAAAGTTAATTGAAAAAAAGAGAAATTGGTAGCCGAGAAATTGAGGCTTGCGGCGTGGTAGAATGGTTATTGCAGGACAAAATAACACTTAAAAATCATTTTCGAATGTGTGAATCACAAAGAATTGCTATCAAAAAGCTTACCGCCAACTACAAGACAGGGCACTAATGAGAAAATGTCTTCCGGTTAAACTGAAGCTAGAATCTACTCTCAGGTTTCTTCCAACTAGTAATTGCTTTGAAACACATTCACATAGAAGCACAATTTTCACATTTTCCTGGTTTTAAAACTTTAGTTAATTCGGTAGATCACCTGTTTCGTAAAGATTTAAAATATTACTTGTCTTTTATTGTCAAAAATGGGAGAATCCATTCTTTAATCATGTCCTCCGTAGCCCTATCACTTATGTTTTTATTTTTATAACTTGCAAATTGTGTTTTCTATAAACACTGGTTGTGATGGAAAGATTTTAAAAATAAAGAAATGTTTCTTTCTTTCCATTTAAAAACAATTATGTGTCCAAAACAACAACAACCAGGAACAAACAATTGCGACTGAACCAGGAAGAGGTTTCACTTCGATATTCTGACTGTTTACACGCGTCAGTGAAACACCAAAAGTGAACGAAAAGTTGAACCCGAGCCAACTTCTTTCATCCGTCATCTTGGATGATCACTTTGGATGATTCTCTGTTTACAAAGTTAACTTTCCTTTCACTGCGAGTGATTCATCCCGAGTGATTGCGAAAAGTGAACCGTGTAAACCCGCCTTAAGGAATGTGTGGAAGAAAGAGGAGTACATGGGCGGCAGTGGAAGTAGAGAGATGGTGGATCGACAGGAAGCGATGGCAAACCCGATCAGCGGTTGGAAGCTGCCCTAAATGATGATGATGATGATTAGGAAGAGATATAGGTATAAGAGGAGCATTTCTGGCTTTAGGATTTTTAAATATTGGAAGAGGTTTAATAGATTTTTTAGTTAGTTTAAAAGGTAACAACCAGGTAGCTACAATGTTAGCAGAGAATCGTAAGAGACGATCAGTAACTGAAATACGAAGACTTTATATTCAACAAATTCTTAAAAACTTAGTTCTGCAATCTTTTATTTGAGGATAACTGATATGCTGTAGAGACAGGCCGGAAAGGACTGGGGGCCAGGAACTGAAGGAATTCGGACATAAGTTTTTTTAAGTAACCATCCCGGCATTCACCTAGAGCAGCGGTTCCCAACCTATGGGTCGCAACCCACTGCTGGGTCGCGGCTGGTGTTTTGGTGGGTCGCAGAACAATCGACGTTTTTGCCCCAAAAATATATCTTTTATTTCATCTATTTAAAAAATATAATACGATATTTTACAAGTGCAGTAATCATGAAAGCTATTAGCTTAAATTAAAACTTTGTGAGAAAAAAAAAGTTTTCTTAAACAGTCAGCCGGTGTTATGCAATAACCACGTTGTGAAATATAGCAGCGGCAGTAATCGCGCAATCCTTATGGCAACCCCTGAACACCTCCTCTCTCACCCCGCTCTAATGTGCGTGCATTTGAATCGAAACCAAAGTCTTTGATGCAAACAGTCTTTCTCTGCTTGTGAGAGTGAGTTGAGTTTTGTTTTAATTGAGAGTAGATTTAATGTGATTATGGAAAGTTTGTTGAGGACTGGATCGTGCCGTAAAAGAGAGTATCCAACCAAGTATTTGTAATTACAATGCAGGCAGCAAGAAAAAACAAAATACGCATCTGCGAAAGTATAATCCGAATTATTTGAAATACAGATTTGTGTTTTCGGGTACTGAAGAGGGGCCAAGCGAAAATTTGTCCAATGAAAGCATGAAGCCATCAAAACTTGCAAGGCATTTGTCAACCAAGCATCCTGAGTACACAGGTAAGCCTCTTGAACTCTTTCAAAATAAAAAAAGACATTATCTTTCGACTAAATCTACAATGGAAAAGTCAGTGTCAGGCCAATAAACAGTTTACCATAGCGTCTTAACAATTATCCTTGTTAATAGCAAAGCAGGAAAATGCGACTGATGTGCCAAGTCATATCTACACCTACAAATCGCATTTAAGTGGTTGACTGGTAAGTTTACCATTGTGTTTTCCGACTCCCAGGCTTCAATATTTTCATACATTTGGGTGAAGTAAAACACAATGATAAACCTACCAATTAACCACTAAAATCGGGTCTGCAGGTGGTTTCCACTAATAAGCGACTTGGCAGACCAGCAGCATTTTAGTATGCTGCTCGAGTTACTTCTAATCGTGTAATTTCAGCAGTCAACTTGCAGTCGCCTCCCGGCATATGATATGTTTTGTTTTTGTTTTATGTATTAGCAGTTCTTGTTTTTGTTGATAGTACATCCTTTGTACGAAAATTTGCCTTTTCGTAGGATAGGATAGTCGATAGCGTATCGAGGTCATAGAACAGTTCCCATTCTGATATTAGATAGACTCTCATACAAGGTGGGTCGCGAAAAATTTTTTTTACTTAAAAGTGGGTCGTGTACCAGTAAAGGTTGGGAACCACTGGCCTAGAGTGATTTTGGAAAACCATGAAAAACACAAATCAGGCTGGCCAAACGGGGCCCTCCCGAATGCGAAGCCAGAGCGTTACTTCTAAAGTTAACATAAAAAGGAACTAAAATCTAATACAAAAATTCAGCAACAATAATGGACACAGATAAAACGAAAATAGCTACATATGAACAAACAAAAAGCAACTAATAATTAACATGTTAATTTAAACAATATACGTACGGTACTTTTCTTTTATTGTTCTGGCAACCCATTTCTTCGCAATTGCTTAACTAACTACAATAGTTGTTAAATAACAAACATAAACTCGATTTTGTAGTGACATCTCTGGCCTTTGTCAATCCGGAAACGGAGGCCAGGTGCGTGACGTCACGGTGTTACATGTCAGTAGCTACAGAGGTGACCACCATGCAGGAACGAAATATATGGAGACGACGCAAGAGACCTTCACCACGCATTGAAGTGAAGCAGGGCGGAGGAGGAGTGGGGGGGCATGGCCGGAGTGGAGGGGGCATGGCCGCTTCCATGCAGACACGGGGAATATGTACAAAAACCTCAAGGGGACTCTAGGATAAAGGTGACGCCGCAATCTGGTGATGGATTATTATGTAACTCGATATGACAAATAAAAAATGAAGAATAAAATTTTTTTATATCCTGCTTAGTTTTCGAGATATTCTGTCCCAAATGTGAAATGGTTTTGGTTGAAATTCAGAAGAAAAAGTTGGTCAAAGTCAAATTTGATGATGGATTCTTATTTAAAAAGACGAGATAAATGTAAAATAAAGAATAAAAGTTTTCGATATCTCACCTAGTTCTAGAGATATACTGTATCAAAAGTGAGGTGTCTTGAGTTGAAATGGAGAAGAAAAATTTCGCAAAAGTCAAATTTAATGATCGATTCTTATGTAACACGACGAGACAAATCGAAAATAAAGAATAAAATTTTTCGATATCTTGCTTAGTTTTCGGGATATACTGGGAACATCGCAATTGTTTGGAAGCGCAATATCGCCGCTGACGCCACTGCGCATGCGCGAGGCTGCTTCACCAATTTAACGTCACTTCTCCTCCATATATTTCCTTCCTCCATGGTGACCACGAGCCAACGAAATTACGCGTATGGATTCAGTTTTCGATACGTTAGCATTTTAGACGTTTGTAGAGGACCTTGATGTGTAAATAACACTATCGAAATTTTAGGAACATGATTCATTCTTAGATTTGTTATTCATGGGCCCATCTGTTACGATGTATTCGTTATTCAGACGGTAGTTCTGGTATTATTCCTTGCCTGTACTCCAGGTTCCAGTTAATCACATCATGCACCCACGTGAGGTTGCATGTCCTATACTAAGCGACGATGCACAGACCTGCTGATCATGCAGCTGGTATATCCTGCATTGTGAATGATTTCAGACAGTGTGGCTTGCTGTAAACAATGTCTATTTCTAGCGGACGTCGCTGTTTGTTACTAAGCATTCCGGATGTAATGTTTTTCAAGTATTCCCGGAATACTAACGGCGCAACCGCAGTCAATATTTCGGTTTGTGCAAGGGCATAAATGCACACATAGACTAACGCTCGATTGGGTCTCAGGTTCGAATTTGGAAAACAGCTTGGTTTGTCATAATGGTGTGTTGGATCTGCAGCTTCCACCAGTGGCGTAACTATACCGTTGAGCCATCTATTGCCCGGGGCAGTGACAATGGGGGCGGCAAATGACAGCTGTGGTTGCTTTCCTCCATTACTGCCCCGGGCGGTGACAGTGGGTGGGGTCTGTTTGAATGGGAGACAATCTCAAAGATTTTGCCACGGCTCGCAGATCCGTGACTCAGTGTAGAGAAGCTCAACCAATGTAATAATAAATGTTAGGATCCTCATGTGCTCGCGGCCCTCTCGGGCCGGGGGCCCCCTCCATCTGGGGGCCCTGATATTTTGCCCATCCTGCCACCCTATCGTTATGCCACTGGCTTCCACAACTTATGCAAGTATCAGGTATTTACACGGTAGGAATGATATTGATTACACGTTTGAAATAATATTGACAAAGAAGTTGTTGTTGTTGGGGCTTTAGGGTGCGTCAACTTGACAAAGAAATGATGAAGCAGTGGACATTTATGTTACTGTTTATGTTACTGTTACTATTACTATTACTCCGCGATTCACTAAAAGTGTTTGGCGGAGGGTGCATTGCACCTATCAGGAAAGGTAATAATTTGGAAGGGATATACGGGATATGGCAGGTGGCGCCCATGGGCTATTGTGAGGAACCATCCCAGTATTCGCCTGAAGCGATCTAGGGAAACCATGGAAAACCCAGATCAGGACTTACATTGATATAGCCTATATAGGCCTTAAGCTACGTGTCTTTAGTTTCTTACACAGCATCCACTTTCAACATTTCACTGTTAGGTGTATTAGGTTTAGTAGCTTTTCGACTATTTTGCTCACAGGTATACACGATAACGTGGTCGAAAATTTTCGACCAAGCCCGTTAAGTGAGCCTGACATTCAAGAGTATATGAGTGTTAAATTCCCGCCTGATCATGCTTTACCGAGATCATTCGAGGCGAATGATGGGATAGATCCTTCAAAAGGCCATTTCAGCATTCCTACCCATTCCTTGTCCCAAATACTCTACCGCAGTGTTTCCCAATCTTTTTTGGGTCATGTCCCACTTTTTACATTTTTTTTTTGCCCCCCATACATAATTTTAAATAAAAAAATTATTTGTTAATAAAGAAACTCATATAGGATGGTTTTTGAAAGAAAACACTTTAATATTGTCATAAAACACAGTAAGTAAAATTAAAAAACTTATAATGAAATACTAAAATTCAAATTCAAAAGATTTTTAATTAAGATTTATTATGGAACTTTAGTGTGATCCTTGCGCTTAATGCTTGCTACCTAGAGATTTTATATTAGGCTCCAATTTAGTAAGCTTTAATCTCAAGTCTCCACGTTGTGATATATCCAGTCGATTTCTTTTTTTTATATAAGTAAATAATTTACTGATAACAGGCCGAGACAGGCGGCACATTAAGAGGTGAACCCCAAAAAGGTCAAGTTGACGACTCAAATCATCCAGATGATATATTTTGCTAACATCAAACGAAACTATGCCTAATAATTATTTACAGCACTGTTTTAGGAATTTGCTTTTTTGCTATATTTTGTACCTATATCTAGCATTGCATTTAAATAACCCGAAGAGAAAGTGGTAAAGTCGTATCAAGTCAATTTCTAAATTGCCCCCCTGTGGGGCGTGGGCCCCACGTTGGGAAACACTGCTCTACCGTCTCTAGTGCCCTTGCTGTCGAGGGTCAAAGAAAAAAGATACTACACACAATTTTCTCAAGTTACACGGAAAACGTCTAATAACCAGTACCCGATTAGCACCTTCTAGGGGAGCCCCGCGCCTTCTAGAGGGGACCCGCCATGCCTAGGATTCCCCGTCAGGCCAATGGGCGACCTTTTTTTCTTTTATTTAGCTCTACTGCTGCCCCTGACGGCGAAAACCAAGTGTCCCCTTCTTCACATTTGCTACGGTCTCCGCGCTGTTTTAATCCGGCCCTGCGAATAACGGAGAAATCTTCAAAGCGTTCATGAAATAAGGCTTCACTTTTCGATCCCACAAACTCTGAAAATTATGTTCACGAACTCTCGACTGCATCACACCGAGGAGAACACTGTGTGATATTTCATATCCTTGGTCCTTCAGTGCCTCACATCAGTTGACACTTTGTGAACTGATGCTGAATGGCGTGCATTGTTGTTTAGGCTTGTGTGTGTGCACTTTCTTGATGGAGTTTGAGCAGCCATTAGAGCGCGGTAAATCTAAACATTGAAACTGGACAAGAGTGGAAGTGAAATACGAGAAATGTTAGTGCAGGTACGAGGAAAATATCATGAAAGAAACAGTGATATAAACATGGATTGACTTGTAAATAAAAACACCGTCTATTATCAACTGGTTTTATTGATGTTTTTTTTTTTTTTTTTTTTTTTTTTTTGTAACTGTTTTACGTCTCTTTTTAACATCGAGGTCTTTAGAGACGGGAAAGGATGGGGGGCAAGGATGGGGGCAAGGAATGGGAAGGAATTCGGCCATGGCCTTTTGAAGGATGCATCCCGGCATTTGCCTGGAGTGATTTGGGGAAACCATGGAAAACCCAAATCTGGATGCCCGGACGGGGATTCGAACCGCCGTCCTCCCGAATGCGAGGCGAGAACGCTAACCGTTACACCGCCCCGCTCGGTTTTATTGATGTAAGCTCAGACGCGTTTCGCCCTTGTGGAATGGGGCATCGTCAGTGACTGTGGATGTATATACAGGTTGGTGTTAACAAAATTACGACATTAATATACAAAACTAACTAATAATAAACTACATTCTACTTACGACTTATGGTTGAGGCAGTTACATGGTGGTCAGGAATAGCTCCATTTGCACTTTTTTGTGACGTGAACTGTCGTTATGGTTCCACATAACTATGAGAGTAGCTATTGTTACCCTGTTTTTTGAAGGTAACCCTACCACTGTTTTCAAAATCTATTGAAATTGATTTTTTTTTTTTTTGTTGTCTGATGAACAGCAAAACCTTGTTGTTTACATTCGTTTACAGTGATGCCAACCTAATGTTTTTTTTTTTTTTTTGCTTGTGATATAACGTCTATGTATTATTAAATTATGTTTCTGTTTGTGCAGTGGTGTCAGTGTTGTAATTTACTTTTTATGTGTATTTTATTCCTGTGTCTTGGTTATTTTTCACTGTTTTCACTGTAAACGAATGTAAACAAGAAGGTTTTGCTGTTCATCAGACAAAAAAAAGTGGCAATTTCAATAGATTTTGAAAACAGTGGTAGGGTTACCTTCAAAAAACAGGGTAACAACAGCTACTCTCATAGTTATGTGGAACCATAACGACAGTTCACGTCACAAAAAAGTGCAAATGGAGCTATTCCTGACCACCATATAACTGCCTCAACCATAAGTCGTAAGTAGAATGTAGTTTATTATTAGTTAGTTTTGTATATTAATATCGTAATTTTGTTAACACCAACCTGTATATACATCCACAGTCACTGACGATGCCCCATTCCACAAGGGCGAAACGCGTGTGAGCTTACATCAATAAACCAGTTGCTAATAGAAGGTGTTTTTATTTACAATTGTGTAATAAGCAACTGCGGAAGGATGGCGAATATACGATAAATGGATTGACTTGTTTGCTGAAGGGAAGGGAACACGTGACTGATGAGAAGTTTGGATAGCCAGTAACAAGTCGAACTGCAGAAAACATCGCCCAAATTTGTAAAACAATTAACAAAGCCTTCAAATTTGCAGCACTGCAAAGGCAGTGTGAAAAAGTTAGATTATAAAGACCGTAAAGTTTCACAAATAACGTATGTTTTCTGCATTAGGACAATGCACCTGCGCACACTACAGAGTCTCTTCTGGAGATTTTGGCTGGTAAACAAATTACTGTAGTAGACCTTCTGTACACAGCTGACCGTACCTCAGTGACTTCCTTCTTTACCCGAAGCTCCAAGAAGTTTCGAAGGGGCAGCATTTGGATGATATTCAGAACATCAAGTCTAATAGGACGGCAGCTCTGAAGACGCACGTAGCTTTCTTCCGTTTTGATTCCAGAAGACATTTTGTACTGTTTTCTCTTGTCAGACTATTGTAAATTACATACGGATATAATTAACTGAGGGAAATAAATACTCACATGCTGTTGTGAGTTCAGTTCCTCATTTTAACTGCGAAAAATGTTACGAAAGGAAAGTTACGTGGCCTGGCTCGGACCCCCCCCCCCCCCCCTCTCCCACGTAGCCCAGCATAGCCTTCCAGCTAACCCCTCCTCCCTCTGGACCGAGCCACGTAGTTTGTGCACGCTCCCTAATTATGAATCGTTTCCTTGCGCACCGTTGGTGTAAACAAACGATTGAAAAGAAGTAAAGCTCCTATTCTGTATGATAATAGATTTTAATTCAAACT
>JARYHS010013540.1:0-88199 GCA_031002005.1 Vandiemenella viatica | reverse complement strand
TTGAATTTAACCACTCAGACTCAGATAGGGATGCCATTAAAATTATAGTGGTTACCACATGCAAAACTATTTTTAGTATGATTTTTTTTTTGTTTATCTAAAAAAAATTTCTGAAACTATTGAATTGACTTTTAAATTTACTTAGCTGCCAAAGGTTGATTCATGACACTCTGCCACATATACAACTCTATGATAGCTAGATAAGAAATGTATGCCCAGGATTTGGTTGTAGTAAGAACTTACTGTAGATACCAAATCTTTCAACTGCACTCTTAATTTTCGATAAAATATTCACATAAATTGCCCCCTGGTTACTGTCTTCCCAACCGGTGCCTTTATTGCTTACTTTGCAATGTGCCCTAAAATTAGTGCCTTTATCATTATCTTCATTGGCATTTTTCTCACAACATATTCCATTGAATCTACCCTTATCAATTCTGCTTTAAAAACTCTCATTACTATTATTTCTTTGATTAAGACTTCTTAAATACACTTCAGTAGATACAAGAAGGTTGAATCTATCACCATTAATAGATATGTATATATATCTGCTAATTTTTCAACAACTTTCCCTGGCTGTGTTCTGAGATCTTCTAATTCTTCGTTGTAAAACAACCTGTTGTTTTCCCCCTTTAAATCAGTGGGACTGATGGATTCTTTGAAATAGCAGCAGGTTGCTTCATGAACTAATAAATTAGTGCTGCCCTTGGCCCTTCATATATCTCACAGTTTTTGTAACAATCATCATAGATCATGAGGCAAAATGACTCTTCCGTTAGTTGATGACTCTTCCATTAGTTGATGACTCTTCCGTTAGTTGATGACTCTTCCTTTAGTTGCTGACTTTCCGTTAGTTAATGACTCTTCCATTAGTTTAATTTTCAACAATTTTTGTTTGTTTCATGGATCTGGAAAAAAAAACATGGATTTGAATTTTCACTGTCCCTTGCTTGCAGATCTTCTCTCTTGTCTTCTTCTCTAACACCTATCTTGAGACTGATGGATTCTTTGAAATGGCAGCAGGTTCTGCTGCAGTGAATGTTTGATTCATGAACTAATAAAATTTCTTACTGTGGTAATCTCTGATTATTCTTCAAAAGCTTTTACAGTCTTTCTAGGGGCAAGATTTTTACTGTCCCCTCCAAGATTTAATTGGCTAGTTGACTGAATAGGAAAAAAGGAAAAATAGGTTAATACTTTACTTTATTATCTATTTTACCAAAAAATGTATTATTTTTCAAAAATCAAACATTTACATTATGTATTTGCACTTCTAAAAACGAATTTAAATTTACCTTGAAAACGCTAAAGACTGTCATGGCTTCTTGAATGATGTCACACCACGCGAAAAAAACAGCCGTATGTGTATATAGCAGATGTCAGTTCTCTTTCATAAAAATGAATTCCTCATTTATAAGTACTGTGTAGTGCCCCAGTGTAAAACCACAACAATAGAAATGCCAAGCAAGTGATTTATATATGTTCCAAACAATGAACAAATACGGAAAGTAGTTAAAACTTGAGGGAGGATGCTCATAGTTTATCTGCAGATTCAAGAATCTATTTTTGTGAAGATCATTTTATTGTGTGCACAATATTTCTAAATCTAAAACAAAACTGATTAATTTTGTAGAACAACTACTTTTCAGGTATTGATAAAATAATAAGGTATGAGTTGGTGTTGTTTGGTTTTATGATTTAAATTCTTTCTTTAGTTTTACGTTTAATAAACACACATTGGCAGCACTGTTATTACCATGGTGCCTTAATCTGATTCTTATGCAACTCGATGAAACAAATCGAAAATAAAGAATATTTTTTTTATTATCTCTCATGGTTTTCGAGATATCTTAACTGAAAGGAGATGTTGTTAGGCTGATACGAAGCTTAGAGTAGACTGGAAATTGGCAGTGCCATAGCTTTAAAATTTGCCATACCTGTTTTTGAGAATATACTTATCTAGAAAAAGTGTATATAAGCAAAAAGAAACATACCTAAGACGTGATGCAAATAAAAGTTACGATACAGGCACAACACAGAATGAATAGTACCCAACAAAACCATATCCAATGACATTATTCACGCAAAAGATAGTATATCGAAGCGAAGAACGAAATCTTTTACTATTTCTTAGGTCTTCCTTCTGGTTTAGCTATTTAGCACTTGCGTACACTTCTCAAATGTAACCTCATACCAGTATCAATTAATTTACAAATCGTATGTCTAAGCAATAGGTTATTGTTTACAAAACTGAAGTAATGCTATTTAAGCTTATAATATATAATTTACACTTGCATCGAAGTTTTAACATTGCAATTCCATGAGCAAAAGTCATGTTTGACGCGAAAAAACTGCCAAGGGTTAGGGCGTCAATTTTGGGCAAATTGCTACTGTTTGCTATGCTAAATCCTGGTTCCATAGCGAATTACACTTGTCTTTCAGCTTATAACTGAGAACAACTGTATTATGTGACAAAAGTTTTGACAGATGAATAATTTACCAAGTAACCTGTTTGTTCCACGAAAATATCAATAACAAATTTGGGTGGCGTGACATAATGCTTTCTCATTGGCATTCACGGTCACGTGACTGAATCCTGATTTTGTCGAATTTATTTCTAAAGTAATAATAATCTTTATCTTTATAAATAATTGTTTTTGCTATCTCCTTAGCATGATTAATCATTAAAAACTGCTCTGCGTCCGATGTATTCTTAGTGAACACAACAAACCTATTCAGAGCTGGCACAGGGCGGTGAGAGTTACAGCTGATTGATCACCTGTGGCAGAATTAGAGTAATCATAACTGATTTGTAAAGTTATGCTGACAGGATGAACTCAGTGCTTTTCAAGGAGGCCAGGTATATGAGCTGATTGATGATTTTGAAGCTTGCAATAAACAGAACCTGCTTCCTCCCAAGTGTGTCTGGCGTGATGCTTGCATGATATATTTCTGTTACATAGAGGCATAGACTTTTTCATACAAAATTTAATGGAAACCACTGTGAAAAAAATGGTTAACCCGAATAATTAAAATTTGTGTATTACAATCATGGAATTTCTTTTCTTTTTGTTGACATCAGGTATGGGATCATAGATAAGGGGCAGTAGGTGTTCTTGTCTGATAACTCACAAAGGGTTTCAGCCACATAGTCACTAGGATTCATACCCACTGTGGTTGGACACTTGCCTGTTAGAAGGATGATCAAGTTTCGATTGGTTCTTTCCTGAAAAAGATTTCAACCACACTGTTATTGGCCGGGATCTCGGAAACTGGGTGAAGATAAACAAGTGGATAAGAAACCCTGAAAAATATACAGTTTTAGCCTCTATATCATTCGAATTATGATTAATCTGGATAAAAAGTATCCTGTATTACTGCTGTAACATAAGCTACTATGTGCAATTTCATTCAATTCTGTCCATTAGTTGTTACGTGAGGCTTAACCGAAATTCCAAATTTTCTGGTTTTTCCACCTCTGTCATTAGGAATATAAATAAATTTTGTGTAGACAATTTTTATACAATTTTATTATATATTAACTATGCGTGCGATTTTGTCCACGTGGAATTTGGTATTTGTGCCATCAAGGCACTGATAAATTAGAAAGTAAAAGAGGAGAAGTGCCCCTGTTTTTTCTTCTTCATTTTTCTTGCATGTCCTTTTTCATATTATTTTCAGTTGTATGTAAATGTTTTAGATGTGTTTGTGCACTTTGTGCATGTTCTTTCTACCACCCTTGAAACTGCCATTGCTCTCCATCCTATAATTGTGGATGATCCACAGGCACACTTCCCTATTGTACACACTGTTGTGTAAACAGTATTTGAAATGGTGAGGTTTTAGAATTACCATGTTATTTACTGTAGGAACTTATTAGTATGTACATAAACTCTCAATGTGCGACATTTAATCCAAAGTAATACACTTATTTTTTTACACGAATTTTATGATGTTTTCTTAGATAGCTGTAAATTATTGGGGTAAAAAGTATCCTATATGTTAATTCATTGTACAAGCTATTGCTATGTGTAATGTTGTTGAAATTTGTATTTTGATTTTATGCTTGATCTGTGCTCAGACAGGCAGAAATTCCAAAATTTTCAGATTTGGCCTCTGTATCATCAGGAATTAAGTTCTGATCAAGATAAAAAGTATCTTGTATTTTAAGTGATGCCATAAGCTGTCACCATTCATTCATTAATGTTTGCCTGATACTTGCACAAACTGAAATTTGACCTCCCTCTTATAGGGACCTATGTTATGAATCTGGATAAAAAGTATCTCATATATAGACACATGGAACAAGCTATCACTCATTAGTTTTGCATGACAGGTAGATTAAAATATCAAAATTTATGGTTTTGTGCTCTATTTCCTATATTTGGCTGGTGACATGAGCTATGCATTTTCATTAAAAAATTTGTGTGAGGCGCTGACAGTCAGACAGACAGTCACAAAGGAAATAAATAAATAAACAAACAAATTCCAAATTTTATGATTTTAGTACCAATCGTCAGTATGTTTTCTTGTAATTCCTTTTTTCGAATTAAATTTCATGTGGAAAACTTTGCTTCAATTTTACTAAATAATAGTATCTAAAGATACAGATAACATGGTTAACACATGGTGACTTGAACTTAATCATTTCTATCCATCCTTCTGAAAACAATAGTTTTTTGTTCTTTCTACTTAGCTATTTTATGATTTTGCAATAAGTTTGTAATCACTTTCACATGTGATATAAGCGAACTACAATGTAAAAAAGTCATTAACAAATATAATTAATTTTTAACAAATTTTGCAGTAAATCTTATTGCTTTGCTTTAAATGATAGTTAACTTGTTTCAGGCGATAAACTTTTAAACTGGATGAAGACGATACAGATGACAGCCCATTTCCCTACTCTGGATGAAGTTACAGCTATGGCTTCAGAATCTGTTCATTTTGGAAACAGGAATGGAGTATATCATTTTTCACAGGTTTGGTTTGCTGCCTAAAGCACTGACATTTATTCTTTCTTCTAATTTAATTTTTAACTATTCAAATATTATAATACTTTATATATTAAATGTTTCCTAGTATTAATAGGTTTGTTTTTCAAACTTGGAGCACGTAAAATAGGAAAAAAGTTTGGTAATGTTAAACTAAAATTTATAATAGAATCACAAATATTAATTTGGACTAAATGTTGAACTTGCTATGTTTCTCTAAACATGTCTGATAATATACTATAAAATAAAAATATCAAATAATGCATTTAACAATAGGACAATAAACAATACTATTATACATAAATGACGTGAGCAAGAATAGAGAAATTAAACTCATCATTTTACAAAGCAGTAACATTATGTCTGATGCTCTCTTACTAATTTGGGAAAAAGTATGAGATGTACAGTGACCTAAATCAGGCCTTGATGATTGCTAGTGGATACTAGACTCCAGAAATTTTATCTACAAGGGTAAGTCAATTATTATCTGCAATTTAGTTATATCTTTGTTTATATTACTATTACTCTTGTGATGTAGCTGATGCATATTTGGTTTGATTGGTGTTACGTGTATGACACTTTGATGCTGCTAGGTTAGTTCCATTATCGCCGCCCTGACGTTAACTATGGCTACTCAGCTTTCTGTTTGTACCAAAGTAGAGCAACGTTCAGTGATCCTTTTTTCTGTGGTCAGAAGGTGTGTCGGGCCGAAATTCATTGAAGACTTTCGATACAGTATGGGAACAGTGTTTTACCACTACGGAGTATCTACGTATGGATTGAAAAATTTAAAAATGGTCGCACAAGTGTTATGCACGATGAAGGTGCGGGACGACCATTTACCGCCAAAAATGAGGAAAACATTGAGCATGCACATGACACGGTTCTGTTAGATAGACCAGCCTCTATTGATGAATTGGTTCATCGTCTGCAAATTAGTCATGGTTCTACCTATGAAATTATCCACAACATAAAATCTGTGCAAGATGGGTCCCAAAACAACTCACACACTTGCATAAACAGTTGCTTGAACATCTGCCAAAACTATTTGGATCGCTATGGTAACGAACGTGACATCTTATTAGACAGAATCATCACTGGTGATGAAATATGGATCCATCATTATGAGCCGGAGAGTAAACGGCAGAGTATGGAATGGAAACATTCAAATTCGTCCTCGAAGGAAACGTTCAAAACCCAACCATCTGCAGCAAAACTGATGCTTACAGTTTTTCGGGACTCACAAGGCTCAGTACTGGAACATTATCAGGAAAGGGACACAGCAATAAACATTACGATGAGATGCTTACTGACAAACTGAAGCCTGCAATTTTCAAGTAAGTGCCGAGGTCTGCTGTCGAAAGTTGTTGTGTTGTCGCACAACAATTCCCATCCACATACTGCTGCCCACACTGCTTAAATGCTCCAGAAACTCAAATTTGAAGTTCTGGACCATTCTCCGTATATTCCTGATCTTGCCTCTTCTGACTACCACTTGTTTGGTCCACTCAAAGAGGCATTAAGGGACCGTCGATTTACCTCGGACGAAACAGTGAAAGAAGCGGTGCATTCCTGGCTCACAGTTTACCTGAAAAGTTTCTATTATGAGGGCATCAGGAAGCTTGTTCAGTGATGGACCATGTGCGTTGAAATTCAAGGGGACTAGTTTGAAAAATGATGTAGATGTAAGTTTTCTATTTGTATTGCAATAAAATTTATAACTACATTGTGGATAATAATTGACTTACCCTCGTGTTTAGTGAATAGGTTATTGTAGGAGCAGTGCTGTCCTATTCTCATATCCTGGGAATGCAAGAGCTTTGCTTGGTCATTGAAGTATTTATGACTTGTAAATACACTAGAGTCCCGCTAATCCGAACTAATTGGGACCGGGCCTTGTTCGGATTACCGATTTATTCGGATTAACTGGAATTACAGTGACCAGTTTCTAGAATGAAGTATACCAAGCATATAAGCAGGTACACCATGGTAGCAATTGGGAACAAGTGGCAGAATGTGACAAAGGAGAGCTGGTGCCACACAGTGACGCTATTTGGAGCAACAGGCCACTGCTACATCTGCTGATGTAATGTTTATAAGACGATGGCACAACTTTGCGTCATATAATAGACTGTCTTCATTACGCCAAAAAACAATGAGTTTTTTTTCTTCTAAAAAGTAGGAATAAAATGGGCACTTGTAAGCATTGTAACTTTTAACATAAGTTTGACAGTTTTTCTTTCACTGTTATGCTTTTTAAAATTAATGTTTTCTTGTTAATTTTTCTAATACGTGTCTACTGTACTGGGTAAATTAAAATTGTGTGTATGTACAGCAGTTAACTGCGCAATTAAATATAGTATGAACTATTTTCATGAACTGTGTATTAATTCTTTTGCCATTTTTCATATTTAGACTAATCTTTTGCCAAGTTCAGATTAAATGAACGTCCGGATTACTGGGGTTCGTTTTAGCGGGACTCTGGTGTACTTGTGCTTGTAGCGTATACTCACTTATAGCCTTATACAATACGAGAATGATACTTAATTTTTAAATATTCTGCCTGCGAAAATTGACATTGAGAAAACTGATGTAGACGATGTCTGACTAATTTCGATAGGTTCTAAAGATGTTGTGCTTATGGGAGCACAGATACTTCATGTATAAAGTGATAATTAATTTATTAATAGTTTATCACAGAAAGAATATAAAGGTACATGGTTTATTGAACATGATAAAGTATTAATCATGAACTTACATCTTCACAGAAATAGATTGAAGATTTTTCATACAATAAGCTGGGTACCGGCATTCAAGTTTTATACACTTTTTTTTGTGTGCAAATATTCATTTTTTGGTGACATAGTCTGGTGTTTCACCCCTGGCAAGAATAAGGTTAGCTGCCGAAATATTGCATTTCTTGTGTTTGTCTATTTTTTATGTTCATCATTCCCAGCCGCCTGCATTTGTGGTAAGTGTTTGGTAGTATTTCCGTATCCTTCCTTATTTATATAGATGAGGTCATGTTATACAAACTTCTGAGCTTTTGAACCACATAGTACTGCACATCAGATCTAGAGAAAACCATATTATGTGATGCGACTTTGCATGATGTCAATTCATCAGATCTAATGAGCTGCATGCCAATTTTTAAAAAATGCAAATATTAATATTGAATATTTTTATTGTAATATATTTTTTTTATGACTGTATAAGGCAGGGCAAGTGGTCCATCCAGCCCTGCTGTGGCTATGCCCATTGCTGTATTATTTTTGATGGAACATGTAGCTTTTATGAAAGTATTGAATCTGATTGATAGACTGGTTTGGTATAAACCGAAGACAGTAATAGGGAATAGCAGATGATTTGATTGGAAATACTGGATGTATCTAATCACGAATGTAGTATAATGCTATTGACACCTAGATGCATTAGAAAGTAAAAAAAATCTGATGTAAAATTAATACAGACTGGCACTCTTTATTTTCATTGGTGACTAAGGAATCACATGGGAGGTGCTTAATGAAAATGTAGATTGCACGTTATGGGTACTGGTGAAGAATTTTGATCTTGTTTAGTAACATTCCACGACTATTAATATCAATTTAAGCATGCTTTATTTTTTATCATTACTGTGAAATATTGATTTTGACTGTGGGTAGATGGTTTTATACTTCAGAACAATTCACAAAATTGTGGTGGCAGATGGTGCTTTGAACCAAAGTTAATATTTACTCCGTGCACACCAATTTCGAATAGCACAAGGGAAGAAAATACATATCAAATATACCCAAACTCACTAAAGTTTAAGAGATGAGGGAAGCAGCAACACAAAAACAACACAGTAACAAAGAAAATACAATATTTCGAGTAAAACCCTTTTCAAGTTAACAGATGTAAGTGGCTGGACCTGCACAAGATTTGCGTTCGACACGTGTTGTTTTGTGTTGCTGCTGCCATCCTCTCTTCAACTTTGATGAGTGTTGGGTATATTCCATCTGTCCTTTCCATATAAATATTGCTTCATGGCATTTCTTTCCTTTCATTGTTACCTACAAGGGAAGAAAGGTTTCATGTAAGCATCAGTGCAGCATTCCCCCCCCCCCCCCCCAAAATCATATCACTCCTGTCATTGCTGCCCGAATAGGTTGGTGTTCAAAGAGTTTCATTGCACTTGTAAATAATAATACCTGTATTTGCTGGTAACCCAAATTGATCAAAATTACAGAAAGCTAGTATCCTACTATGTTAACTTGTTCACAGCTTATGGTTCTGTACCCAGAAAACTGCAGACTACTCTCAATACAAGGGGTAGCCAAAGGAAACTGAACTATTCTTTTTATTTCATGTATTTAATTTTTTTGGAGAAAATATGATCAATCCTCTTCAAAGTACTCTCCATTGGAACTGATGCACTTGTCCAATCTTGTTCAGTTGTAGAAAACATTTGTATATGCTCCTCTTCAGAGATGCCTGACAGTATCTTCATCTCATCTACGTTGGAAAAACGTTTTCCTTTCATGTTTCTCTTCATTCATGGGGATACAAATTTGCATAGGGTAAGGTGAATGGGAGGGGGGGGGGAGACAAAGGGGTCATGGCATTTTTGATTTTGACAAAAAAATCAACACGAGAGAGGGTTGTGTGGGCAGGGACACCCAACTGCCACAAATCAGACCTATTGCATCGCAAACTGTTGGGCAATTTTGTCAAAACATTCAGGTAAAAGGTCTGGTTAACTCACAGAATCTTTGCAACAAACTCTGAATGGAAAATTTCTCACACATCAAAGAAACAAATCAGCATTGTCTTGATGTTTAATTTCACTTTTCTTGCTTTTTTTTTTTTTTTTTTGGGAACAGGTCGGAATCTGCCATTGATTCAATTTTTGCTTCGTTTCAGACTCATTAACCATAGCACCAGGATTCATTACCTGTGATGATATTGAAGAAATAGTTTGTGTTATTTTGGAGCTCTTCCTTCAATGCACAGCATGTTTCAGGTGACCTTGTATTTGCTGTCAGCAGTTAGGCACGAATTTGGGAGCTACCCTTCTTATACCGAAGTCTCCACATCAAATGCACTAAGTGAACTCCAAGTCACTCGGACAGCTCCACAACTTCTTCAACTGTATATCATCAATCTTTTAGGTTGATTTCATGAATTGTTGTGTCATTTTCATTCACTCGGGCTGTTGAAGACCACCCAGAACATGGTTGGTTGTCAATTTATATTAACCTCTTTTGAAATGGTAAACAATTCTAACACTTGAGTTTTCTCCATAGCATCGTTTTTACCAACCATTTTCAACATTTCGAGAGTTTCTGTGCCAGTTTTTTCAAGTAGGAATCAAAACTTCTCAGTCAAACGCTGTCCATGGGAATCAGCCATTGTAAAAATGACAGGCACACAAAAAACAGTCATAAAAATTAGCACCAACCAACTACAGTCTTCTCTCATTATGACAAATGGTATACTGACTTAGGAACGGAAGAACTAATAGTTGCAAAAACCAGTACTACAAAAGCTCCGCCTTCTACATCATCAGTTGGGTTTTTGCGTACCACCTCATTTACTCAAATAATTAAACAACTGCCTTCCCACTTAGTTTTTTAAAGACATAATTAAATTTTCTGGTTGTATCTTCACCGTGTTTGTGAAGAATTTACATATTCCAAATCTTAATCTGTTTTTAAGTTTCTTCATGATTTACAATGAAACTTCTTAAGAAATTGTGATAATTAACTGCCTCTGATGATATTCTGTACATAAAAATTTTGACAGGCACAACCAGAAACTCTATTCTCTGTCTGTAGCAAGTAGTTGCAGTTATACTTGTACTATTTTACTGAGGGTTATAATCATAAAATCTTGATTAATTTCTTTTTGCTGTGCAAATATTGATCTCTGATTTTTCCCCTAGGAAATAATAACCAGGTGCAAATCCAAATGGTACTCTACCAGAAAATGTTATTGAAGAATTGAATTTATTTGATCCTCTGAATGTACAAGTAGTAAATCCAATCTATTCTTTAAAAGAAGATGGAACTTTGATTGGTAATGTTATAATTTTTTGTCAACAATGAATTAATTTTGTATGTATTTTTCCTCCTATTGAAGTTTTGTTTCTTCAGTAAGTTTTATTTTATAAAGTCCAGTTAAACATCAAAATATTTAATTTAATGAGGCCTAATCATTTGGCATATTAATTTGCTAATTAGTTTCTTTTATCACACACACAAATTATTGCCTTCTATAAATTTAATTTTTGATGCTGTGCTGTTTATCTAGTTTTCTTTTAAAAAGCACATTTAGAAGCAGTTTATTAGGGTTGGCTGTTGTTTATGAACTACTAAGTTTTGACAGCTGTGAATGAACCAAACATGGTCCGATGAAATGATTAGTTAAATTTTCAATTGTAAGCAGAACAGCAAAATGTGCTGTGATTAGGTGTCAGAGGGGCCTCTGTCAGGCTTCTATTCAATTTGTGGATGTTATTATCTATCTTGTAAGTCAGTTGTGCAAACTGCTTGAAATGTGTGTCTGTCCAAGTGTGGTTACTTTGTGAAATGCTACATGTCACCATAACTGTGTTTCCTGATGGCTCTTAAACTCTTGCTCAGTTTTCTTTATGTTCTTCATTAGATAGTCCACTTCCAGTATGTTGCTACAATGATAGCATTATCAGTTGAAATGTGCATGTTCTCAGGAGTACACAACTTGCTCAGATCAGGAAATATTCATCATTATAAATCAATTTCTGCTGACATAACATCATCCAAAAAAAATTCTCTCTGTTATTGTGTATCTGCACTATCTCTTTTTATATAAATTTCATTTCCTTCCAAGGATACAACTTAGGGTTCATTTGCAAAAGAAGACAAACGCACTGGAAGATCTCAGAAATTTACTCTTTATTAAAATTTAGCTATGCTCCCATTTAACAACACCCAATTTTATAATGGTACATCTTGAGCAGCTTTTTATATCAACACAATTTTATAATTGATACTCTGAGTTCTTAGATGTATTATTTCTTTCCTTTACAGATACCCCTCGTGAAGTTTATGAAGTGCTACAGCTGTTTGGTCATGAAAGTTTTAGACCAGGTCAAGAAGAAGCCATCATGCGTATTTTGTCTGGTCTGTCAACGCTATTGACAATAGCAACAGGTTCTGGAAAGAGTTTATGCTATCAGATTCCAGCATTCATGTTGGCTCAACGTAGTCGCTGCATAACACTAGTCATTTCTCCCCTTGTTTCACTTATGGAAGACCAGGTAAATATTTGTTGGTTCATTGTTATGTTCAATTACTATATTATATTTATAATTGAGGTGTATGTTATGAATAACATTAATAATAAAATTATAATTTTTCCTAGTGTAGGAAATAAAAATATAAAACATCTGCCATATTAACATTTTGCTGTAAGCTTATTTTCAATAAGTTTTATAACATATTATTTAATCGTTGATTTAGGCAATTAGATTATTACTTCATTTAGAGTTTTAATATATAAAACAAGATTTTGAAATGGCAAAATTAAAACCAAGCTTACTGATATCACAGTCTGGTGGTGAACTAAACTTTTTCACTGCACAATTATTAATGTTCACTAAGTGGGTTCCAACTGTGATGACCTGTTTTTCTGCATTTCGTTTATCATTGAGTGAATGGTAGGTAGGTGCAGATGGTGAAGGTGGTGGGCAGAGTGGAGAGGCACTCAGAAAGTGTTAAGGAGGTGGGACAAAAGCCAGTTTTACAAGAACAGGCTTGCTGCTAGAATTAGTGGCATGCAATCCACTTAACATTTCCCAGAAAAAAAGTGTGAATCTGAACTTAGAAAATTCAAAGCAAAGGAATGTCCGATGTGTACATATGAGGCACGTTTTTATAAGTAAATACTGTATTTATATTAAAAAGAGTGCATTTTTTAAAACAATTTAATTATTAAAGTAAAAGCTTATACCTTAATCTACTTTGCAACATAATTTTCACCATTATTGAAGCACTTGTCATAACAAACAACCAACATCGGGTTCCATTATCATACAAATCTGCTGCTTGAATTGGCAATGACTGCTGTACAATCGTTTTGACATCAGTAGTATAAATGTTCATAAAGAATTTCATATAAAAACTCTTCATGAAACTTGAGGAAACTTATTATATAAGGACAAAATTGTAAAGCATCTGTTTTCTTGAACTTTTGCAAGAACTTTCTGCAGCAAGTCCTCAGTGATGACTGATGCTCACCCAATTGCACTTCATCATGAAAACTATTACGGCCAGCTTCAAATACTGTAACCCAGCACATTTCAATGTGAGGATAAGTAAATTATCAAAAATAATGCTGTAGAGTGCCAAATTATGTGGGCCTAATTTTTTACCTATGTGTATATTATTAACATCTGAGACTGTACCATTATAATTTAATAAATCAAAAGGATGTTTTGAATCCCTTTGGAAACACAGATATGAAACTGGAAGTGAAATATTAAAAACTGAACAAACTTTTAATATTTAGTAACCAAAAGAACAATAATGTAACTATAGGTTGGATGTTAAAATATACTAGGGTTTTAACAGAGGCCATCTTTGCGGAAGCAGATGTTCAGTGCTTAACATCTGCAGATGTGGATGTTTTGTGGAAGCAAAGGTGTAAAAGTAAATTTATAATTATTTAAATTTTAATATTTTATCTAATATAAATTTAAAATAAAAAGTATATTTTTTATGCCAAATTCTACATTTTTTCATAATAAAGTCTTATTTCCATATAATACTGCCTTATTGATTTATTTTGTGTCTCATCTTTCAACAACAAAAAACTTTGGTTGCTTTCACAAGCAAATTAAATTATTTACATTACTACACAAGTGTCTCAAAAAAATCTTTGTCGTATGAAGTTTGCAGCGTCAAGCACAAGGGCAGGCAACCGCAATTCTCCATGGCCGCCACCCGCCGTTCCACCATTATAGTGGCTCATTCACAGTCCAACTTGTAGGACCTACGACGATCTGATTTTCCAATGAAGGATTCTTGATGGGCTGTGAAAGGTGTTACAGGACTATATGTAGGACGTGCTGAATGTTGTTGGACAACGGACACAGGTCCTTGCCGTCCAACAAATTATGACGTTGGATCATGATTGGAGAAAATATCTTAAGAGTTTGCGATAAGGGCACTAGTGTGTGGCAAGAAAGTACAAGTGGAAAGGGTTGCTTGGAGCATTTTTGGACCCCTTGAAGTAGCGTGAATTGGTGAGCGCATCCTTCAATTGTTTTACATGGATGTCCAATAAGTTGGACTATGAATAAGCCGCTTTACTTTATATGCAAGTTCAAAGTTGTAAATTCATCACTTTGGTCATAACACCGTTTAGTTCGATGATGGGAAGAATCTCGTATAAAGAGAAAAGAATCATTTATATTATTTCTATAAGGTATTTTTTTGTCACAAGCCTGTATCTTCCTTCATACTTAACCGAAATCAATGAATGAGGTGTCATTTTAAAGCATATGGTCTCCACTTTGGTTACATCATATTTTAAAAAATAAAGTTTTCGGAATTAGACCCTTTAAGGGCAAAAATGTCAATATTTCTAAAATGCTGTTTTCTGTGTTATGAATCATTTATCTCCCTTGATACCTATCTGATATCGTTTAATGAAGTATCATTTCAAAGATTAAGATCTCCGCTTTAGTGAAGTCATATACTAAGACGGAAATTTTTCGGAATTCGACCCTTAAAGGGCAAAAGTATCAATATTTTTGAAATGCGTTTTTGTGTCACGAGCGATTTATCTCCCTTAACATCTAACAGATATGGATAAATTAGGTATCATATTAAAGACTGAAGTCTCCGCCGTGGTAACATTATATTTCAAGAAAGGAATTTTTCGTAATTCGACCCTTAAAGGGCGAAAATGTCAATTTTTCTAAAATGCGTTTTTTTGTATCTCGATCCATTTTTCTCCCTGGATATCTAACCAAAATCGATAAATGACATAGGATTATTAGGAATATTGTCTCAGCTTTGGTGACATCATATTTTAACAAAGAATGTTTTTTTAATTCATCCCATAAAGGGAAAAAGTATAAATTTATCTATAACGCATTTTTGTGTCACGAGCGATTTATCTCCCTTAATAACTAACAGATATAGATAAATGAGGTATCATATTAAAGAATAAGGTCACCGCCGTGGTAACATTATATTTTAAGGAAGGAATTTTTCGTAATTCGACCCTTAAAGGGCAAAAATGTCAATTTTTCTAAAATGCGTTTTTTGTATCTCGAACCATTTATCTCCCTGGATATCTAACCAAAATCGATAAATGAGGTAGGATTATGAGGAGTAATGTCTCAGCTTTGTGACATCATATTTTAAGAAAGAATGTTTTTGGAATTCAAACCGTTAAAGGAAAAAAGTATAAATTTTTCTATAACCGATTTTTGTGTCACGAGCGATTTATCTCCCTTGATATCTAGCCGATATAGATAAATGAGGTATCATATTAAAGAATAAGGTCTCCGCCGTGGTAACATTATATTTTAAGAACGGAATTTTTCGTAATTCGACCCATAAAAGGCAAAAAAGTCAATTTTTCTAAAATGCGTTTTTTGTGACTCGAGCCACTTATCTCTCTTGATATCTATCTAAAATCGATAAATCAAGTACGATTGTGAGGAATAATGTCTCAGCTTTGCTGACATCATATTTTAAGAAAGAAGTGTTTGGAATTCAACTATTAAAGGGAAAAAGTATAAATTGTTCTACAACGTATTTTTGTGTCACGAGCCTTATATTTCCCTTGATATCTAATCGATATAGATAAATGACATATCTTATTAAAGACTAAGGTTTCCGCCGTGGTAACATTATATTCTAAGAAAGGAATTTTTCGTAATTCTACCCATAAAGCGCAAAAATATCAATATTTCTAAAATACGTTTTTTGTGTTTCGAGCCATTTATCTCCCTGGATTTCTAATCAAAATCGATAAATGAAGTAGGAGGATGAAGAGTAATGACTGAACTTGGTGACATTATATTCAACCTCACTATTCATCGCATTTTATTCGCGAAATTTTCGCACGGGTCGTCTAGTAATATATATTGCAATATAAACATAACATCCTGTTGACATCCTCATTAAAAATTGTGGATGCGGAAGCGGAGGTAGGATTTCACAAGAAAGTTCTGCACTTCCGGATGCGGATATCTGTTTCATCCCTGCACTATACCACTGACCAACATGCACAAAATAAAATAAAAGACAGTACACCGTACACCTTTTCATTTTGTTTACTTAACTACTCGGATGCTACCAACTGTACCATTTACCAAGTTCGTTCATATTGCAGTCTTCTGGTGAACTAAACTCTTTCACTGCACAATTATAAATGTTCACTAAGAGTTTTCCAGGTGTGATGACCTGTTTTTCTGCATTTTGTTTGTCATTGAGTGAATGGTAGGTAGGTACAAATGGTGAAGGAGGTGGGCGGAGTGGAGAGGTACCCTGAAAGTTTTAATCAAGTGGTCCCTCATACCTACAAGATCCTCAGAAAATGGTAATCTACTTAATCTTTAGATGAACGGGTTTCTTTCTGTTGCCAACTGGGAATGAAGAATTTACATCTTGTCAATTTCGCTGTTATTAGAGGTGAGACAGGAGAGGGGGTAAGCAATGCGAATGAATCTGGCCATGGTCATTTGAAGGAACCAACCCGACATTTGCCTGGAGTGATTGGGGAAACCAAGGAAAACCCGAATCTGGATGGCTGGACCAGGATTCGAACCAATATTCTTCGAAATGTAAGAGCACTATTTAAGGAACAATGCTGTCCTATTGTCATCCTGGAAATGCAATATTTTTGCCTGCTCATTGAAATAATCATGCCTTTTTAAAATGTTGTTATTATAGTTTATAGTCACCCATTGCTAATTGTTGCACACTTATAGGTTAGGCAAGATTGAAGTCACTGATCATTTTGTCACATCTAATCACTATGTCTAGAAAGAAGCGATGAGCATGTCTTCTTTTTCTTACTATCCATAGGTAGGCCTGGTGGCCTGTTATGGTCTTAATCCATCTTCTTGCTGGTCTTCCTACATCTATCCTGCCTCTGTGTTGGTATTTGAGGATAAACTATAAGAAATAATTATAAATAGTACTTAATATCAACATTTCAGTAACATTAATGACGAACCAGTAAAATTAGAAATGTTTGTAAAAGGAATTATCTGTTAAAGGATATGGAATGAAAATAGTTTGCAAGGCAAAGACTGAGTAAAGATAGAGTGAGGGGATACGGAATGTTTTCTTAATAAATTTTTAAATTGCTGTGTTAGCAAAATTGAGGGAACTCCTTTCTCGAAAAGCATCAGATTTTTTTTTCTTTCTTTTCCATGATCAAGCCCTGTCATTCTATGCCAAATTACAATACTATAGTTAACTAGCTTGCTTACTTTAAAATTTGTATAAAAAGTTTCAGCTTCTGTCTGTAAACTAGATGAGGATTCCTGCGGCGCCGATACACGAAAAAAGCACATATACACACAGAGTAATAATTTTTGAGCCTGTGGCCCTTCTTCAGTAGTAGTGAGATGGCTGCATGTTGGAGGCCAGCAGCCAACTGAGTGAGTCCGCCAGGCTGTTAGCTCATGGTGGGGGTGGAAAAAAACAACATGGCGGGGAGTGAGGGTAGGGGTAAGAAGGCATAAGCTAGAAAATACTAATAAATGGATAATAAACTTGTCCATAGGGACCCGTCGAGGAAGAGCGGTAGGCGACAGCTGGTGGTCGTAATTACCCATAAAGTAATGGATGTATGTGCAAAAAACTGAAACGTATGCGAAATCGCAATCAAAAAAATAAAAAATTGGAAATTTAAAGCTAAGCGAAATTCAAACTTACAAACTATAAAAAAGATTGGCTGTGGTGAGTGATGGTTCTGTGGGAAATGGTAGGAGGTGAGGGGGATGGTTGGGAGGAAAATTGGTGCTATCTTAAATTTAGTCCTGGTGGTTGTCTGGTGCCCAGTTGGTACTGATAAGCCAATTCCCATCTTCTGAGTTCCGAAATGCTGCTTTTGTCCGAGAGGACACTGATGGCGCGGACTGCAAAACATGTGTTAAGATTGTTGGTGCCGTGAGTGGTGGCATGATAAGATACGGGGTGGCCTGGGTTCTGGGTGAATACTGATTGTCTGTGTCCATTAATTCTGATGGCCAGTGGATTTGTTGTCAGACCAATGTACGAGGCTGGGAAATGGTTACAGGTTAGTTGATATATAAGGTGGGAGGATACATATGTGGCAAGTCCTGTGATGGGAAGCTTTCCCCAGTTACCGGGTTGGTAAAGGTGGTGGAAGGCGGGTGTATACTGCATAATTTCAGCGAGATCTGTTGCAAGGAAATGAACCTTGGGGCTGTCTTGCAAGTTATGGACCAAGAATTGGTTGAGGTTTGGAGGTCTGCTGAAGCAGGTTCTGGGTGGGTGAGGGAGGATTTTTAGAAGGAGGTTTCTCGTGTCATAGCAGGCTCGAAGGAAATCGTAACCTTGCCACAGGACTCCGTTGACAGATTCCAAACCCGGGAAATAACGGGTGATCAAAATGGGTCTATGGTTCGTTATAGAGGGTTGTGGGCTGTTGATAGGTTGAGTGGGTTGTGATGTGGTCGATGAAACTTGTTTGTGAACTAAGTCTGGTGGGTAATTGCAGGAAATCAGGGCATCGGAGATGTTGCTGGCATAATGTTGGAAGGCCTGTTCATTAGAACATATGTGACTTCCCCAAATGCCAAGGTTATAGGGGAGGGAGCGTTTGATGTGGTGAGGGGGGGCAGCTATCGTAATGAAGGTACTGTTGTAGGTTGGTGGGTTTGATATGGACAGATGAGTTGATGTAGCCATTCGTGATGGATAGGTCAACATCCAGGAAAGTGGCATGTGTCTGTAAGTCCATGTGATTTTCAGAGTGCTGGCGGTATTGAGTTTACTGAGCAAACTGAGTAGATTGTCTTCCCCTTGGGTCCAGATTATGAAAATGTCGTCAATGAATCTGACTCGCAAAAGGGGTTTCAGATGGGATCCAGCTAAGAATTACTGCTCCAAGCAGCCTAAGTAGAGGTTCGCGTATGAGGGAGCCATATGGGTGCCCATGGTAGTGCTGCTGGCTTGGTGGTAAATTTTGCCATCGAATGAAAAAAAGTTGTTGTTCAGTATTATCTCGGCCAGGGTGATCAAGAAGGATCTGCTGGGGAGGCTGGCTATGGGGGGACACTGGTCTAGAAAGTGTTCCATGGTGCTGCGTACATGACAGTGGGGAATATTTGTATATAGGGAGGTCACTTCAACCGTCACTAGGAAGGAGTCAGGGGAAGAGTTGTGTGTACCGTGGCCAGTCGGGAGAGGAAGCTGGCTGACAATGGGCTGTAGATGCTGATCTACCAGGGCAGAGATGCGCTCAGTTGGTGAGCCATATGCATCAACTATGGGACGTCCTGGGTTGGCAGGCTTATGAATTTTAGTAAGTAGGTATAGGGAAGGTGTGTGCAGCTTTTTTTGGAGTGAAACAGAATGGGGAGAGAGGGCTTGGAGTGGTTCACTAAACTGTACATAGTCTTTTATTGTATCACTGACTGTAGGTGTGGGATCATGGTTGAAAGGACGATAAGTGTTGGTGTCAGACAGCTGATGCAGTGCTTCACTCACGTATTCACAATGGTTCATGACCACCGTAGTTGACCCCTCTCTGCCAGTAGAATGGTCAAGTCTGGATCAGAGGAGAGTTCCCTGATGGTCCAGGTTTCTGACAGGGTCAGGTTGGTGCCTCTGGGTAATGATTTAGCGAAACTAGGAGAAGCCAAACTGGTGGAAATCAGATCTTGAAACAGTTGGAGAGAATGGTTTTGTGGGAGAGGTGGTGGATCAAGAACGGAGGGTGGTTGGAACCTTTGGAGACTGGGCTCCAGGTCATTCCGAGTGTCCAGATTGTTGCTCTTCAAGGCAAAGTTGTACCTCCAGCGGAGTGTATGGCAGAAGGCTAAGGAGTCATGTACTATGGTGGTCTGATCAAATTTGGGAGTGGGTGAGAAAGTGAGACCCTTGGAGAGTACTGAGAGTTGTGGTTTTGAGAGTGGAGAAGAAGACATATATAGGTAACAAAGGAAAGAAGGAACTGCCGCGAAGCAATATTTATATGGAAAGGATTGATAAAATACACCCAACACTCACCAAAAAGGAAATTAATTTTAAAAAAATTGGATATATAAGATTAAGCTAAATTTGAAGTTGCAAACTACATAAAGATAGGCTCTGGTGATATATATGTATATAACTAAGGAAGGATGGGGAGATATGATCCAACACTTACTACAGTTGAAGGCGGATGGGAATTACAAAAAAAAAGCACAATATTTTGGCATACAACCCTATTCTTGCAGAAGTGAGACACCAGGTGGAGCCAGATGTGCACACGACAACGGCTGTCTGGTGAATGTATATAGTTATGTGTAAAGGAAAAATTATACCCATCACACAGCAAAGTTGAAGGAAGGAGGGCAGCAGTAACATGAAATAATATATAAAAACAAAATATTTTAGTGCTAACTCTTTATAACATGGGAAAAAAAAGAAACAAAAAAACATGTGGCTGAGCACGCTCAAGCCTGGCGGTCAACACAGCCACATGCAGGATGATAAAGACCTGATAAAGGTTAACCCCGAAATATTGTGTTTTTGCGTGTTTGTATACTATTTTGTGTCGATGCTGCCCTTCTCCCATCAACTTCAGTGAGTGTTGGGTATAATTTATCTTTCCTTTCCACATAAATATCACCTCATGGCAGTTCTTGCACTACATTGTTACGTGTATATCGAAGGGTAGGGAAATATGACCCAACACTTACCACAGGTTAAGGCGGTTGGGACGACGAACACACACAACACAAAAACCAAACACAAGAGAAGCGCAATATTTCAGCATATAGCCTTATTCGTGCAGAAGTGATACACCAGGCAGAGTCAGATGTGTACACAGAGACCACACCATCTGGTGAATCTAAGATATATATGTACAAAGAAAGGATAGCGAAATGAACCATCACTTACCTTAGATGATGGTTTCTAGGGTAAACACACAAAAAAGACAACAATAGGAAAAACAAATAATATTTGGGAATTGTCTCTTTACCAACAGCAGAACATTATGGAGGGAGGGTGGTGTAGGAGACCTCTTATGTTTTCACCCCATGAAACCATCATCTAAGGTAAGTGGAGGTTCATTTCGCTATCCTTTTTTTGTAGATTCATTCGCTACATAGCTGCTATTATTTCCTATATATATATATTAAACATTTCGATAGGAGAAAAACCACCACTTACCATAGAAGAGGATTCCTGCAGCGTTGAGACACAGAAAAAACACGTACACACATAGAGTAAAATTTTCGAGCCTATAGCCCATCTTCAGTGGTAGTGCGATGGCTGCAGGTTGGAGCCTGGCAGCCAGCTGAGTAAGCCCACAAGGCTGGTAGCTCATGGTGGGCGAAAACAACATGGCGGGAATTGAGTGTGGGGATAGAAAGACATAAACTAGAAAATATTAATATATACACAATAAACAGATAATAAACCTGTCCATAGGGATCCGTATATATATATATATATATATATATATATATATATATATATATATATATATATGAAAAAAAGGGAAAATACACCCAACACTCACCAAAGGTGAAGGGAGGAGGGCAGCAGCTACACAAAACAACACACAAACAAAGAAAAACAATATTTCTGGTGAAAATCTCTTTTCAAGTTAACAGAGAGGTGGCTAGTCTTGCGCAAGACTTACGTTCAACACAGCCACACAGAACGCAATAGACTGTCGGAGGTGGTGGGGGGAGCAACGATAATATAACCGCGAGTATAAGAAAGATTAAAATGGTTGAAAAAATAATACTAGTATTAAAAAATAAATAAACAAAAATATAATTGAAATTTTTTGAAAAATATATGAATCTATTGTGATGGGTGGATAGGGGTGAGGATGGAAGATATTAATGGAAATTAAGGCGTGGGGGATGTCTAGTCTGCAGGATGTGTTGATATGCCAATTCCCACCTGCTGAGTTCAGATTGGGAGATAAGTGTCTGGAAGTACTCTAATGGCTCTGACTGTGAAGAACTTATTAAGGTCGCGGGTGTTGTGAGTACTGGCATGGTGATCAACAGGGAGATCCAGGTTTTGGGCGTAAACTGTTTGTCTGTGACCATTCATTCTGATGGATAATGAGTTTGAGGTCAGGCCAATGTGGGAACTTGGACAGTGGAGGCAGATGAGATTGTATATGCACCTCCTTGCATTCCATGGTTGCATTCATTATTTATATAACATCCTTAATCATTGCAACCATTTGTTAACCAAACAGGCACAAAAACATCTTTCAAAGCTCTCTTCCCTATGCAAGAGCTATTTTGTTTTGGGCCTTCATCTCCCCAACCCACATTACAGGCAACACATTACCCCTACACAACTTATTGCCACAACACCATCTATTTCTCATATTCTCAACTGGTACCTCTGCCACCCAGTCCCATCACCCCCACCCTTACCCATTCCCCACCACTGGAGAAATCAAAAATCCCTATTGTGAATCTTTCTTCCCCCTCCCTCTCCGAACCTGAACTATCAGTTCTTTCAAAGGGTCTTACTTTCTCTCCCACCCCTCGGATTACTCTTATTAAGGACTCCCTTTCATTCTGCCGCACGCTCATTTGGCGGTATTATTTCAATACCACAGGCAGAGGAGACAGCGGATGTGATAACCTGGAACCCACCCTCCAACAATTCCTACCTCCATCCCAGCTGGATCCACCCCCCCCCTCCCTCAAAACCATCCCCTACTCCTATTCCAGGAATTCCTCATGTCAACCCTCTCATCGCTTTCCTTCCTAAATTCAATACCCCACTCCAACAACCTGACCCGTAATGAAATGCGGGCGATGAGTGAACTTTCAAAAAATAAAAACATCATAATCCTCCCATCTGACAAGGGCTCGACCACTGTGATCATGGATCGAAGCGACTACACAGCTGAAACCCTCAGGCAACTCTCTGACACCTCCACTTACTTACACCTCATACCACTGACCCCACTAATTCAATCTGCACAGAAATCCGCTCTTTTCTCAGTCTCCAAGGTCCCTTACAGGGTCTTTCACACCATTCCATTTGCCTTCTGACTCCTAAGACCCCCTGGACCCCCACCCTGTATCTTCTGCCCAAGATACATAAGGCGGGCAATCCTGGATGCTGCCTTTGGGTCTCCCACAGAACACATTTCTTCATTCGTTGACCAGCACCAACAACCTTTCGTCCAGGCCCTTCCATCCTATGTCAGAGTCACTCCCTACTTTTTAGGACGTCTGTCAACAGTCCCTACACCCCTACCAAAAGATTGCTTCCTGGTCACTATTGATGTATCATCACTCTACACCAACATCCCTCATGGCCAGGGCCTCAATACCACTGAACATTACCTCAACAGTGCCCCCCCCCTCCCCCCTTCCCCCCACCACACTTTCCTTACCGCTCATTTCCTCACTTCTTTGGCTCAATTCATCCTTCCCAAAAATTTCTTTTCCTTCCAGTCTCAGGTTTACCATCAGATTTGAGGCACTGTTATGGGCACTCGCATGGCACCTTCCTATGCCAACCTTTTCATGGGCAGACTAGAGGAATGTTTTCTTCAAAAGGTTACCCGACAACCCACCGTGTGGTTCAAGTATATAGATGACATATTTATGGTCTGGACCCACGGTGAAAACCTCCTTCTTGACTACTTGTACTCACTGAATAACTTCTCCTCCTTAAACTTCACCTTGTCCTACACTCAGACTGACATCATTTTTCTGGATGTAGACATCTCTGTACAGAATGGTCACTTACACACCTCTGTCCACATAAAACCCACTAACCTTCAACAATATCTCCATTTTGATATCTGCCATTCATATCATACAAAACGTTCCATTCCATACAGCCTAGCCATTCGGGACAAACGCATCTGCTCTGATCATGGGTCCTTTACTCTCTACACCAACAATCTGACCCAGGCACTCATAAACCGCAATTACCCTCCAGAACTAGTTCAAAAACAGCTATCAAGAGTCAGGGACTTTCCCCAACATCGACATAAACAACCTGAAGCCAACCAGAACCCTGTTATTCTCACCCAGTTTTTCCCTGGCCTGGAATCGCGAAACAAATTCTTTGTCTGGGCTATGACCTACCCCATAATAGATCATGCCACTTGTACAACCACCCATCTGATATACCAGCTAGGTGTCCATTTCCCACATTGGCCTGACCTCAAACTCATTATCCACCAGAATGAATGGTCACAGACAAACATTTTACGCCCAAAACCTGGACCTCCCTGTTGCTCACCATGCCAGTACCCACAACACCCGCGACCTTAATAAGTTCTTCACAGTCAGAGCCATTAGAGTACTTCCAGACACTTATCTCCCAATCTGAACTCAGCAGGTGGGAATTGGCATATCAACACATCCTGCAGACTAGACGTCCCCCACGCCTTAATTTCCATTAATATCTTCCATCCTCACCCCTATCCACCCATCACAATAGATTCATATATTTTCAAAATTTTTCAATTATATTTTTATTTATTTATATTCTTTATTACTATTATTATTTTTTCAACCATTTTAATCTTTCTTATACTCGCGGTTATATTATCTTCGCTCCCCCCACCACCTCCGACAGTCTATTGCGTTCTGTGAGTGGATGCGTTGAACGCAAGTTTTGCTCAAGACCAGCCACCTCTGCGTTAACTTGAAAAGGGATTTTCACCAGAAATATTATTTTTTCTTTGTTTGTGTGTTGTTTTGTGTAGCTGCTGCCCTTCTCCCTTCAACTTTGGTGAGTGTTGGGTGTATTTTCCCTTTCTTTTCCATGTAAATATTGCCTCGTGGCATTTCTTTCCCTTTATTGTTACCTATCTCCTTCGAAGGCAACATCTATCACCAAACCTGCGGAACTGCCATGTGTACCCGCATGGTCCCCTCTCATGCTAATCTGTTCATGGGCCGGCTGGAACAGACATTTCTGGAGGAATTCCCTCTCAAACCCCTCATTTGGCTTCGTTTCATTGATGACATATTTATGATTTGGACGCATGGAGAAAACGAACTGCTAAATTTCCTGAACCATCTCAATAACTTTAGCATGCTGAAATTCACTTGGTCCTACTCCCACACCCAGGCCACATTCTTGGATGTGGATTTGTCCCTATCGAATGGCTATCTCAACTCTTCAGTTCACATCAAACCAACCAATCTTCAACAGTATCTCCATTTCGACAGTTGCCACCCATACCATACCAAACATTCACTCCCCTACAGTCTTGGCATTCGAGGTATATGCTCTAACCAACAGTCTCTCATGGATTATTCAAACAGTATTTCAGAAGCGTTAATATCTCGTAACTACCCTCCAGCTTTGAGCTTTTAAGAAACAGCTTTCATGTGCTACATCACAACTGAATCAGCCAATCAATCATCCCAGACCCACAAAAACCAACCACAATCCAGTCTTGGTCACACAGTACTACCCAGGCCTCGAATCCATCAACAGAATCCTCCAGCAGGGCTATGATTTTTTACAAACATGCCCTGAAATGAGATCCATTCTTCTTAAAAATCCTCCCTGCCCCTCCTGGAACTTGTTTCAGCAGACCTCCTAACCTCAGCGAACTTCTAGTCCACAAACACAGTCTTCCTCTTCCTAACAGTCAACCTCAAGGCTCTTTCCCATGTAATAGACCACGCTGCAAGAAGTGTGACATACACCATGCTTCCACCACTTTCATCAACCCGGTCACAGGGGGAAGCTTCCCTATCATAGGACACGCCACCTGTGAAACCACGCATGTAATATACCAGTTAACATGCAACCACTGCCTGGCTTCATACATAGGTTGGACCACAAATGCACTCTCCATAAGAACGAATGGCCACCGTCAGATGGTGTTCAGACAGAACCCAAAGCACCCAGTTGCTGCCAATGCCATAACCCACAACTTGAATAATTTCAACTCTTGTTACACAGTCCGTGCTATCAGAGTTCTCCCTAATAGCAGCAGTTTCTCTGAACTCAGAAAGTGGGAACTTGCCTACCAGTACAAACTTGGCACAAGGCAGCCACCTGGTCTCAACTTAAGATAATACCCGGTCATTATTATTAGTAGTACATATGTTTAACCTTTTTTTATTCCTCTCCTTTCCATTACCTATATTGAACCACCACTAACCTGAGGTGATGTTTACTTCATAAATATTATTATTATTATATATTTTTTTATTTGTATAATATTTTATATACATATTTTGATCTTCCCACCAACCAGAAATTAGTTTGGATATTTATTTTTGCTCAGGTATGAGCTCTGATTCACTGCCCCTCTACTTTTCCGATGTTTGAATTTACCCCCACCATTTTCTCGACCGTCGGTCTTTCTGTGAGGCAATCTCCGGCTGCACCCACCTCCCTCTTGTTGACGATGGGTTTTTTTCCCGAAAATTTCTTTATTGTTTGTGTCTTTTCTGTGTGTTCGCGCCCCACATCCATCATCTAAAGGTAAGTGGTGCCTCATTTCCCTATCCTAATTTGATTCCTTTCCGCTACTTAACGTCTTTTTTTGATTGTTATTATATATATATATATATATATATATATATATATATATATATATATATTTAAAGGACACCCAACACTTCCTCTTCTGGCTTCCTACCATACCCATCCCTCCACTTCCTTCCAACTCCATTCTAGTAACAATTGATGTCACATCCTTGTATACAAACATTCCACACTCATGGAACATTTTCTGGATCAATGCCTTCCCAACAGCCTTCCTATGACATCCTTGCCTATCAGATTGGTCCACCTGATAACAACTACTTTTCCTTTGAAGCAACATCTATCACCAAACCTGTGGTACTACCATGGGCTCCTGCATGGCCCCCTCTTATGCTGTTATGCTATTCTGTTCATGGGCTATCTGGAACAGACATTTCTAGAGGAAGTCACTCCCAAACCCCACATTTGGTGTCGATTCATAGATCATATCTTTATGATTTGGTCGCATGGAGAAAACGGCCTGCTAAATTTCCTGAACCATCTCAATACCTTTAGCAGGCTGAAATTCACTTGGACCTACTCCCAAACCCAGGCCACATTCTTGAATTTTGATTTGTCCCTATCCAATCGCTATCTTAACTCCTCAGTCCACATCAAACCCACCAACCTTCAACAGTATCTCCATTTTGATAGTTGCCACCCGTAACATACCAAACATTCTCTCCCCTGCAGTCTTGGCATTCGGGGTAGTCGCATATGCTCCAACCAACAGTCCCTCATGCATTATTCAAACAAGCATTGATATCTCGCAACTACCCTCTGGCTTTGGTGGAGAAACAGCTTTCAAGGGCAACAATACAACCGACTCAGCCCATCAGTCATCCTAAACCCACAAAAAGCAACCACAATCCAGTCCTGGTCACACAATACTACCCAGGCCTCAAATCCATTAAAAGAATCCTTCGGCAGGGCTGTGATTTCCTGCAAACCTGCCCAGAAATGAAATCATTCTTCCCGAAATCTTCCTTGACCTTCCCAGAGCTTGTTTCAGCAGTCCTCCAAACCTCAACGAACTACTAGTCCACAAACATAGTCTCCCTCCTCCCAACAGTCAGCCTCAAGGTTCTTTCTCATGCAATAGACCCCACTGCAAGATGTGCAACATACACCATCCCACCACCACTTTCACCAACCCTGTCACGGGAATGCTATCCGATCACAGGACTCGCCACCTGTGAAATCTCCCAAGTAATTTACCAGTTAACATGCAACCATAGCATCGCTTCATATAAAGGTTTGACCACAAATCCACTGTCCGAAAGAATAAATGGCCCCTGACAGACGGTATTCACATAGAACCCAAAGCACCCAGTTGCTGCCCATGCCATCACCCATGACTTGAATAATATCAAATCTTGTTTCACGGTCCGTGCTATCTGAGTCCTCCCTAATAGCAACAGCTCCTCTGAACCCAGTCATTATTATTACTTTTACTTATGTTTACCATTTATTAATGCACTCTTTGCCTTCATCCCCACTACCTAAATTGAACCACCACTAACCTGAGGTGATATTTATGTTTACTTCATAGAGTCTTTGGTTTAAAATAATATTTTTTTTAAAAAAAATTTACATATATTTTCTTATTTATATTTAGATTTAATTATATTATTTTGCTCTTCCTGCCTACCAGAGATCAGTTTTGATTTGTTTCTATGCTTGGGTATTAGCTCTGAACCGCTGCACCTCTGTTTGAATTTACCCCCACCATATTCCTGGCAAACAGTCTTTCTGTGAGACAATCTCCCAGAACACCCACCTCCCATAATGTTCTCCTGTTGACGAAAGGGCTTGTTTCCAGAAAATTTCTTTATTATTTGAAGTCTTTTCTGTGTGTTCGCGTCCCACATCCAGTGGCGGACCCAGGGGGGGGGGGCTAGGGGGCTGAACCCCCCACTCCTCAAAGCACAAAGTCCTCCCCCCCAAACAAAATTGCAGCCTCCCCCCCAAAACCAAAATCCTGGATCCGCCACTGCCCACATCCATCATCTAAAGTTAAGTGGTGGCTCATTTCCCTATCCTAATTTAATTCCTTTTCCTACTTAGTGCCTTTGATTTCATTGTTAACTATATATATATATATATATATATATACACAACGTGAAATTTGCATTTGGTCCAGGTCACATTCTCTACACATGACGACTCACAGTTTTACTTTTTTTATAGCCTTGTAATGTGATAAGAATTTGTCTGCTGCTCTTGAAGGCCTATCAAGCTATTATAGGGAAAATCACTTAAGACCTAACCCTTCAAAAACTGAAGTGTGTGCCTTTCACCTAAAAAAATAGGAAAGCTCAGCGTAAGTTAAAAGTAATGTGGTCAGGTATCGAACTGCAGACATGTAACACCCCAAAATATCTGGGAGTGACACTCGACAGAACCCTCACATATAAGAAGCACTGCATGAATTGCAAAATGAAGATCTTTACAAGAAACAACTTAATGCGCAAATTAGTTGGATCACAGTGGGGCAGTCAACCATAAACTATACGTACATCGGCAATGGCCCTTTGTTACTCTGTTGCAGAATATGCATGCCCAGTTTGGTACTCATCATCTCATACCAAACAGGTGGATGCAGCCCTCAATAACACCTGTAGGCTAGTGACAGGTTGTTTAAAACCTACCCCAGTTGATAGGCTTTACTAGCTTTCGGGCATTGCACCACCCAGTATCCGGAGAGAAGTGGCTGCGAACAAGGAGAGCACCAAAGTAGAATGAGAAAGCGCTCATCCACTGCACGACCGTATACCACCAGCCCAGAGACTCAAATCCAGGATAAACTTTCTCAGAACATCACGGGAACTAATTGGGTCACCTGAAAAAAGCAAGAGTACAGTTATGGAAAATGAGGGTTCCCCCACATCTGGGGACCACTGACAGTTGCAGAGCGCTTGCCACCTGGCCATGAATAAGACTGGAACGTCTGGCGGTCCTTAAATCGATTGCGAACAGGAGTGGGCAGGTCCAAGGAAAACCTAATGAGATGGGGTTATACTGATACTACCAGTATCAAGTGCGAATGTGGTGAAGACCAAACTATGAATCATATGCTCGAGTGCCCTATGTGCCCATCATCCTGCAACAACGAAGACGTGTTTCAAGCAACACACAATGCGATCGAGGTTGCGAAGTACTGGGCTAAGTGTGTTTAAAGTTGTTGATTTGCACAATGTATTTAACTGTGTATTTTGATGTTTTTGATATGAGAATAATAATAATAAAATGTGATGAGAAGAATCATATATTAAAAACAGCCTGGACTGATTCATCGTGAACACGAAGAGTTAGATACTGATAAGCCACAACGTGTTGTGGCCATTTTCAATAAACCACAATGCATTTTTTCGCTCAATGAGCATTTTCGGTCTTTGAGCCCAATATATATATATATATATATAAACAAGGAAAAGAAAGGGAAAATACACCCAACACTCACCAAAGTTGAAGGGAGGAGGGCAGCAGCAACACACACACACACACAAAAAACACAACAAAGAAAAAAACAACATGAATGTGGCGGGCTGGGATTTGACCACATCTTTTCCCCAGCCATATGTCTCGCCTCACACGATTAAGACTCGTGTCGAAATATTGTTTTTTCTTAGTTGTGTGTTGCTTCTGCCCTCCTCCCTTCAACTTTGGTGAGTGTTGGGTGTATTTTCCCTTTCTTTTCCATGTAAATATTGCCTAGCGGCATTTCTTTCCTTTCAATTGTTACCCATATACACACACACACACATACACACACACACACACACACATACACACACACACGTCCATTGGCCAACTGCTCATCATATCTCAGCCTCCCCTTTAAAATCCACACCTTGCTCTCTGCACTCAGTTCCTACTTCCAAACCTAAACTATCAGTTGTGAACCTGCCCTCTTCACCACTATCTGAACCCCAAATCTCTGTAGTCTCCACAGGCCCAACGTTTTCACCTACCCCTACTTTTTATCATGCCAACCTAGTCTACGACTCTCTTTCATTCTGCCGAACACTCCATTGGAGGTACCACTTTGCCAATCATGTCGATGAACCTGGGCCTCAGGATTACCTGGAATATAGTCTCCAAAAATTCAAACCACTAACTACACTTTACCCACCATCTCTTCTTCAGAAACATCCCATCAAAATTGTTCAGGAATTCTTATCCACCAATTTGGCTTCTATTTCCCTGAAATCCTTGGCAAACACCAGCAATCTCAGCCCTGCTGAAACCTGTACCAGGAAACAACTTTCAACCAACCCAGACCTTATTATCCTTCCTGCGGACAAGGGCTCCTCTACTGTAGTCGTGAAACGCAGTGACTACATTGCTGAAACCGTTCATCAGTTATCAGATGCCAACTCTTACTGCTGTCTCACTGTAGATCCAACATAGGCTGTCAAAAAAAATTACAGGAATATGTTCAGTTCAGTGGGCCCCTCCAAGGTCTCACCCCACAGTCAGTTTCTCTACATACTCCTCAAAATCCACGTACACCTACCCTTTACCTCCTTCCCAAAATCCATAAGTCTGGCAATCCGTTGTTACGACTTATGGATCTCCTAGTGAACATATCTCTGCATTGCTTCTTCATGCCTGCAACCTATGGTCTGTCAGCTCCCCTCCCATATCAAGGGGGGACAACACTTCCTCTTGCATCTTTCTACTGTGCCCTGCCACATCCTTCTAACTGCATCCTGGCAATAATTGACATCACATCTCTGTACACACACATATGAAATTGCCATGAACTCAGAGCCATGGAACATTTTCTTTGGCGCAGCACACCTTTTCTCACCAGCTTGGCTGAATTGATTCTTACCGACTCCTACTTCTCCTTTGAAGGCTATATCTACCACCAAACCTGTGGCACTGCCATGGGCACCCACATGGCTCCCACTTATGCTAGCCTCTTTATGGGCCACCTGGAACAGACATTTTTGGAGAAAGCCCCTTTCTGAATGATCTTAATATCATTAATACTGAATTTCACATGGAGTTACTTCCACATCATTTCACATTCTTGGATGTGGATCTGTCCCTCTGTAATGGCCATCTCAGCTCCTCTCTCCACATCAAACCCACCAATCAACAGCAGTATATCTATTTTGACAGTTACCATCTGTATCATACCAAATGTTCCCAACCCCTTCCACCCTTCCCTACAGCCTTGGCATTAGGGGCACCCACATATGCTCCAACCAGCAATCCCTCACAAATTATTCAAACGTCAGTCAAGCATTTATGTCCAACTACCCGCTGCTTTGGTTCACCAGCAACTTTCACGGGCCACATTACAACCAGCAAACCAACCATAGTCCAGTACTGGTCACACAATAATTCCCTAGCCTCGAATACATCAATATAATCCTTTGACAGGGCTATGCTTTCCTTCTAAACTGCTCCGAAATGAGATCCATTCTTCCCAAAATACTCCCTGCCCCCTCCCCCCCCCCCCAGAACTTTTTTCAACAGGCCTCTCAACCTTAGCCAACTCCTAGTCGACAAATACAGTCTTCCTTGTCCCATTAGACAGCCTCAAGGCTCTTTCCAAAGTAACAGACCCCAGTGTAAGATGTGCAACATTCACCACACCTCCACCATTTTCACCAACCCTGCCTGGCTACCAATATAGTTTTGACCACCAACCCAGTAGCCATAATAATGAATGGCCACTGATAGATAGTATACACCCAGAATTCAAAACATCCAGTAGCTGTCCATGCCATGTCCCGTGATACCAATAATTTTAATTCTGTTTCACGGTCCGTGCTATCAGTCTTCTTGAACAGCAGTAGCTTCTCTGAACTCAGATGATTGGAACTTGCCTACCAGCACAAACTGGGCACAACGCAACCTCCTGGTCTCAATTTAACATTATACTCAGTCATTACTTTCCCATCCCCTCCTTGTCTCCATTCCCACTATCTAAATTGAACCACCTCTTACCAGAGACACTCTTTAACTGTATTGATTCTATTGTTAAAAATGTCTTTTTTTAATTTAATTTTATTTACTTATTTATTTATTTTTGCTTACTCATATTTATGTTGTAGAGATTTTACTATATTATCTTGCGATCCTCAGGTATTAGCTCTTAGTGACTGTCCCCTTCTCCCTGTCCTCTGTTTGAATTTTCCACACCATATTCATAATGGTCATTTTGTGAGACAGTCTCCATAATTTTCTCCTGTTCACAAAGGGCAAAGACCTGAAAATTACTATGTTGTTTGTGTTCTTGTCTTTTTTTGTGTGTGCTCATGCCATGTAACCATCTTCTAAGGTAAGTGGGGGTTCATTTTGCTATCCCAATTTGTAATTCCTATATGTATGTAGAAACTATGCTGTTATGTTATTAAAGGCAATTTGAATTTTGTTATTTAAAGTTGTAATTGATGAAATGACAATTTGTGATGGTATGAGGATGGATATAAAGTCATGTGATATCTATGTTGCAATTCTTAATTGCAGGTAATGCGGATAGCTTCTTGTTTGCAAGCTGCTTGTCTGCACACTGGACAGACTGCAAAACAAAGGGAAAAGGTGTTGGAAGCAGTCAGATCAGGAAAGCTACAGATACTGTTGATCTCTCCTGAAGCTGTTGTTTCTTCCTTAAGCTCTAATGGATTTGGCAGTGTTCTTAAAGAACTGCCTCCTATAGCATTTGCTTGTGTTGATGAAGCACATTGTGTGTCTCAGTGGTCTCACAACTTCAGACCATCATATCTTATGATTTGCAAGGTAATAGTTTTTCTTGAATAAAATATGTTGATTTGCATTAAATGGGTCATATTACAGTGTATTATAAATGGGGAGCTTAATTTATGTGAGGTTGAAACAAAGTCTTTTGTAACAAATGTGTAGTGCCAGACTTTTATTGAAATTTGTGTAGTCATTTTCTCTTTATTTTTTGCTTTTTCTTTAGTACCTTAAATTTTATTTTTCACTAGTTGACCCGACAGACGTTGTCCTGCCCAAACTTCGATAAATTTGTTTGTAAATGTTGAAAAGCTGTTGAAAATGTGTAAACAAAGTAAAAAAATTTCTGAGTGATCATTGTATTTATTAACGTTGTGTCCATGGTTATTCAAATTAATGATCTTCTGTTATGAATAGTTTGATAGTTCTAAAAAAAAAAAAAAAAAAAAAAAAAAAAAAAAAAAAAAAAAAAAAAAAAAAAAAAAATAAAAAAAAAAAAAAATAAATCTTTAACACTTAATTGCAGTCAATTTAAATATTCTATTCTGAATGATTATGGCTACCACTTCCAATTGGAAGAAATACTAAGTAAAGTTCCACAGTTTGTTTGCAACACTCTAAGAAATAACAAGGCTGAGTTTCAAATCAACTGATTACTTTAATAAATTCATTACTAAATTTTCCCCATTATTATGAGTTCAATTTTACTGTGAAAAATAATTAAATAAAGACCTTATCTGTAAAAATTGCAAGCATTGTACCAATCATACCAATGTTGCCAATCCAAAATGTGGCAAAAACTTGTAAATTTCATTTAGTATCTGAAAATCTTCCGAAACAAGGGATGCGACCCGTAGTAATACTCCAAAATGTCTCCCCTACACTTAAAAAGATACTTTCAACTAATTTAAACTTTTTTAGCTGAAGTTTTCCCTGAACTGAGTTGATCATGCTAGCTACAACAGGTCAGCACGAAATGCTTAAAATTCCAAAATGAAGAGTTTTTAAAGCGTATCCCAGAATTGCATTCTAATTTAATGTTTCATCAAAATCAATTTAGTAATGCTGTAAATTAAACAAATGGTACAAAATAATTCTATTTTTTTTTTTTTTTTTTTTGTAATAGAATAGCTAGCCTGTTTTCCAGTGTTAACTCATTTAACAATTCATAGTTTCCTCTTTCCCTCAATACTATGGCATTTAACTACCCAATCAACACATTCCTTCTCTAACGTGCTGTTCACACATATTTACAAGATATTCCTCCACTGTCTCGACCTTTATACAACGTTTTACAAACTCACTATTAAAATCTTTTACGAAATAATTATAAATTTCTAAAATCTCTAAAATTGTCCAAAATGATAAAAAAAAGTCTCAAATTTCAAGTTTGCAATCTTACTAACACTTTTCTATTGCCTTTAACATGAATACCAGCATATATCCACAAATACAGCCTGTACCCCTGAACTCCTACCATTTACAAATTTTCTTCTGGTAGACTTAATGCTGTGACAGACATACATCAATGTACTGAAACTTCATTCTTTCAGAGATTACAATAAGTTCCTCACCTTCACTTAACTGATTAACAGATCTGTGTGCTTCCCTGTGTAAGGACCCAACCTATACTTGTGGTGGAGTATAGGCTTAGTACCTTAACTGAAAGTTCACTTGAAATAAAAGTTCTGCTGAATTTGACGAAATAATTTTAAATTGACCATGTGCCTGCCTGGAATTCTCAACTGAAATGCTAAAAGGTCGCCACCAAATTTGTTTAAACCACAATTTTAGAAAAGGTTTCAGGCTACTACGAAATCACAAAAAAGTTCACTTTCATAAAAATTTGAAGTTTATTTTCAAAGTAACATTTTTCAAAATTTAGCATTATACCGTTGAGTAGGGAATGTACTTTTTAATTCGGGAAATTATCGGAAACATATGATTAAAAATGTTAGAAGTGAAAGTGCATTTATCGAAGTGTTTAAAAATTTATTTACGTTATTTACACGGTCTGAAACTACGAAGTTTTGAATGATTAGTTTGCTTGTAAACGAATTTAGTTTAACTGGCGTAGTGATAAGATTCTCCGACAGCATATGGGGATTACCCTATCTCTGCCTGGATTTATTCAATTTGTTTGGAAATCCTGCTGAATTGTGAATTATTGCAATGAAATTAGTGCCAAAGTGTTCTACTTTAATTCCTGATTCCAGTGATGTAAATTTTATCGTAATCTTTGGTGAGATAGCGAAGTTACGGCTTAAACAAGATTTGGTAGTATAACTGTTTAGTAGTCACTTTTTCATTAATAATTCTTAAAGTATTGCTTATATCGAAAAAGTGAAATTATTGGAACTTTCTTTGAATTTAGTTAGGTGTTTTGACAACAGTTTTATTTACGAAAGTGGCTGGGTTTACTTACAAATATATCTACAGTGAAACCACTTGTCTTTAATGACGAAATAATCTTTAAAATGTATATAAAATCTGTTCTACTGCATGGAATGTTATGAAATTTAAATATGTTAAACTAGATTTTTAGTTCTTTCAGGGAATCTAGTTCGGGAAATTATCGGAAACATATGATTAAAAATGTTAGAAGTGAAAGTGTTTAAAAATTTATTTACGTTATTTACACGATCTGAAACTACGAAGTTTTACTTAATTTAACTTTCTTTTGAATTATTATTTTAAAATTATCTTATTTCATTTAAAAGTGTTGGGAATTAGTGGAATTATCACTTAGCCAAAACCTATTGTTTGCAAGTTGGACAATAATGGATTACCCTATTCCAGGTTAGTTTAAAGTTTCTTTATTATTATAAAAAGTTTATTTAGCCTTTTATTAAATGTTGTGGGTCTTTACTACTTTTGAAATGGTTTATTTAATGAATTAGGTTACAGTATCAGCTTCTATATAAAACGTTCCTCCCATAACCTGTACTTGCAATGAAACCTTATGTTTATAGGAAAGCTTACTTCCTCCCTTATACCTGAAGCTAAGAAAACTAGAATTTACCAAAATTCTAAGGTGCTTATACCTGGTACAAGTCTTAGTTGTGGCAGCCATACTAATATTGGTGCTGTGATGGTGCTTGTTCATCTGCACCAGATTCCACTTACAAGGCATTCTGAATGCTAATAGTAGTAAATTTCCTAACTTACCATTCACTAACAGAAACTTCAATTTTTTAAATACAAATTTGAGGTTTTGAATGATAGGAAAGTAAACTGATCACAAATGAAAACAGGAGGGCAGTGATAAACAAAAGCACACTCTATGATATTTTGGCATAAACCTTAATTGTATATAGAGGTGAAATATGTGGCAAGGAGATCAGATATTGAGACTTGCAACCTGACCGCCTATGCATTTTCTTGATAATTATTATTATAAATTTAAGGTTTTTATTTAACTTGCTCATACTTGAGCAGTGGTTTGATTCAGCATTTGTATTGCAATTCCCTTGCCTTCTTTTTACATTTCCACATAACCTTCCCCAATAAAGGCATGTGTAATTGTATGCTGCACAATTCAATTAATGATATGACAAAATAATTACTCTTAATGTCATCACCAAAAAATTTCTCCTCCACCTTATAATCATACAATACCTTTATTTTTCTAAGTACCTAATATGCTGACTCTTTGTTTTTATCTTCATTCCATGTTGACGTAACCCACAAGGTATCTTATCAAACCTATAATTGGTCCACAATCCTCTAGTCATAGTCATAGGTCAGACAGTTTCTTTGAAATTTTGTCATAACAATGGCAAAGTGAGCGTTGGGTCTAGAATCTCATTTGACCATTATTAAAAAATAAGATAAAAATTGATTGTATTTAATAAACTTGTTTCAATGCTCGTGTTATTGAACATTATCATATTCTTGATGAACAGTAAGCTTCTGGCATGCTTCAATATTCACCACTGTTCACATTTGTGTATTGTCAAGTATGTTTCGATGCTACTGAATTACAGTAAAATTCAAATTTGCATTTTATGTGTGTTTCTGAAATTGTAAAAAGTTCTGGCATTATGCTGATGCTATAAAATGTTGTTCAAGCAATAAATCTATTTGTTGAGTTACTTGAGTATCATAATCATATTGCCCTTAAAATCCCCGAAAATATGTTAATCCCAGTTTTACAGTTTAAATTCTAAAGTTATATTAGAAAAAAAAATGAATTCTTGGGGTAATTATCATTCTAGTCAAGGTTTGTATAAATGCAAGCTCTACTAATGTCTTGAAATGTAATCATGAGTGTTGAAAATCTAATTGTTTTGAGTTGTAATTGTAAAAAAACTGACTTGTGAAATATGACTTTAGTGATCATGAATTAATTGGTCTCTTGAATAACGGAGTTTGTTGGTATGAGTTACATCATGTAACTATTATCTTAATAACAATTCCCCAAACTATTAATTAAATAATGAAAAATACAAATAAAGAAAATAAATGATAAATTAATTTCATATTTGATATATTGTTAGGAAGTGAAATATAGTTTTCTGATTGTACTAAAAGATTTTTCACTGATTGGAGCAATATACGTGAAGCTGTTTGTGATTGGTATCAGAAATCTCCATGTCAGTTGTGTACCAGAAACATATGGATCCAGTCTGTGTCACTTGATGAGTACTGCAAATGTAAAAAAAAATGAAAAAAAAAAAGTATTTGGCAGAAAATATTCTGAGACCTAAATATAAGTGGAGTGAATTCTGAATCACCCACACTTTACAATTTTTGGAAATCAAATTATGATCATTAAAGTGATCATTATCTTGTGAATTTCAGATTTTTATTCCAGACATACCATGTTCAGTTTGAAGAAAAATTATATTTGCATTGTAAATTAGTAAAATGGATATGCAGAATCATGACTGGTGAATTTTTGAAAGCTGATAACTCTCTCAACTACTGACAAAATGCCCACAAAGACTGTCACTGAGTTGTCGAATCATGAAATGACCATTTGGATTACTGTTGGAACAGCAATTATAAGTTAATATATATTCTCTAAGTGTTGTCTTATGTGACTGAATGGATAGTACATAAACCTATGTTTCTACAAAAAGGAAGTTGCAAACTACTGAATTTGCTGCCAAAAACAAGGTTTTCGGTTGGTTGCAAAGTCACTGATGCACCGCTTCCTGCACCTCTTTGAGGAAAATCGATGACCTCGCAAAGCGTCTTTCAGCAGCACAAACAAATGAAAGTCTAACAGAGCAAGATCTGAACTGTAAGGTGGATGGCTGTTCCAGTGCCTCAAAACCACAATGCACACTGATGTTCTTTGTTGATAATTTCCCCCTTCTCCATGTAATCTTCCAGTATAGGTCCTTTTGCGTCCGAAAACACGGTTAACATAATCTTTCTTGCCGATGGCGCAGTCTTGACATTGACGGATGCGCTGCTCCCTCTTCTTGTGTCACAGTTGTCTAGCCACTTTTAAATTTCCCAATCCATTAGAAAACACTTGTCCGCGACAATGTACCTTTTACTGTGCTAAAAGTCTACAATGAATTACAGCCTCTTTTACTCCTTCTGACCGAAGAAATTGTATCACTGACCTTTGTGTAGTGGACATGTTTACACTGCCACTGCTGGTTCAATATTGTTGCGACCAAGGCTGAGTGAGGCACGCATCGCTACACTAGTACCAACTGCAAATATGCATTTGCGGAAAGCAGTATGACTGCTGAAAAAGTGTTTTATTATGAAAGTATGGATAATTTTTTACTTGCCCTTGTATATTATGATTCCCTGATTCTTTATTTAGTCTAATCTATCTATGGATCTAGGCAGCAGCAACACAGCACAATACACAAACAAAGAAAAAAAACAATATTTCGGGTGAAGAATCCCCTTTTTCAAGTTAACAGAGAGGTGGCTGGTCTTGCGCAAGACTTGCGTTGGACGCAGCCACTCATAGAACACAACAGATTGTCGGAGGTGGTGGGGGCAGCAATGATAATATAACCGCGAGTATACGAAAGATTAAAATGATAAAAAATAGTAGTTATTAAAAATATAAATAAAGAAAAAAAATAATGAAAATTTTAAAAAAAATGAAACTATTGAACTATTGTACTAGCCAGTGGTGGGTGTATAGGGTGAGGATGGAAGATGTTAACGGAAATTAAGGCCTGGGGGATGTCTAGTTTGAAGGATGTGTTGATATGCCAATTCCCACCTGCGGAGTTCAGATTGGGAGGTAGTGTCTGGAAGTACTCTAATGGCTCTTACTGTGAAGCAGTTATTAAGGTCACGGGTGTTGTGAGTACTGGCATGGTGAGCAACGGGGAGGTCCAGGTTTTGGGAGTAAACTGTCTGTCTGTGACCATTCATTCTGATGGATAATGAGTTTGAGGTCAGGCCAACGTAGGAACTTGGACAGTGGAGGCAGGTGAACTGGTAAATGAGATGGGTGGTTGTACAGGAGGCATGACCTGTTATGGGGTAGGTTTCACTAGTAGTAGGATTGCTATAGGTAAAGGTAGGTGGATGCATACCGCAAGTTTTGCAACGGGGTCTCTTACGGTGGGTTAGGAGCATCAGAGGCTTGATATTTATGTACAAGAATGTTTTTTAGATTAGGCGGTCTGCTGAAGGTGACTCGGGGTGTGGTGGGAAGGATAGTGGGAAGAATGCGGCGCATTTCAGGAAAGGATCTAAGAAAGTCATAGCCCAGACGAAGAATTTTGAAATCAAAAAAAACTGCATCAACTTGCGAACCTGCATCGATAAATTTCATTATGTCGTGGGAAAATAGGGCCAATTGTGTTTCACACGATCTCTTCTTCCGAAATCCGTGTTGACATGATGTAAGTAACTCGTTCTCATCTAGAAACTTCATTATGTTCGAGCATATGACATGTTCCAGAATTCTGCTGCAGACCGATGTTAGAGATATGGGTCGATAATTCCTAGGATCACTCCGATCTCCTTTCTTAAAAACGGGAATTACCTGGGCTATTTTCCAGCTAGAAGGTACTTTTCTCTCTTCTAGTGATTTACAGAATATATCTGACAGAAATGGTTCAATATCCTCTGCATATTCAGAAAATACTCTTACCGGTATACCATCGGGACCCGGCGCTTTACCCCACTTCAGGAGTTTTAATTGCTTTACAATTCCTACGTTATCAATTTCTATCGGATCCATCTTTAATTCCACACGGTGTAGTAAAGTGGGGATGTTTTCCATGTTTTCTTGCGTGAATGAATTTTTGAATTCGGTGTTAAATACGGTAGCCTTGTCGCTGCTGTCTTCAACCTCCCGTCCGTCTTTTATTAGAACTGGCTTATTGTTCCCACTACAACTAACTTTTTTTACATATGACCAAAATTTCTTAGGGTTTTCAGTGAGGCTCTTAGAGAGAAAATTTTCACGAAAGTTATTAAATGCCTCACGCATCACATTCTTAACACATCCCCTTATCTCCTCTAACTTATCTAAATCAGTCCGATGCATCGTCCTGTGAAAGACCCTGTAAGGGACCTTGGAGACTGAGGAAAGAGCGGATTTCTGTGCAGATTGAATCAGTGGGGTCAGTGGTATGAGGTAAGTAAGTGGAGGTGTCAGAGAGCTGCCTGAGGGCTTCAGCTGTGTAGTCGCTTCGATCCATGAGCACAGTGGTCGAGCCCTTGTCAGCTGGGAGGATTTTGATGTTTTTATTTTTGGAGAGTTCACTCATTGCCCGCATTTCAGTACGGGTCAGGTTGATGGAGTGGGGGATTGAATTTAGGAAGGAAGGCGATAAAGAGGCCATTCCCGCTTCTTTGGTTCTTTCTTTGTTGTTTTGCTTACGAAAACGATTTTTTAAAATTATTATTATATTATTATCTAATCCAGCGGTTCCCAACCTATGGGTCGCGACCCACTGGTGGGTCGCGGCGGGTGTTTCGGTGGGTCGCGAAACAATCTACATTTTTGCCCCAAAAATATATCTTTTATTTCATCTATTTAAAAAATATAACACGAAATTTTACAAGTGCTGTAATCATGAAAGTTATTAGTTTAAACTAAAACTTTGTGAGAAAAAAAGTTTTCTTAAACAGTCAGCCGATATTATGCAATAACAACGTTGTGAGATATAGCAGTGGCAGTAATCGCGCAATCCTTATGGCAACCCCTGAACACCTCCTCTCACGCCCCACTCTAAGGTGGAGATGTGCTCGCATACCACTGGCAGTTTTACTTCTCTGATTGTCATTTTCTTGTTTATGCTTGAATCTAAACCAAAGTCTTTGATGCAAACAGTCTTTCTCTGCTTGTGAGAGTGAGTTGTTGTATGCGTTTTGTTTTGATTGAGAGTAGATTTAATGTGATTACGGAAAGCTTGTTGAGGACTGGATCGTGCCGTAAAAGAGAGTATCAACCAAGTATTTGTAATTACAATGCAGGCAGCAAGAAAAGAAAAAGACGTATTTGCGAAAGTGTAATCCGGATTATTTGGAATACAGATTTGTGTTTTCGGGTACTGAAGAGGAGCCAATACCTCAGTGCGTGATTTGTTGCGAAAATTAGTCCAATGAAAACATGAAGCCATCAAAACATGCAAGGTATTTGTCAACCAAGCATCCTGAGTACTCAGATAAGCCTCTTGAACTCTTTCAGAATAAAAAAAGAAATTATCTTTCGACCAAATATAAAATGGAAAAGTCAGTGTCAGGCGAACAAACAGTTTACCATAGCGTCTTACCAATTATCCTCGTCAATAGCAAAGCAGGAAAATGCGACTGATGTGCCAAATTATATCTACACCTACAAACCCCATTTTAGTGGTTGACTGGTAAGTTTAACATTGTGTTTTCCGGCTCCCAGTCTTCAATATTTTCATACATTTGGGTGAAGTAAAACACAATGATAAACCTACCAATTAACCACTAAAATCGGGTCTGCAGGTGGTTTCCACTAAAAAGCGACTTGGCAGTCCAGTTGCATTTTAGTTTGCTGCTCGAGTTACTTCTAATTGTGGAATTTCAGCAGTCAGCTTGATGAGGCGATGGTTTGTGCAGTCGCCTCCCGGTCTATGATATGTTTGTTGTTTTATATATTAGCAGTTCTTGTTTTTGTTGATAGTACATCCTTTGTATGAAAATTTGCCTTTTCGTAGGATAGGATAGTCGATAACGTATCGAGGTCAAAGAACAGTTCCCATTCTCATATTAGATAGACTCTCGTATCAGGTGGGTCGCGAAAATTTTTTTTACTTAAAAGTGGGTCGTGTAGCAATAAAGGTTGGGAACCACTGATCTAATCCAATAGTTTAACATATTCCCGTGCCGATCTTCCGCGCTACTTTTGTATTTTATTTTATTTGGTTTTGTATCTTCTTATTTTATTTCCTGTGTTCCTCTTACGATATATACGGTTTTTCGCCTCTTATCCTTGTATATATTTAACTGACGAGTTGTCCATAGCCACAGCCGGAGAAATAAAAAATCCCAATTGTGAATCTTTCTTCCACCCCCCTCTCCGAACCTGAACTATCAGTTCTTTCAAAGGGTCTTACTTTCTCCCCCACCCCTAAATTTGATCGGATTACTCTTATTAAGGGCTCCCTTTCATTCTGCCGCACTCTCAACTGGCGGTATTATTTCAATACTACAGGCAGGGGAGACAGCCGATGTGATAACCTGGAACCCAGCCTCCATCAATTCCTACCTCCATCACAGTTAGATCCACCTCCCCTCCCTCTCCTCTTTCCACAGTCTCCAAGGTCCCTTACAGGGTCTTTCACACCATTCCATTTACCTTTTGACTCCTAAGACCCCCAGAACCCCCACCTTGTATCTTCTGCCCAAGATACATAAGGCGGGCAATCCTGGACGTCCTATAGTTGCTGCCTTTGGGTCTCCCACAGAACGCATTTCTGCATTCGTTGACCAGCACCTACAACCTTTCGTCCAGGCCCTTCCATCCTATGTCAGAGATACCCCCCACTTTTTAGAGTGTCTGTTAACAGTCCCTACACCCCTACCTAAAGATTGCTTCCTGGTCACTATTGATGTATCATCGCTATACACCAACATCCCTCATGGCCAGGGCCTAAGTGCCATAGAACATTACCTCGACAGTCGTCCCCCGCACACCTTCCCTACCACTCATTTCCTCACTTCTTTGGCTCAATTCATCCTGACCAAAAATTTCTTTTCCTTCCAGTCTTACCCTACAACCCACCGTGTGGTTCAGGTATATAGATGACATATTTATGATCTGGACCCACAATGAAAACCTCCTTCTTGACTTCATGCACTCACTGGATAACTTCTCCTCCTTAAACTTCACCTGGTCCTACTCTCAGACTGACATCACTTTTTTGGATGTAGACATCTCTGTATGGAATGGTCAGTTGCACACCTCTGTCTACATAAAACCCACTAACCTACAACAATATCTCCATTTTGATAGCTGCCATCCATATCATACCAAACGTTCCATTCCATACAGCCTAGCCATTCGGGGCAAACACATATGCTCTGATCATGAGTCCTTTACCCTCTACACCAACAATCTGACCCAGGCACTCATAAACCGCAATTATCCTCCAGAACTAATTCAAAAACAAGTATCAAGTGGCAGGGACTGTCCTCCACACTGACACAAACAACCTAAAGCCAACCAGAACCCTGTTTTTCTCACCCAGTTTTTCCCTGGCCTGGAATCGCTAAACAAAATTCTTCGTCTGGGCTATGACATTCTTAGATCCTTTCCTGAAATGCGCCGCATTCTTCCCACTATCCTTCCCACCACACCCCTGCAACGGTATCGCCCTGATTGTATCCTCTTCTTGAACTCACTGATGATCGCAAGGTACCTGATCCCTTGCAATGATCGACAAGACGTCCAACACTTCGTTCCTGCAGTCCTGCCGACTGCCGACTATGCAGCTCAATATTTGCGTGTAATTGGGAGCATTTATGAAGCGGCAACAAAGAGAATCACAACTTCTCAGTACGACTACACTTTTATTTACCATCATGTATTGTACACAAATACAGAAACCGTTTCATTCCACAGCTCAGCGCCTTCTCCCCCAGACCACAGCTGAGCCTCCTCCCCTCCACCCCGCATTCCAGCGTCCACCCCTCACCCCTTAGCAGGTAAACATAGCCAGGTCGGTCACTTACACCCCGAGTCACCTTCAGCAGACCGCCTAATCTAAAAAACATTCTTGTACATAAATATCAAGCCTCTGATGCTCCTAACCCACCGTTTGGATCCTTCCCTTGTAAGAGACTCCGTTGCAAAACTTGCGGTATGCATCCTTTACCTATAGCAATCCTACTACTGGTGAAACCTACCCCATAATAGGTCATGCCTCCTGTACAACCACCCATCTCATTTACCAGTTCATGTGCCTCCACTGTCCAAGTTCCTACGTTGGCCTGACCTCAAACTCATTATCCATCAGAATGAATGGTCACAGACAGACAGTTTACTCCCAAAACCTGTACCACCCCGTTGCTCACCATGCCAGTACTCACAACACCCGTGACCTTAATAACTGCTTCACAGTAAGAGCCATTAGAGTACTTCCAGACACTATCTCCCAATCTGAACTCCGCAGGTGGGAATTGGCATATCAACACATCCTTCAAACTAGACATCCCCCAGGCCTTAATTTCCGTTAACATCTTCCATCCTCACCCTATACACCCACCGCTGGCTAGTACAATAGTTCAATAGTTTCATTTTTTTTAAATTTTCATTATTTTTTTTCTTTATTTATATTTTTAATAACTACTATTTTTTTGATCATTTTAATCTTTCGTATACTCGCGGTTATATTATCATTGCTGCCCCCACAACCTCCGACGGTCTGTTGCGTTCTATGAGTGGCTGCGTCCAACGCAAGTCTTGCGCAAGACCAGCCACCTCTCTGTTAACTTGAAAAAGGGGATTTTCACCCGAAATATTGTTTTTTCTTTGTTTGTGTATTGTGCTGTGTTGCTGCTGCCCTCCTCCCTTCAACTTTGGTGAGTGTTGGGTGTGTTTTCCCTTTTTTTTCCGTGTAAATTTGGCCTCGCGGCATTTATTTCCTTTCATTGTTACCTATCTATGGATCTTATTTTTTAAACTTTTACCAAAAGACTAATCATTCTGTTCCACCTTTTGGTTTAATTCCTAACATAATCACTTAATTCTTACATCTTAGCTAATTCTCACAACTTACGTTATCCAAGTCTTGTGTGGGTAGGCTTCACCAGAAGAAAATTGGAAAAATTCTTATTACACTAAAACGACATAGCCACTCTGTCTTTATTTTCACAAACCTAAACATAAATTACTAGGCTTGCAACGAATATTCGGCAACTATTCGGTATTCGGCCTATTCGGCCACTTTTTTACTATTCGGCCGAATACCGAATATTTAGGTACTATTCGGCCGAATACCGAATACTTAGGATTTTTTTTTAGTTAGATAATTTCCTAAAATAAAACGATTGATTCATTTCATGGTAATGTATTTATCTTACAATTACAAAAAATAATCGTGCATGGTCAGACTTACACGATGTCAAAGCAAAACAAAAATATTAAATGCCTATTCACTGGAACCATCATAATTGAAGTATAGGAGTGAAAGATTGTGACGCAGAAATACTAATTCTTTTCTTCTCGTACACATTTCCAGCTTCAGAGAAAAGCCGCTCGGAATAAACACTGCTTCCTGGCACGGACAAGTATTTTGCTGCAAACTTTATCAAACACGGAAATTTCTCTCTTCCTGCTTTCCACAAAATGTACGGATTATCATGCCATGATATACTATTAATATTTAAATAAACATCAATTTCAGTTTCAGCAGCATTTTTTCTTGCGATGTCCCTGCATTGATCGTACTTTTCTCTGTAACAATCTCTTCAAAACAATCCATAAAAGATGAGTGTGTACTCTGAATCTTCCGTCATCCTCTTGGACTGAATAGAGAACGAATTCGCGCTGCCGTCGCTGCTTGTTTCACAGTACGTCTTTAGACCATCGATCAAAATATACTGCCTTGATTTTTTCTCTTTGCAGTTGACTGGTGAAAACAGAGATAAGTCTTTCCCGGCGTATCTTTGATATAAATTCTTCGCGGGTTTGCCGCCGGATTACATTTTCTACTGACAAGCTTGTCAGTAGAAAATGTAATCTGGCGGCAAACCCGCGAAGAATTTATATTATTGGTGAAAACATTCATTTTGAAGCGAGGGTCCAAAGCGGTTGCCGAAAAATAATTTTTATTTGTGGCAATGTCTTCAAATCGTTCGTTCGACCCTTGTTGCATGACAAGTCTCGCTTGACTTAAGTTGGCTGTTAGCTCTGATGTGCTAGTTTTATTGCAATATCGCGTTAGAGCATCAACATACGGAATAATTTCAGAAATGCATGCATATCCGAAACTGGTGATTTTTGTTAGTTCTTCAAATGGTTGTAGTAATCTCGAAAGTTGCTCTAAAAGCTCCCATTGAGCAGCACTCAAGTTGATACACTGAAATTACCCGTTTTTGCTCCATTAGCCTTTCAAGCATATAATATGTGGAATTCCACCGCGTACTGACATCTTGCACCAATTCATTCTCGGGGAGACCCAATTGCTTTTGCAGTTTTTCTTGCGCAATACCGGAATGATTGAAATGAATCATGTTCCTCCTTCCTGCAGCTATCATTTCCATCACTTCTGACTGAACTTTCAGACAATCGACAACAATTAATTGGAGAGTATGAATGAAACAACGAACTGAGGCCAACCCTGCATTGCCATAATTTTAGGTTTTCTTGTCAGAATTAAAATATTCAAACAAAACGGAAGCCACGAATCCTCCCAGTTCTCCAACTTGTAACTGATAAACGTTAAGGATGATGACGTTTCGGCCTATATTCAACATTTAGTCTAAATGCCCTTCTCACAGACTTAAAAACGAGGTTTGAGGATGTTTTGACTACGGAAATACTGCACTCTGTTATCGATCCATATGGTGAATAATGGCATATCATACTACAAGAAGATTATTGATCGAAGTAATCACTACCGTACTATGTAGTGGGCAGTTCAGAAAGTGGTATCAGCAATTCGGTCTTAAAAAGTTTTTACCGATTGCTTATCCCGTATTATGAACTATCGTAAGAAAGAAAGCTTTTCCATCTTCACACCTCATTGGATATTATTCTTAAGAAAAAAAAGTAATGTCATAAATAATCCAACGTAGATACTTGAGGCCATACTTCAAGCTTGTTAAAACAGGCACAGAGTGGTGGGAGGTAACTCTGCTTAAACAGGCGGGCGAGAGACAAGCACGGTAATACAGATTTTGGCTCACTCTGGCCGAATACTTTTGCCGAATATTCGGCTATTCGGACAGGAAGTCTGCCGAATATTCGGTATTCGGCGTATGGCCGAATATACTATTCGTTGCAGGTCTATAAATTACCTGTCTTTTATACTAGACTCTTCAAGTTCTTTTTGCATATTTAGTTCCCACTTCTTAAATTTCATTGATAAATCATCTTCTCTAAAACTGAACACTGATGCCTGAATAATTTTCAATCTCGTCTAGTAGCACATTTCTATTATACAAGGGATCATTAAAAAATGCCTTTTTATATGTACCTTCCTGCCTATCTTTACTCTATTGACGATTTCCCTAAAACATTTATCCTTTGTTTCCCTGAAAATATCTTTGAAGGAAAGAGTCATAGAGGAGCTCTCCTTACACAGCTACAGTAAACAATTTTTTCCCTTCTAAATATAGATGTTGTTACTAAAATTACATTACATGGCAACCTGTTATCAGTTCAAATTGAATGTCTCACTTCTACGCACGTTCTTACACTTATTTCGTATTAATTTATATTCCGTTTTATTGATGCAGCTTCTTACTTAATTTTAGCACCTTCATAGCATAGTCTTACTTTAGGAAACCAGTAGAATTATGTTTTGTACTTATTCTATATTTATTTAAGCATATCATATTAGCACTAAATCTGTTATTCTAATTATATCTCGTGCCTAACATTTTTATTATTCTAATTACACCTTATATCTAGCATGTTTATTTGTCCCTTATTCTCTTACTACATTGAAACAGCATAGTTTCTTGTATTTACTTTTACATAACTCAACATAGCATGTAAAATCATGGTTTAGTTTTAATTGCTTATAAGACATTAAAACAGGTTAATGACACAGTAACCATTTCTTATTTGAAATAGCACTTTTCATTTTAGTTTTACCCTTTTGTTATTTATTACTTTTTATCTACTTCGAAAAGTTCCTTAAATTTTAATTTATTCTTTCACTGAACACAATGCATTGAATTATGTCTTATCATTTTATGCATTTGGAAAAGGTCATTAATTGACTTAACAGTAACTATATTTTAGAACTGGTTAGACAACGAATTTTAACTTATGTAAAATAAATGTTCTTCCTTCAAAACTCCATATTAAATCTAGTTTTACTCTGTACTTACTTAGCAACAATATATCACATTAGTTGGCCAATCACGAAAAGCATACCCACTTATTCAATAATTTTATGAAATAATTGTTCTTATGATTGAACGTATACAAAATGATATGTATTCATCTTTGAAAGCAGTGAAAATTATTTTAACTACATTTGAGAATAATCTAAACATTCTTAGGCAATTTGATGATGATGATGATAGTCTCTCTTGCAGTACCGTTCTATTAGAACTGCAGCTGTTATCAGCCACGTCTTATAAATGAAATTTACAATCTTGTTTTTTTTTTCAAAAATGATTTAATTAATTTTGAGTGGCTTTAGGCAATATAAATAACAATTGTTAATTTTAAATGCTATAGCAATGGTTTGTTAGCTTAGTGGTAAGGCAATTGCTTTCGAAAGTTTATGATCCGGTCCTGGGTTCAGGAAGTTTTAAGAGTTGTATTTGAAAATTTATCACACAGCTACAATGATTGAACATAGTATTTTGTGAAAGAAACCAACTTCAAATGCATGCGTTACTCATTCTTAAAGCATTCACGTATTTTTTATCCCAACATTTACTTAGAAAATTTATGACTTAATAAAACTGACTTTGATGCAACTAAGGAAAATGGAAGCGGCTTCTAGGCGATATAAATAAGAAAAGAAAGGGAAATTAACCCACCACATACCAAAGTGGAAGGATGCGATGAGAGAACACTAATGCTGACAAACAAACAACACAATATTTCGGCATATGCCTTGCTCACAAATAGAAAAAACGGGCCATTAGGCTCGGAACGTGTGTGCACACCGAACGTTACCTAATGACTAACCGTGTTGTGGTGGGGGGGGGGGGTTGACGGATAAGGAGTAAACTATCGATATCGGTATACAATGTCTGAGATAATATATTTAATATTTTGGCAGGCGATGGTAAGAGAAAATGTAGTAATGGTACGGTATAAACATTAAAAAAAAAAAAAAAAAAAAAAGGTAGTGATGGGTTAATTGGAATTTAACGGTGGTTAAGTCCAGGTGGATGTCTTGTATCCAGGATATTCTGGTACGCTAGTTCCCATCTCCGGAGTTCTGCTGCAGTGGTGCTGTCAGGGAAAACTCTGACTGCTCTCACAGTGAAACAGTCATTGAGGTTGTTGGAATCATGGCTATTGGCATGTTCTGGTACTGGAAGGTACAGGTTACGAGTATGGACTGTTTGTCTGTGGCCATTCATTCTAACAGAGAGTTGCTGAGTGGTGAGGCCTATGTAAGAACTGGTGCAAAAGCGGCAAGTTAGTTGGTATATCAGATGAGTGGTTGAACAGGTGGCATGTCCAATAATGGGGAAAGTTTCTCCTGTGGTGGGGTTGGAATATGTAGTGGTGGGTGGAAGCATGCTGCAGGTTTTACAGCGGGGTCTATTACAAGGATAAGATCCGTATGGTGCTTTTGGAGAGTCTAACGGAGGGTATTTGTGGACTAAGATGTTCTTAAGGTTGGGTGGTCTGCTAAAACATGCACGAGGGACATTGGGTAGAATTTTGGGTAGGAGAGTACGCATTTCCGGAAATGAGCGAAGGAAGTCATACCCCTGTCGCAAAATATGGTTGATGGACTCGAGGCCAGGAGAGAACTGAGTGACAAAGGCAGGGCTATGGTTGGTTTTTGTAGGAGACAAGTGAGAGTGGTTACGTGGAGGGTGGTTGATCGCGCGGGAGATCTGTTTATGTACAAGATCCCTGGGGTAACAACGGGAAATAAGGGCTTGGGATAGGTTTTGTGAGTATTGATGGAGAGAATGAGCGTCAGAGCAAATGCGACTTCCACGGATGGCAAGGCTGTATGGGAGGGAACGTTTCGTATGGAATGGATGGCAGCTATCAAAGTGTAGATACTGCTGTAAATTAGTGGGTTTGATGTGGACTGCGGTATGAAGAACACCGTGCCTGAGCATGATGTCAACATCGAGGAATGTGATGTGTGAGTGGGAGTAAGTCCAGGTGAAATTGATGGAATTGTTGCTATTGTTAAGGGAGTGGAATTCTGCTGCAGTGGTGCTGTCAGGGAAAACTCTGACTGCTCTCACAGTGAAACAGTCATTGAGGTTGTTGGAATCATGGCTATTGGCATGTTCTGGTACTGGAAGGTACAGGTTACGAGTATGGACTGTTTGTCTGTGGCCATTCATTCTAACAGAGAGTTGCTGAGTGGTGAGGCCTATGTAAGAACTGGTGCAAAAGCGGCAAGTTAGTTGGTATATCAGATGAGTGGTTGAACAGGTGGCATGTCCAATAATGGGGAAAGTTTCTCCTGTGGTGGGGTTGGAATATGTAGTGGTGGGTGGAAGCATGCTGCAGGTTTTACAGCGGGGTCTATTACAAGGATAAGATCCGTATGGTGCTTTTGGAGAGTCTAACGGAGGGTATTTGTGGACTAAGATGTTCTTAAGGTTGGGTGGTCTGCTAAAACATGCACGAGGGACATTGGGTAGAATTTTGGGTAGGAGAGTACGCATTTCCGGAAATGAGCGAAGGAAGTCATACCCCTGTCGCAAAATATGGTTGATGGACTCGAGGCCAGGAGAGAACTGAGTGACAAAGGCAGGGCTATGGTTGGTTTTTGTAGGAGACAAGTGAGAGTGGTTACGTGGAGGGTGGTTGATCGCGCGGGAGATCTGTTTATGTACAAGATCCCTGGGGTAACAACGGGAAATAAGGGCTTGGGATAGGTTTTGTGAGTATTGATGGAGAGAATGAGCGTCAGAGCAAATGCGACTTCCACGGATGGCAAGGCTGTATGGGAGGGAACGTTTCGTATGGAATGGATGGCAGCTATCAAAGTGTAGATACTGCTGTAAATTAGTGGGTTTGATGTGGACTGCGGTATGAAGAACACCGTGCCTGAGCATGATGTCAACATCGAGGAATGTGATGTGTGAGTGGGAGTAAGTCCAGGTGAAATTGATGGATTAACAATAGCAACAATTCCATCAATTTCACCTGGACTTACTCCCACTCACACATCACATTCCTCGATGTTGACATCATGCTCAGGCACGGTGTTCTTCATACCGCAGTCCACATCAAACCCACTAATTTACAGCAGTATCTACACTTTGATAGCTGCCATCCATTCCATACGAAACGTTCCCTCCCATACAGCCTTGCCATCCGTGGAAGTCGCATTTGCTCTGACGCTCATTCTCTCCATCAATACTCACAAAACCTATCCCAAGCCCTTATTTCCCGTTGTTACCCCAGGGATCTTGTACATAAACAGATCTCCCGCGCGATCAACCACCCTCCACGTAACCACTCTCACTTGTCTCCTACAAAAACCAACCATAGCCCTGCCTTTGTCACTCAGTTCTCTCCTGGCCTCGAGTCCATCAACCATATTTTGCGACAGGGGTATGACTTCCTTCGCTCATTTCCGGAAATGCGTACTCTCCTACCCAAAATTCTACCCAATGTCCCTCGTGCATGTTTTAGCAGACCACCCAACCTTAAGAACATCTTAGTCCACAAATACCCTCCGTTAGACTCTCCAAAAGCACCATACGGATCTTATCCTTGTAATAGACCCCGCTGTAAAACCTGCAGCATGCTTCCACCCACCACTACATATTCCAACCCCACCACAGGAGAAACTTTCCCCATTATTGGACATGCCACCTGTTCAACCACTCATCTGATATACCAACTAACTTGCCGCTTTTGCACCAGTTCTTACATAGGCCTCACCACTCAGCAACTCTCTGTTAGAATGAATGGCCACAGACAAACAGTCCATACTCGTAACCTGTACCTTCCAGTACCAGAACATGCCAATAGCCATGATTCCAACAACCTCAATGACTGTTTCACTGTGAGAGCAGTCAGAGTTTTCCCTGACAGCACCACTGCAGCAGAACTTTCCACTCCCTTAACAATAGCAACAATTCCATCAATTTCACCTGGACTTACTCCCACTCACACATCACATTCCTCGATGTTGACATCATGCTCAGGCACGGTGTTCTTCATACCGCAGTCCACATCAAACCCACTAATTTACAGCAGTATCTACACTTTGATAGCTGCCATCCATTCCATACGAAACGTTCCCTCCCATACAGCCTTGCCATCCGTGGAAGTCGCATTTGCTCTGACGCTCATTCTCTCCATCAATACTCACAAAACCTATCCCAAGCCCTTATTTCCCGTTGTTACCCCAGGGATCTTGTACATAAACAGATCTCCCGCGCGATCAACCACCCTCCACGTAACCACTCTCACTTGTCTCCTACAAAAACCAACCATAGCCCTGCCTTTGTCACTCAGTTCTCTCCTGGCCTCGAGTCCATCAACCATATTTTGCGACAGGGGTATGACTTCCTTCGCTCATTTCCGGAAATGCGTACTCTCCTACCCAAAATTCTACCCAATGTCCCTCGTGCATGTTTTAGCAGACCACCCAACCTTAAGAACATCTTAGTCCACAAATACCCTCCGTTAGACTCTCCAAAAGCACCATACGGATCTTATCCTTGTAATAGACCCCGCTGTAAAACCTGCAGCATGCTTCCACCCACCACTACATATTCCAACCCCACCACAGGAGAAACTTTCCCCATTATTGGACATGCCACCTGTTCAACCACTCATCTGATATACCAACTAACTTGCCGCTTTTGCACCAGTTCTTACATAGGCCTCACCACTCAGCAACTCTCTGTTAGAATGAATGGCCACAGACAAACAGTCCATACTCGTAACCTGTACCTTCCAGTACCAGAACATGCCAATAGCCATGATTCCAACAACCTCAATGACTGTTTCACTGTGAGAGCAGTCAGAGTTTTCCCTGACAGCACCACTGCAGCAGAACTCCGGAGATGGGAACTAGCGTACCAGAATATCCTGGATACAAGACATCCACCTGGACTTAACCACCGTTAAATTCCAATTAACCCATCACTACCTCTTTTTTTTTTTTTTTTTTTTATGTTTATACCGTACCATTACTACATTTTCTCTTACCATCGCCTGCCAAAATATTAAATATATTATCTCAGACATTGTATACCGATATCGATAGTTTACTCCTTATCCGTCAACCCCCCCCCCCCCTCACCACAACACGGTTAGTCATTAGGTAACGTTCGGTGTGCACACACGTTCCGAGCCTAATGGCCCGTTTTTTCTATTTGTGAGCAAGGCATATGCCGAAATATTGTGTTGTTTGTTTGTCAGCATTAGTGTTCTCTCATCGCATCCTTCCACTTTGGTATGTGGTGGGTTAATTTCCCTTTCTTTTCTTATTTAAAACTGACTTTGAAACCGTTTACTTTTTTTCTTTCTTTTTTGGCGGGAAAGGTTATTAATTTAGTTGAATATGCATGCCTGCTTCAAAACTCAGTTTCCTGCTTTTCTCAAAGATTTGAAGATTTGAAGACTTGTTGACTGCCTGTCGTCATGAATTGCTGGAACTTGTACTGGTTGCATGTTAGCAGTGCCGTTGCTAATCGGACACCTCAGTGAAAACACTGACTCTGCGGCCACTGGCTTCATCAGTCACATGTTGCCAAAGAATGTACTTGTTTACTGTAACCGACTATTTTTGCTAGTGCTTTTGACCATTGCTCTCTCACTTCCTGGCCGCCATTCTATTTTTCTTGTCATCCTTCTAACTTCTGGTTAATTGTTCTTTGGTTGCTTTGATGTCTATGAAGGTTTTCCGCTTTGCTTTGATGTCTATGAAGGTTTTCCGCTCTTGGAGTCTTGAGTTTGCATCTTTACCACGATCTGACAGCCATTTTGTAATGGGGCTGAGTGGGGTCGGATCATTATCTGTGGGCGTTTAGAGTGGTGGACACTGAGAAGGAGAGGATTATTCTTCTTGACCTTCTAATATCTTGACCATCTTCTGGTTGTCAGGAACAGTCCTTATCTTGAGGCAAGGGTTCTTGTCTTGAGGCTTGATCTCTTCTTATCTTGAGGGTTAAATAGTAATGTTATCAGGATGTGGAACCACTCCATTGCTTATGGTTGGAGAACCAAGGATAGAGAGGTCTAGATTTTTATAGGATGTAAGCTGATATAAACTATACTATGTATGTTGTGAAGATGGCTACCTTGTAAAGAATCCTATTTACTGACCACTGAGAACTGTGAAAGTTACAACGGATAATGTGATCTGCAGTGATACTCCCAATATAGCATCTGTTACTGTTAGAATCAAGCTTTCTTTTTCATTCTTTCTGAAATTATGTTGTTTGTGTTCACCTTAGGTGCTGAAGGAAAAATTAAAAGTTAATACTATACTGGGTTTGACAGCAACAGCTACAAAGACAACTTGTGCTAGCATAGTAAAAAATATTGGTGTACCTGATAAAGAGAAAGGTGTCATCAAAGATATTCCTATACCAGAAAATCTAATATTGACTGTTTCAAAAGATGAAAACAGAGATAAAGTTTTAGTAAGCCTCTTTACATCAACACATTTTAGAGATTGTCAATCAGTCATCATATACTGTACAAGAAGAGTAGACTGTGACAGACTAGCTGTTCTTCTAAGAACGTTCTTACAGGTAAGTAGGGTAGTAACGTTAAGTCTTTCTTAATGTGAATGTTACAGATTATGAAGAAACCTCAATGTTGCAGGATAACAAGAGACCTGAATCAAATGCAAGACGGTCCCGTATATCCTGGAATGCTGAGGCATACCATGCAGGCCTTAGTGCCGCTCGTAGAAAAGCTGTACAGCAGTCATTTATGAGTGGTAAGTAAACATAGAAATGGACAAAATTGTTGAAAGTGATAAATTCATAATTTTCTCACTAACGATGTCAAAGTATGTATCCTAAACTTTAAAGATTTTTTAAACATATAATATCTATTATCATGATTATTGTTAATTTTGTATGTATATATGTCAACCATGATTTGTTCCTCGTTCCAGAGGTTCTTCCTCAGCAGAATAATTAATAGAATTGCTCTATACTGGAAAGAACAGTTTACTTTTGTTTTCTCTCTGCTTTTGCCATAATTCTTCCATTATTTATGTGCACTTGTGTTTCTCATGTCCAGAAGGTTACTCATCATCACCACTTGTCGTTTTTGCTTTTGAGGTATATCCTTTTCTATTTTTGGCAGTCTCTTCAAGATTTTTCCTCTACTACATTTCTCCCCTCAGTTCCCTTGGCCTCTACACATGATCCATCTATCTTTTATGTGGTCTTCCATAAGTTTCCTCCCCTGGTTACAAGTCCAGCTGTCCCTCTTACATGGTAGAAAATGGACATTGGCAGGAAGTATGTTGTGGCCTGTAGGAATCGAGTACAGTGAGGATCTGGTGTTACCCTGGACTGATACCACAACTGTGAATGCCCTGCTTTAACTATTAAAAATGACTGCCAGTGGAGCTCTGGTTAAACTACAGTGGTCCTAGCAAGCTTGCTTCCAAAACTAAGTGCAGCAGTTTACTCACAACCCAAAATGTTATTTTTTTAAACGAGTAACAGATTTTAAAAAAATACTATCCATAGCCTGATTCTTCTTGTATGAAGAAACATATACTCACAATTCCATTTAAATGTTTGGACTAGAATGCAGTGCACAATTAATGGAAATAACTCAAACTGTGTAAAAAGTTCATTTGAATGTATATTAATAACTTTGTTATTACAGTATAAATATCAAAGGATACTCATGTGGTAAACTTCAGGGTGTGCACATCTCCCAAACCATGTGGCTCATTTCCTGTTCATATGAGTAAAGTGTAAAACCGAAAAATTCTATATGTTTTTGTTCATCACACATGTTTTTCACTTGTCGCAGCCTTTAACTTTGGTGGGTGATGAGTCTTTTTCCATATCCTTTGTTATTTATATTGCCTAAAAGCCGTTTCCTTTTCCCCTAATATCATTTGTTATTACAGTAGCTTTGTCCCCATTGGTATTATTTTTTTGTGCATCCACTTTAGTTCCATAATCCCTCCAGCTTCAATGGAATACTGTGGAATGATGAGAGTTGTTAGTATTTCACATCAATTCACATAGTATTAATTACAGAGACAAAGAAGAAACTATGAGGATCTGAAGAATTACAGAATCATTGTGAATTTGTAGTGGCATGGATCAGAATGAAAGCGTGTCTACAGGTTTCACAATAATTATAACAAAAGAATCGAAAAATAAAATCCATAGCTATAATTACAATCATGAAATAAGTATCATGCTGAGATATAACTACACTAGGTTTCACATCAACAGTGGTACAGAATAAGGTCAAACACAAGAAACGGTAAAATTTTATCATGAGTTGCAAAATCATGTGAATAGAATTTATAAAAATGACATTGTCATAATGATAGGCGAGTTGAAAAAATAGCTCTCATATATGTATTGGGAACAAGCGGAGAGAAAACATTAAATTCCAATGGGCAATATCTCTGGATTTTCCAACATCTAACTCTTTTAGGATTACCAGCAGTTTATTTAGATTTAAAGATAAGTATAAATAGTGCAATTGGAAACAAAATCTATGTTGAATCTTATTTTCTCAGCAACAATAAACAGATTGTAATATGTGCTGTGACATGCTATTAATATTCAAAGGAAAGATAAAATACACCTATCATTTATCAAAGTTGAAGGAGGAAAGCAGCACAAAAATAAAAAAAAAATAAAAAATGAAAAAAGAACCATAACAACAGACAAACACACACACACACACACTGTGTAAACAAACAAAAAAACACAATATTTCTGATTATGTCCTTAGTCTTGAAATAGAAACATATGACTGACTCTTCACAGGCAGCCACAATAAAACGGGCCACAAGATATTAATGGGATATGTATTGAAAACTATGCCATTTAGTCTTCTTTTTGTTCAACCAGACAGTCCATCAAGAGTTGTTGTTTACCATCGACTATGGAAGAAAGCATTTCTTAACAATAATTAATTATAACTTCTTGAATTACTACCAATTTCCTGATTTAATAACAGGATGCTACTTTGCCAAATAATTACTCGGCAAATTAAATTAAACTCTTATGTTCATTGAAAAAGTATGTTGATTCTTTAATGCATATTCAACTGACTGTTTATTACACATGGGGGAAATAAGTAATATAATAACTATTTTGTCTGTTGTTCTACTGATTATATTAAGATAGAAAATGAAAACTATAACTGGGTAATTACACAATAATGAAACTGAAACTGTATTGTAACTCCTTTACTGAACATATTAACACCCAGTGGCAACATTGAAGATAGCAGGAACTTGTGCAAAACCACAACAATTCGACGCACAGCGACAGAAACAAAATTGCATTGTTGAATACTTACACTAGAATATATTAAATCCAAATGTCACTAAGGGAATATATTTTTTCCCCTGTTTGTGGAGATGTAAGCTAACCTAGAATTTCGTAAACTGCATAACAAAATTTGTTTACAGAATAGCGGGCTCAGCTGAACAACGTGATACCTCAGCTTTAGAGTCATTTATGTAGTTAATTCAGGCAATAAATCAAGCTAAACAGTAAATTCAGGTAATAAGTCAAGATTAAACAGTCAAAATTCAAGTTCTAAATCTATCCAATTAGCCATAGAAGGACTGAACATGTAATATTTGGTTTCGGTATAATTTAGTAAAAGTTAACATTACAGTCACTTTTAGAAACGTTCAGAATAACAAATAGTCAAAAGATAATAAACCTTGTAGCAAGGAAATCCTACTAAAAAGCTGAAAACATTAATAGCTAAAAGCCGATATGGAAAATTAACACGTAATTACATGTTGTAAATTTGAGAAGTCGCATTTTGGAAAAATTTATTAAGTCAACTTACAGCAAGAAAGAAATGTGATTTTTGCTTATATAACATATTTACTGAGCTTTGCAAAGCTCAGTAAAGTTAAAGGTTGTTTTTCAAACATTATATAGTAACGTTAGACACATGGCACAAGGTAAAATTAACCAGTTTAGATAATAAATGTAAATTCAAGGATATCCAGAATAGACTATAATTTTTTAGGAAGGGTTTCCAGTAATCCTCGTTAAGAGATATGGAGTACTTTGAATAGGATTAAACATTTTTACAACTTGTAAGAAATATAGCTGGACTTCTATTGCATCATGCGGAAGTAGCGTTTTCTTTAGAAATTCATAGTAAATCTAAGAAAACAGGTAAAAACTGCAAAATCGTTCAACAGCCATTTGAGAACACGTACAATCATTTAAAGTAGGTTTCAAAGAAATCAGAAACTTATTAGCGGGGTCGAAATTTGCAATTGCCCCAATCACACCCAAATGTTAGAAGAGTAAACATGGCTTGCTTAGTATCAAATGAAAGAGCATTCAATTAGAAATAAAATATAAGTGTTTCAGCCTCGTAGCTGCAAAATTGTAGAAATTAGAAGCAGTTTTGAGTAAAACAGAAAATTATTTTTTACAGCTAAAATGTTGAAGATGCAAAAATTTTCATAAGGATCAAATTTACATTGACTAAAAATCCTAGCTACTGTTAAAATTTCAGAGCAATAGGAGAAAAATGAAAAATTATGATGAAATCGGCACAAGGATACATATTTTTCACACTTCGAGAGGAATTTTTTCTAGAAGACAGTGAGTCTATTTATAAGAACGGCGAGGACTATATGATATCTTTTGCTGGAAACCACTGGGGCAAGAAGGTTGTTGGTTTGTGCTGTGCTTGGTGCTTAAAAACGGGAAGTGCAGCATGATGATGCGTGTGCAGGGGCAACCATCTGAAGATTTAGTAGGACAGAGGAACAGTTTAAAATATTTTCAATGTGACTTTCAATTTTTGTAACGGTGTTTGGTCTGGTCTGATTGCTTTTTGTAACTTGCAGTCAACAAAGTTGGTGAAGATTTTGCGATTGCCTATCGAATGTTCGGACTTTTACAATTTATTGAGAATATAGTGAACTTTGAACTTTTAACTTAGCAGCAGTGACTTTTATCTACTATGTGAACCTTAACTTTCCTAATTTGAGGTTTAATCAAGTTAGGTGGCGGCCGTAAGAATTTAGAACATCCGAATATCCAAAGGCACATGAGTAAAACGGTTGGAGTTGAGGTAATTAACTGTTTATTCTAACCCCGCAAGCAGTTATTTGACTTACAGACTGTTTTTGATATGATGCCCTCCTCCCCTTCGACTGTGGTGAGTGATAGGTGCATTTTGTCCTTTCTTTCATATATTACATTTTAGTAGATAAGCAAATGGCTGCCCTTGTCCTGGACACTCTTTTAATAAGTAATATTAATATACGAACTAAATAGAACTGATTGTATATAACCAAGCACCACTTTACCAAAGAAGCTTTGAAAGTAATGTTGCTAAAGAATGAAAATGTGAAAACACTATACCAAAGAAGAATGTACCACCATATTAGAGCAACAGAAATAAGTGACAACACAACTATGAGTTTAAAAATATTACCATCTGCAGCATACGTAAAATGTAAGAAGTTAATTAGGGAGAACAAACTAGTAATAGGGATTGACCAGATGACATATGCACAGCTGGGCACAAAACAGTTAATCCGTTAATCGTTAATTAACGAAGTTAAAAAAATTGCGAAAATTTAACTTTTAAGTTAACCTAAAAAATCATTAACGGTCTTCTTAACTTCCGTTAAATTGAACTTCCGTTAACTTTAGTCCGTTACATAGGTTGTTGACGTTTTTTTCGTTTGTTTGAACTGTGCGCCACGCCACCACTCGTATGCAGGGCTGCCAGATTGTATAATTGGATACAAAACTTGTATAATTTCGTTACCTCTTGTATCCTGTTTGTATAACAGATTGCCTTGTATAATTGGATACAAAAATGAGCACTTAAAAGTAAAGTAAATTCCAGGACCTTTCTGAAAGTGTTTGCCCTTAGTTTCATTGAGTTGGCAACCCTTCCTGCATACCTATTTCCTTTTTTTTATTCAAAATTTATCAATGTATACATTGTTTACTTTTCGTGGACTTCTTTTTGCTCCCAGCACTTTCACTCACGTATGTAATCAATGGATGACCCCTTTGTATAATTGGGTTTCATTCTGTATAATTTCAAAGAGACAGCGGTATAATATAAGTTGGCTGTACTGGCAGCGCTGCTCGTATGTTCGGTGTAGTAGTGGGCGCCGCCTACTAAAATCTTGGCGGCGGCGCCGAGCATTTTCAGCCGGCGGCAGCGTGACTATTTTATATTGTGAATTCTGCAAACGTAAATAAACTAAAAAGCATCATAACCTATCTTATTGACAAATCAACATTATTATCTATAATGAGGTGTATTAATTTTTAAACATCGTTAACAATTAAAAGTTGCAAAACAACACCCCTGCCATGTAAAAGGATGTCGCTGACTAACTTCCGTTCTATTTGTTCACGTAAAAACATGCAGGCCATGATTTAGTGAAACCAGGCCGGGTCGTCTAAAGGGGCCTTTAGGTCACAGGTAGGCCGTGGCACAAAGGTAACCGTAACAGGCATTGGTCGTAGATTTTAGGTTGGCCGCAAATTTCACTGGTCGCAGTTTTCACATATTCAGGTGTCCCAGTCCAACTTGTTTTCTATAATATTGTTGCTTTTCATTCTGCATTCATGTTGTTTTTTTTTACTACTTTTTTTTTTTTTTTTATAAAGTCACGAGTACCTTAATTGTCTCTCGTAAGACAATTTGCAAGTGTTATGTTGATCACAGTCTCAACAAAGATAAAAACAGACAGGAATACCACTTCGTTGTTGTGGCGATAGCGTAACCACAATTTGTTAATTTTTATAAATAAATCCACACTTGCATCATGGTACATAACACCTTGAGATAGAGAGCAGTTATACCTACCGTACTATAATACTAATACATAAGTACAACTTTTGACTAGTTAACTTTTAACGGATAACTTTAACTTGCGTTAAATTTATAAACATTTAACGCTTTAACGATTATCGAAGTTAACTTTTTAAGTAGCGGAATAATGATTAACGAAGTTAACGTTTGGATTAACTGTGCCCACTTGTGGACATATGCGAAAATTTCACAAATAAAATACGATTAATAGTGTGTAAGGTGGTTTGTAATAGGATGAAAGAAGAGCCACCTCATTTTTAACAATTATTTTTTTTTTTTAGTGTAATAGGCGCATAACAAAATATTACAAAACAATTAGTAAGAAAGAATCAAAATAATTAGTAAAAACTTTTGGATGAGTAAATCATATGTATGGCAAAATATCACTGTCCTTATAGTCCAAGATCCCAGAACCCCCAGACCTACATCATTTTAGCAAAGCTCAAATTTTGAGGACGAATAGAGTAATATGTAGTTAAGAACGTATGCGTACTCTCCAGCATGAAAGCAGGGCCCTTTCAGAGGTAGTGGGTACAAAAGGTTCAAAAAAATCGTGCTAACCTACGTTATAGTATGAAAACTGGTTTTCATATATGTTTTACAGAATAATGTTAAAAACCAAAATTCATTATTGCCAGACACTTCCTGTGAGCCATTACTTCAGCCAGATGCTTTAAAGGTCGTTACAAAAGGAGGTAAACTACGTCATAGTAGCAAGTCTAAATTTTATATATGTTGCTCGGAGTACTATTTAAAGACATTGTGTAAGCATCCAGACCAGTCCGATGGGCGAAAGTTCCTTCCAGACACGATAAATGTTCCATTCTGAATATGAGCGCGTGGTCAGTATTCATGCTCATGATTGCGAGAGAGATATCTTTGTTTCTTATTCTCATGGTGTACCCTGTGAGTTTATGTGTACATAACATTTTTTCAGACTCTGTTCATGCTTCTGTTATTAAGTTGACAGCTAAAGGTATTTGGCTTGCTAATGTGATGTCGTGGTTATGTTGGTGATCGGTTACAATACTTACCTTTAAAGCTTCCCTGCATTCACTAGATTCTGGTTCTTTCTCTGACGGCCGCCAACCAACGTTAAGCTGGTAAACGAAATGTAAATGCACCTTCTTATTTGAAACACGTGCATATAATAGTTAATAACATAAACTCCCAACTTTTATGAAAGTTCGCTATCGGTTCTTTGATCCTTTAAGATTACAGGTAATGTCTCCGATAAATTTAGACTGAATAACACGCACTCTTTTCATTCATATATCAACACCCTTACTAGTTCTCAAACCATACCTATGACTCACCACAAAACAATTCATTTAAAATTCTGCAAATACCTTCTTTATTCCTAAAGTTCCTTCATATTACCAAAGAAATCACCTTCTACAAAATTAATTCTTCATCATAATGACTGAGCGCGAACACGCATTCTTGTCGGCTCAACTGACTGTTCATTTTCACGGCGGACCCACCTACTCCACGGCAAATGGCAGACTGACCGCCTAGAAGCCTAGTTGCGTCTTTCTCCCAAGCGCACCATGCTTCCGAATTTGGGGTTTACACCTGCCGAGCTCACGGACCCGGCAGATGCTGACGTCACTAGACGACGACCAGTTTCAACCCGTGCTTTAAAACTGGGTTTACCTCCCTTAACCCACAGATTTGGCGGATGCTGAAGTCAACAGACAACCATGCAAACCGCCAATATTTAAAACTTCTCAAATTATCTTGCAAAGTAATGGGGAAATGCCACTAACCCATTACATCCCCCTGCCAGTTTACTCTTGGTATTTAAATTTCCATGCCAAATAGCAATGGGTAAAATCAATTGAAACACAACATCCACACTCCACTCATGCCTACAGAAACACTCAAGAGACATCAATATTACACAAGATATCAAAACCTATTATTAATTCAAGTTCTGTTTCTTGGTTGGGGGTTGGAGCTACATAAATTTCTACAATATTTTCCAATCAAAAGATTTACCGTCTAAACTACACCACCTGTGTTCACTTGTAAATAATAAATTTATCCTAACCACAATGTCCATAATGTGTGTGACATTTAACATGGGAAAACTGAAATATTTTGAACGTGTGCAATATTAAACATTAGCAAAATTACTCAGTTGGCTGACAATGTGTGAAAACATAGTAAACACTGAATGTCATTAAATACTCAATTACCTAAAAAATTATAAAATTTACAAAATATTAGGTCCTGCCACATCGCCAATAATACATTAAACTACCATTATTGTTTGATAAAATATAGTGGTGATAGGATGGAGATGCAACCATATAGTCCTTTAATACCAACAGTTCACAAAATGTCAGTTCCTACCACATCCTATTATATAAAACGCTAACGTGGCGTCTGCGTGCGTCGTCTATAGCTGCTACTCCTATTTGCTACAGAACGACCAATCATCAACCACCATATTACATTCATACCATCATCTTGCTTTTCGTTTATTTACAGCTAGATGCAGAAATTCATATAAGGAGATTCAATATTTATGCTATTTTATCCGTATCAGTTAGACGCAGAAATTCATGTAAGGAGAAGGGGATTCAATATTTACGCTATTTTATGTGTATCAGTTATGAATACTAGGTTAAACCATAACCTAAGAATTTTTTTGGCAGAAGATAAGAAGCAATGAAGTTTATTAAAAACTAGGAGAAATGTACATAATGCGAAATGTATTAGTCACATAAATAACAGTTATCCATTTTCGAAATGATATTCTCCGTCATCTTAAGTGAAATGCATTTTTTTATTTTAAAATCCTAACAAAATACTCTGATAATCTAACGAGAGTAACATATTCATATAACTAAAGATATCATTAAGGATGACCTATTCGTTTCTCCTTATAAGCTTTTCCATAATAAATTCCTACCACCATTATATATGATACCCTTAGTTTCTGATACATGTGTTAGCTATTAAATGAGATTTAAGATAACTTTTTTATCAGATTTAAATCATCAAGGATATGACACTCGCAATTCAACAACGATATTATTGACGCAAAATAGCAGTGAGCAGTGATATTAGAAATACTGAGAGTAGGGGGAAAAATTAATGCCAGGTAATTATATGTCACACAGTTACAATTAGTACGTTCGATTAAATTTACATATTGCTTTTTATTTATCTACGACAACCAGATGCATAAATTAATGTAAGGAGAAGGGTTTTCATTATTTACGCTATTTTATCTGCCTCAGTTGTAAGCACCAGGTTAAACTGTAAACTAAGAATTTTTTGGCACACGATAAGAAACAATGAGGTTTATTAAAAACTCAGAGAATCGTATGTATGTAATCGCGACATCTATCAGTCAAATAAATAACAGTTATTCGTTTTCGAAATTATAGTCTCCTTCATCTAACGTAAAATGCATTTATTTATGTCAGACTCAACCAACTGCTCTGATAATCTAACGAAAGATATAACTAAAAATGATTCTTTTTCTTACAAGCTTTCTCAGAATGCATTCCTACTACCACCTTAGGTGATACCCATCATGATTCATATGAGGGTAATAGAAGCTATGATTTTCGAACGCAATATTAGTGGAGGTTGTGGTTAAGTTTACCAGAATCGTAACTGACACATTTTGTTACAGCATAATTCAGTCTGAAATGAGTTTTACAAACCAATTAAGCTGCTTTCATAAGCGCCATGTTACTAAAGGTATTAATTAATACGGGTGGAAGTAGTTTCATATTTAACGTGCTGAATTGTGCCTGGACCAGGAATAAAACTTATATTATATGGATAGCAAAAGTTTTTTGGATTCCTAATCTGAATTTATTTCATTGGTTCTTTTCTTACGGCGTCATTAATTAAGTAGAAGTTACTACTGTATGGCTATATGAACGGCAAATGAAATATTTAGAACATTGCAAAATCAAGGTCATTAGCATTACGTAATATCAGTTCCGTACAATTAACCAACTGCAAAAAAATGAACTGCCAGAATATTGCGTTCAAACCGTCATTTTTGACGGGCTCGAAGCTAGTCACCAATAATTCGTTAAGCTACCATCACTGTTCCATGAAATCTAGTGATGATATGACCCAAATATAACCAAATAATCAAATTCTTATAAATGTAATACGTAATTGTCCTTCAGCCAATACTTATTACTCCAATTTAATAAAGCATGTCGATAAAACTGATTTTACGACTAAACACAGAATACACTTGATAAATCCTTGTCCATAAATGAAGAAAGAGATGGTGACATGTTGAAAAACAGACCCTTTAGCCACTTGGGCTTTACAACCTAAGGTGTGGAAATAGTAAGAATTTAACCAAGGGAGGTTGGATAGTACAGATTACAGAAAGACACCTCTTCACAAGTAAGTAGAAACAATGGCGAGGTAAGCATGAGGTACATCGTGTTTGCCAAACACACCCAGACACTGTGTGCCTCTGAAGAACTGAAGCACTTCACATCCTACTCACTGCACAGCACGCCTCAGTTGGTTTCTCTTTAAGTCTTCAGCACTTGCTGCTTGTCACCACACCTCTGCACCATCTGCAACACATATACCACTTTTTTAATACCGGGGTGGTTGTCCAACACTATATCTAACATGAAATGTCCAATCGACATATTTCTTTAAAAATATATTTCCTATGTCTCTAGCTGTTTGAATGGTTTCAATGTTATCACATTATAGGTTCCTTTTATGGATTTGATGAGTGTATGTGCCATTGTGTAAGCATTCTCATTGTTCCTTTGTACTATCACATATGGGCTTTGATATAGTAAATGAAATTTCTTGATTTCTCCATCTAAAGTTGAGGATTTTGTATGGGGTTTCACTAACACCTTATCATCTAGCTTGTAGATTGTAGGTTTAATACCCTTGCCGTGTTTTTGTTTCCTGATATTAGCATTGTGCTGTAATTTTTCAAACATTAACTTGACTTTATCAATGTAATTTACTTGCTTCTGAGGGAACTGGATAAATTCTTTAACAATTCTTGGAGGTTCTTTATTTAACATTATTTTGTATGGTGACATTGACGTAGATTCGTGTGGAATGGTATTTATCACCTCTTCAAAGTTGGAGGTTTCCTGTGCCCAAGCCTTGTGATTTGTATTACAATAGGTTCTGAAAAGTCTCCCTAACTCCCGCATCACCCGCTCAACTGCATTTCCTTGAGGGTAAAATAATGAGGTTTTTAAAATTTATATTTGAAGATCTGTGAAACATTGAGTCCAAACGTTTCCCGCAAACTGCGGCCCATTGTCTGTAAGTACTTTCTGTGGTTTCCCAATTGTCGGTATATAGTCTTTTGTAATTCTGTTGCAAATTGCTTTTGCTGTGGCTCGTTTTAATGGGTATAATTTGACAAATTTGGTAAATATGTCTAGAATCACACAGATATGGTGTACTCCTCCTCTCGAAACTGGTAGGGGACCATAAATGTCAATTGCAATTAATTCTAGCCGTTGTGAGGGTATCACACTCTGCATCTCACCAGCCCTCTTCGTGTTGTCTGCCTTAGTGCTTTGGCACACTTTACAGCTGGTAATCAACCTCCCAACTCTCTTCTTCATGTTAGGGAAATAGAGATGCTCCTGTAGAATTTTGAGGCACTTGGTTACACCATAATGGGCATAACTGAGGTGATGCTGCCTAATGAAATTATCTATATGTTCTTCTGGTAGCCACAGCTTCCAGTCTTCACTGTGCTCCTGTGTCCTACGGAAAATTATACCTCTTTCCAGATAATAAAACTTGCACAGTTTAGGATGTGGGTTTGCCTTTTTTAATTCATTAATAATGTAATTAATGTCTGTATTTTTCCGCTCTTCATCTTTCATAAATTTAAGACACCTCTTTACTGCTGTTTCTCCTGCCACTCCTTTGATGTGAGCTATTCGAGGTTGCTCTGCCTTTATGTTTGTTGTAATATCATCTTCCATAGAAATAGGCAGCCTTGACAACGCATCTACTATGTAGTTCTGTCCCACAGGTATATACTGAACCTCATAGTCATACTCCTGTAGGAGAAGGGTCCACCTAGTGAGTCTGCTATGTAATAGTTTATATTTATTTAAAAATGACAGAGCTTTGAGGTCTGAGAACACAATGACCTTCCTCTCCACGAGAAGATATCTAAATTTTTGGAATGTACAAATTATTGCTAATGCTTCTCGTTCCATGATGGAATAGTTCCTTTCTGATTTGCTAAGTACTCTACTGGCAAATGCAATAGGTCTCCTGTGCAATGTGCCATTTTCAGTTACTTCCTGGAAGATTTCCGACCCCAATCCGTACTCCGAACAATCTGTTGCCATGCAAATATCGAGTTCCCAGTTTGGTGAGTTTAATGTGATTTTTTGGAGCAGGTTGTTTTTGTTTCCACAAAATCCTCTTCACATTGCTTTGTCCATACCCATCTGGACTTGGACTTTCTTAACTCTTCAAAGTTTGGACTGTTCAAAATTTGACCCTTTACAAATTTGTGATAGTAACCGCACAGCCCCATAAAACTACTCAGCTGTTTATTGTCTTTTAGTGTAGGGAAATCTCGAATGGCTTTAAGCTTGTCTTCACTTGGTTTGATGCCAGATGGGGTGATTACATGGCCTAGAAACTCTATTTCACTGGTGAGGAAAATACATTTCTTCATTTTTATAGTCATTCCTCCCACTTGGAGAGCTGTTAGTACTTCACGGAGGATTTCCCAATGTTCTGCCATTGTTTCTGTGGCAGTCAGAATGTCGTCGACATACACGAATACTTTGTCTAATAAGCGTCTCCCAAGGTTAGGCGAGGACCCTTATAAAATTGGCTACTGCATTATTAAGCCCAAATGGTAGTACTTTGAATTGGCAGCTTCTGCCATTTTGTGGGAATGCTGTATACTGCCTTGACTCTACTGCGATCACCACTTGCCAGTAGGAGGCAGTTAAATCTAATGAGGTTAGGAATTTCTTTCCATGGAAATTGTGTAGGATTTCTTCTATTGGTTGAGGATGGTCTCTTTCTGTTACCAACACTTTATTTAAAGCACGGGCATCTAGAACCAATCTTACTGTTTGATCCGCCTTTGTTACTACTACTAGAGGATTATTGTATGGACTACTAGATCTTTCAATTATCCCCCAATCAAGCATCTTCTGGATTTCATCTACTACTAGTTTCCTTTTTGTTAGTGGTATTGTGTATGGCTTTATAAAGAAAGGTATTTCACAATTTACTTTAAATTTGCACTCATAGTTCTTAATTCCTCCTGGTTCATCAGAGACAACTTGTCTGAACCCATTTAAGATGTTCCCTAATATTTCCCTATGTTCTGGTGCAACATTTTGAATAATATCTTCCAATTTTGCTATGGCGTAGTTTACATCCTTTTTTTACGACCTTTACAGCGTCTGGCTGAAGTAATAGCCCTCAGGACGTGTCTGGAAATAATGAATTTTGGTTTTTAACAATATTCTGTTAAACATATATAAAAACCAACTTTCATACTATAACGTAGGTTAGCACGATTTTTTGAACCTTTTGTGCCCGCTACCTCAGAAAGGGCTCCGCTTCCATGCTGGCGAGTACGCATACGTTCTTAACTACATACCAGGTGTGTAAATATGAAACCGGAATTTACCAATAGATGGCTCTAGCTATCAATGCAGTTACCATCAGATTGCATCATTGTCACCATTTTTTTTTTTTTTTTTTTTTTTTTTTTTTTTTACATCTGACAGCCATTTTCAACCCACAAAAATACAAGTTTCATACGGCAGTGTAGTTTTCAATAATGTTGAACATTTTGAGTTTTGAACCTCCAAACTACAATTTGTGGACATCATTGATTTTCTGTTACCATTTAAAGAAAGCTGCTGCAGAATGGCATCAAATGCTTGTCGAAGCTCACGGTGAGCGTCCTCTTGGTAAATCACAGTGTTTTGAGTGGTTTAAAAAATTCAAAAATTGTGATTTTGACATGAGAAACGAAGACAGCGGAAGTCCTCCAAAGAATTTTGAGGACAGTGAGTTTCAAGCATTGTTGGATGAAGATGATTCCCAAATACAAGAACAACATGCAAAATAATTAAATGTAAGAAGGGAAGCTGTCTCCGCACGTTTAAAAGCCATGGGAAAGTTCCAGAAGATGGGAAAATTGGTTCCACGTGAACTGATAGGCAGGCAGCAAGAAAAACGAAAAACCACTTGTGAAATGCTGCTCGCCAGGTATAAAAGAAAGTCATTTCTCCATCAAATTGTGACAGGTGATAAAAAGTGGATATGTTTCGAGAACCCTAAGCGTAAAAGATCATGGGTAACTCCAACTGAACCATCAGCATCAACGTCAAGGCCAAATCGCTTTGGAAGGAAGACAATGCTCTGTCTTTGGTGAGATCAAAATGGTGTGATCTATTAAGAGCCACTTAAAACCTGGTGAAACTGTTAATTCTGAACTTTATCAACAGCAAATGATCAATTTGAATCAAGCATTGCAGGAAAAATGACCAGAATACCAGAAAAGGCAACACAAAGTGATTTTGCTTCATGACAACTTACCGTCACATACAGCAAACCCGGTCAAGGAGATGATTGAAGCGCTTAGTTGGGAGATGCTAATGCATGAGGCTTACTCACCTGACTAAGCTCTATCCTATAAACCGAGCATGGTGGTGTAACGGCTAGCGTTCTGGCCTCGCATTCGGGAGGATGGCGGTTCGAATCCCCGTCCGGGCATCCAGATTTGGGTTTTCTGTGGTTTCCCAAATCACTCCAGGCAAATGCCGGGATGCTTCCTTCAAAAGGCCATGGCCGAATTCCTTCCCATTCCTTACCCCCCATCCTTTCCCGTCTCTAAAGACCTCGCTGTTAGAGAGATGTTAAGCAGATAAAAAAAAATCTATCATATACCTCTCTCTTTACGTTGATGGGACGTACACTCGCTTAGCAACGCTTCACTTCTTATGAAAATATACGAAAATGGCTTAATGACTGGTTTGCGTCAAATATAGACTATGTCAAAACCTTTGAATAAGTTAAAAGAAATAAACTGTGTGAAATTGTACAATGAAAGGGGATTTCACAACACCATATTCTGCATTAACCACAACGCACTTTTTCAAATGATCCTTCCATTGTTCAAAGCAGTTTTTAAATTCACTTATCGGGATGTTCTTTATGCCTTCCAGTGATTTTTCTTTTAACTACTCCACAGTCGCAAAACGCTTTTATTTGATGTCCCTTTTGAATCTATGGAACAAAAAGAAATCACAGGAGGCTAGATCCGGTGAGTAGGGGGGGTGGGGGGTGGACTTTCGGTGTCATGCCGTTTTTGGTCAAAAACTGCTTTACGGAGAGGGTGGTATGGGCCGGCGCATTGTCATGATGGAAGAACCAGTCGCCTGTGCACCACAGATCTGCCCTTTTACCGAGCGTGGTGGTGTAACGGATAGCGTTCTGGCCTCGCATTCGGGAGGACGGCGGTTCGAATCCCCATCCGGGCATCCAGATTTGGGTTTTCCATGGTTTCCCAAATCACTCCAGGCAAATGCCGGGATGCTTCCCATTCCTTCCCATTCCTTGCCCCCATCCTTTCCCGTCTCTAAAGACCTCGCTGTTGAGAGACATAAAGCAGTTTTCTTCCGGATTCTCTCTCTGTTTTTTCAAACTCTCCAAGTAGAACTGGTTGACAGTTTGACCCAAGGGAACGAACTCTGCGTGCACAACACCTCTGCAATCGAAGAAACAAATGATCATTGTCTTGATGTTTGACTTCCACTTGACGGGCTTTTTTGGGACAAAGAGAGGCTTGATTGCTGCTTTGTTTCTGGGTCGTATCCGTAGCACCACAATTCATCACCAGTAATCGCCTTCAAAAAAATCCAGGGTCCTCTTTGAGCTGATTTTGAAGCTCTAAACATTCCTGAAGTCAATGCTCCCTTTGCTCATCTGTGAGAATGCGAGGAACAAATTTGGTTGCAACCCTTCTCATGTGAAAATCTTCGGATAAAATCCTCTGAATTGAGCTCCATGATGTTCCAGACATCTCACAGAGTTGATAAATGATTCGGTGACAGTCTTCATGAACAAGGGCATTGATTTTGTCGACGTTTTCATCACTTCTTGACGTTGCGGGGCGTCCTGAATGGGGTTGGTCATCAATTGACATTTCTCCATTTTTAAAATGTGAAAATCACCCTTAGATTCTGGTTTTACTTAGGGCAGCATCCCCATAAGCAATCTTCAGCATTACAATAGTTTCAGCGGCCGATTTCCGCAACAGGAAAAACATTTTCACAGCCACGCGTTGCTCTCAACAATCTGCTGTCACATTTTTGCCAAAATGGAAAAAGTTGTTTTACTAAAAAAACTATCACGGGCGAACCGATGCACTCACGGCGACACAACTTCGCACACTGACTCAGTTGGTGTGACCGTAACTGACACCGGATCGAACAATGGGTTCCCCCACTCTCCCTCCCCACCGCAGCCCAACCCCCGTTACTTTTGGGTCTTCCCCCCCTTGTACAGACTGTGCTTTATCATTTACATTGTTTAACTTCTACTTATCTAATGTCATTAACTTTTGCTTAGCTGATGTCATCTGTAAATGGAAATGATTGAGACAAATAGATCAAAAAAATACTTAACATGAATTTATTGTTTGCAGATGATATTGATACAGTAGTGGGGCTATAAAGATCAACTCATAAATTACTGCTAGTAACAAAATCTTGCAACCTAAAAATAACAGTAGATAAAATCCAGCTCTTATAGGAAAATATATGATAAGTGCAAAGTCTTTCATAACAGACCTCTTTAGCAGGTTACATAATTTAAATATCCTGGGTGAATATTGTCTAAATAATATTGAGGATATAGATTTTAAAATGGAAAATTCTCACTATTTTGTGGTACTATTAAAAGAACTTTATAAGAAAATATTACCCATATTGTTTTATGGACGAAACAACAAAACCAAAGAATTCAAATCGCAGAAGTGAAGTGTCTAAGGCCAATTTTAAGATTTAAATGCAGAATGATGACATCAGAGAAATTTTGGAAATAAGACCCTATTGGATGAATTATATGACTATTTAGCTAGCTGGTTTAAACATATGCAAAAGAATAGGTATCAGTATAGAGCTGTTGGAAAATGGGACAAGGGATATACACAAAAAAGATAGATTTACCAAATCTCCTTTTAAACCTTGGAGACGGAACTGTCTTTTGAAGACTTATTCTTAAAGCTGATGATGATGACTTCAATGGTTGCATTATTTCTGTCATAAAGGAATAATACACCATGAATTTATTACATAGAAAGACAGTACCAAGGAATATCACCTTGAACTGGAAAAACATCACTAGGAAATATTGATAAAGAGAAGGCCACCATTTGTTTGGAAGCAATGTTGTCATGACAATTTACTCTCATATACATCTCTACATATGAGAGCAGCTTTGGCTAATAATATAACATAGCTTGTTCTATGATCTTCTGCATTCACTTCCCTTGCAACAGCATCCTGAAACCTGATCAGAAAAGTTGCCATTATGATTCCCTTGAAGCCATAAATGAATTTTGCAACGTTCCAGAAAATGTTTCTTGAATTTATTGGTGAAACTATTTATTATTTTGAAACTTTATTTACTGTCTAGAGAGAGGTTGGTAAAAGACCATAAATATCTCCACGTGTTTTGTTTTTATGAGATATTTAGAAATTATTTGGAGAACCTAGCTCCATTTGAATTATAGATTCTTATTGATTTCTTTGTGTTTATGGTGCCTGGAAAACAGGAAGAGAAAGTAAATGCAGAGAAATGTTGACATCTTAAGCCCTCTCATTTTTACAGATAATCTCTGAAAATTATCAGCTTTGATTTAAAAGCAAAATTATGGAAACAGTATGCATCAATATTTAATTTTTCATAATTACTTGTAAGTACACAAGAGAATGAGAACCTAGATAACGCAGAAGTAAGCCCCGGATTTTTAGGTTCAAACCTATTTTGTTCCCACCCCAATCTTTTCAAAATTTTAATTTTCTTTTCTGTATTTTTCATAAACAAATAATATTCGTAAATTTAATAGGACCTAAAAGAACCTAATTTCTATGTTATGACCTAAAGCGGCAAGTCGAGTCCATCAGTACCCCTGCCTCATGATCCAGTAGTGACACAATGGGGGACTTGGCTCTCAGCCTTAATATATTGTGCAGAAAACGTTAGAGCATTGTAGAAGTCGTAGATGCACTAGATGAAAGTGAAACTGTTGCTATAGTAAATGCAAAGAATGCGTACCAGCTGTACAGGAGTTGACCTATACAAGGTGCATTCAGGTTCTATGGCCTCCAGTTTTTTTTTGGTCCAGACTGGAAAGAAATAGAAGCATGTGCATTGTTTTAAAATGAGCAATACATGACAGAGATGGCAGCACTGTAAGACAGACGGAACTCTAGCGGCAGCATCGAGAATGAGAACTGTTTTAGATACTTAAAATGGCAACGTTTTACTTACTTGAACAAAGTGCAATAATTCATTTTCTGAATCTGCGTGGTGTGACACCAATTGAAATTCATTGACAGTTGAAGGAAACATGGCGATGGAGTTATGGATGTGTCAAAAGTGCTTTCGTGGGTGCAACAGTTAAATGAAGGCAGAACATCGTGTGGCAACAAACCAAAACAACCTTGGCCTCGCATGAGCCGGTCAGACGACATGACCGAGCAAGTGCATAGACTTGTTTTGGGGGATCGCTGAATGACTGTTGAGCAGATCGCCTCCAGTGTTAGCATTTCCGTGTGTTCTGTGCGCACAATCCTGCATGATGACCTGAAAATACGAAAAGTGTGCTCCAGGTGGGTGCCACGAATGCTGACGGACGACCACAAGGCTGTTCGTGTGGCATGTTGCCAAGCAATTTTGACACGCAATGAAGGCATGAATGGAATTTCTTTTTGTCGGTTGTGACAGTGGATGAGACATGGATGCCATTTTTCAATCCAGAAATAAAGTGCCAGTCAGCTCATTAGAAGCGCACAGATTCACCACCACCAAAAAAATTTCAGGTGACCGCCAGTGCTGAAAAAATGGTGGTGGCCATGTTCTGTGACAGCGAGGGCGTAATCCTTAACCATTGCATTCCAAAGGGCACTACGGTGACAATTGACATCCTATGAAAATGTTTTGAAGAACAAGTTCCTTCCTGCACTGCAACAAAAACGTCTGGGAAGGGTGTGCGTGTGCTGTTTCTCCAAGACAATGCACCCACACATCGGGCTAACGTTATGCAACAGTTTCTTCGTGAAAACAACTTTGAAGTGATTTCTCCCTTCTCAGCTGACCTGGCTCCTAGTGACTTTTGCCTGTTTCCAACAGAGAAAGACACTCTCTGTGGCCACAAATTCACCAGCTTCAGCGATTTTCCAGTGGTCAAAACAGACTCCTAAAGAAGCTTTTGCTGCGGCCATGAAATCATGGCGTCGACGTTGTGAAAAATGTGTAGGTCTGCAGGGAGATTACGTCGAGAAGTAAGTCGGGTGAGTAGTTAGGAAAAAAAATCGGTGGCCTTAGAACTTGAATACACCTCGTATAAAGACTAATTTTTACAACCTACAATTTTCAATCAAGAGGTTGGAAGAAGCAACTCTTCTGATGGCGGAAGCGCTTCAAATCAACCAAGAAGGGCTCCTGGACCAGTAGGAGTGTCTGTAGCCAAGAAGCTGGAGGCTGTTTTAGCGTGCATTCGAGATTTCAGGAGGATGGAACCAATAGGCTGTGTTCTCTCTGCACCAATGGAAAAAGAAATACTGCCTTGTAAAACTAAGGAAATCACTGATATGAACGTCACACCTCTTCTTGTGGTGTAGAGCGTACTTTTTCCGCATTCAAGGGAAGAGAAAAGAGGGTTTACTCCAGAAAATCTATTAAAATGTTTCATTGTTCAGTGCCATATTAGGAGTTCTTAATGAGTGATTTACAGTTCACAATAAAGACACAATCTAATGAACATATAATAGTGGCTTATGTCGCGTGTTTTAATGTGAACGAGTAATGTAATGTCAGAAATTTTAAGGAATACTTGACATTGTATTATAAACTCACAATGTTTTTGGCATAATGGCAATATGTATTTCGTGTTTTAAATTTTATTTTCTTTTAAACTGGGCGAATTCCTAAATCAGAATTTAAAATGCCTATAAAAAATGAAAACATTAATCAAATAAACGTAAGTTTAGTTTTTTAGAGCCTAAAAATCCGGGGCTTACGCAGAAGTCAATCAAAAGCAAGGAAAGTTACAATTTTTTTTTTAAGTCATGTTGTTTAATCTAAAACTATGTGTACTGGTTAGCATTATTATTATTATTTCTATAGTACTAATTATGTTGGTGATGGAGCTTGGAGGGATATTGGTCAAAGAATTAGGAATACTGCATGGAAGGGGAAAGGCGACCATGACCACAAGCTTTTGTTGGTGTTGGTGTTGTCAGGGATTCGACCAAATTACCAAGTGTAGTAACGAATAATTTTCCAAAAACGCTTAAGGAAGTCAAAATTAAAATTTGTAAATGAGGGAGAAATTTAACATTCCAATTATAAAAGAAAATTAAAAAAAAATTGTATATAAAAAGGGGTTAATGGATGACTGGGGTAATTACCACCGGAGTGTTAGCTCCATCACAATTAAAATTAATAGTAATAATTGACTGCCGAGGGATATGTTACAATATGTAGTTAATAAATGATTTTTTGATAGTTGCAATTGGTACAAGAGTTAACTGTTTTATTATTATTATTATTCTCATTATTTTTTTTTAACTGTTTTTTTTTTATAAGTGAATAATGCAAACCAGAAAGGACTAGAAAAACTAAAAATTTAAGAAGTTTAATCAGACTGCCATGTTTCCTCTTACCACGTAACAGATATGTTGTTTCTTGAGAAATATTAAAGAACAATGTTTCTGAACCTTTTCCAGCCTAAGGAACAATGTTAAAAATAATTATGTGGATCACTAAATCATATGGACCCAATTTTTACCTATGTATATTATTAACATCTGGAACATTTTTACTGTACCACTAGTTGACCCGGCGTATTGATGCAATGAATTCTTCACAGGAGTTCAGCCGAATAGTGTTGAAAAATGTAATTTCAACAACCGACTCGGTTGTCTTCATCAGGTCTACTAGTTCAGATACTATTATCTGAAATCTCAAACTAGACTGGCTTAGCAGCCGGCAAAATTCTAACTCCGTCTACCGATGGTTGTCAGGACGCCCAATCAGCATTCGGCAGAACTGGAAAGCCACTGTGGCACCGCTGTCATGATCCGCCAACCGAGGGTATCTATGTTGCGGGCTGCGTATGGAGCCATACCCAGTCACCCATTCAAGTACTCACCACGCCTAATGTTGCTTAACTGGTAGCCGGATGTGCTGGTGAACTTAATCTACAGCGTCAATTTGCATCCATTACGCCTTTTTGAGAAGATTTTGATCGTTCAAGTCGTAGATCCCTAATAATTGGTCTCCAGGCTTCACCGTTCCTATTGATGTTATTATCGTTCAACTGTATTTCCAGTGCCTCCCCAATTACTGAGTCCCAGGATGAAGAGACCGTGGCCAGCACCACCGTTTTATCAAACTCTCTTATGCTCTTCATCGAAAGCGTTTTCTGCTATCGCGCAGTTTTCCACTTGTACCAGCCTTAAGTGTCATTTGTGCTCTGTAATACGTTCAGCGATCTTTCTGACTGTCTGTCCGATGTAAACTTTGCCACATGGTATGGAATAAATTCCAGGAATTCTTAGGCCTAAATCATCCTTAACCAAACGAAGCACATCACGGATCTTGGCGGGCGGCCGGAAAATGCTTTTTATACCAGACCACGCTAAGAGTCTTCCAATGTTTCCCAACGTATTCCTGGCATATGGCTGAAAAACAAGAGTTTTTGATGGTTCATCTTGTTCAGTCAGTGGTCTAGGTGGCTTCTGAATAAATGCACGCTCTATCTGTTGCTGAGAGTACCCATTCTGTTAAAAAACAGTCCTTAGATGTTTCAACTCCATCGGTCCAATGTGGTCAATACAGAGTTGTGTTGTGCTGGGTGATGGTAACTGGTTGCACCCAAGTAATGATCAGTGTGTGTGGGTTTGCGGTACACACTATGTGCTAGTGATCCATCAGGTTTACGCTTGATTAAGATGTCCAGGAACGGGAGGCACCCGTCTTTCTCAATTTCTTTCGTAAACCGTATGTTTGGATGGATCCCATTAAGATGGTTGAGAAACTCATCCAAAGCTTCCATACCGTGTGGCCACACGGCCAAAGTGTCATCAGCGTAGCGGTAGAAGGAAGTGGGTTTGAGGGTAGCACTCTCAAGAGCCCTCTCTTCAAAATCCTCCATCTAGAGGTTAACTACTACCGGTGAGAGCAGAGAACCCATGGCCACTCCATCGGATTGTTCATAGTACTTCTCTCCATACATGAAATAAGTGGAAGTAAGTACGTGATCAAAGAGGTCTGCGGTACTCAGCTCAAAATGACGGCGAATCAAGTCCAAAGTGTCCTTAACCGGCACCATAGCAATCATTTAAAAAATTAACCAAATTGGTGTTTAGAAGGAAGTACTTTCAGTTTTTTCCCAAATTTTCCAATTGTCAAAATTTTGCTTTCCCTTAAAATCTTATTTGGACTATTATTATCATTTCCTAAAAATTACAAAATCGGTCCATAGAAAAAAGTACTTCAATTTTTCCTAAATATTCCAATTTTCTGGCCAATTTTTCTATCTCTAAAGATCTTATTCGGACTATTACGAATATCTAAATGCAAATTGGTCCTTAGATAAAAGTACTAAAAAGCACTATTAGTTTTTCAGAATTTTTTGGACAATTTTTTCAGTTTTTCTTCTATAAAAACCTAATTTTGACTGTTGCAAACTTTTTTTAAAAAAATAGCCAAATTGGTCCATAAAAAAGGTATTGTAAGTTTTTCAAAATTTTCCAGGCAACTTTTTCTAATTCGGATTGTTATGGCTATTTACGTAAAAGAATTGGACAAATCGGTTCTTACAAATAAGTACAATTGCTTTTTCCTGAAATTTCCAAATTTTCTGTGCAACTTTTACAGTTTTTCCTTCTCTGAATACATTATTCAGACTATTATGAACACTAAAAAAAAAAATCGAAATTGGTCCACAAAAAAATTTTGCTTGGTTTTTCCTGAATTTTCCAATTTTCTAGGCAACTTTTCCAATTTTTCTTTCTCCAAAAACCTTATTCGGAATATTACGAGGATTTAAAAAAATATTATACAAATCAGTCAGTAAAAAAGGTACTTTTAGTTTTCCTGAATTTTATAATTTTGTAGGCAACTTTTCCAATTTTTCTTTGTCTAAAAACCTCATTCAGACCATTATGAACATAAAAAAAGTGATTGATTACCAACAAACAGCATTTCATTTTTATTATATAGATTATAACATAATAAATCAAAAAGCATGTTTTGGATCCCTGCAGAAAACTAGTTATGAAGCTGGAAGTTAACGATTAAAAGTTAATTTACATGTTGACCACACTCTTAATATTATTAACCAAATGAATAATGATGTTAGTGTAGGCTGGTTGGTATACTGTACCACTTACACATACACAAAGTAAAAGACACTAGATCTTGCTTTTATTTTTGTTTATTTCGCCATTCTTACGTTACCAACCCTACCATGTACTGCGATCCCTTTCATCTACAGCAGAACCCTCAGAAAACAGTTGTTTACATAATCCTTCAATGAACAGTGCAGTTATTGATGCCAACTACAAATTAATAGACTGTTGTAGGAATGATGGAGTTCTACCCTCATCCTGAAAATGCCAGGTTTTTTCGTGGTCAATGAAATAATTTTGGCTCTTAAAAAGTTTGGCGTATAGTTTTTACTCGCTTTTAGCCTTACTCTTTACAAATACAGTATCTAAATTTATAATATTTTGCCTGCGGTCCACTTGTACCATCTTCTTGGACCGCAGGTTGAGAAACACTGCAGTAGAAGAACAAAGTGAGTTTCTTATAATGAATTGTGCCTTATGATCTTGTTTCATGCTCGATTCTTAGTTTCACTATTGGTTTCACAACCAACTTTTACAATTTATGACTAAGTTTTAAAGTGAAAATCGTATCCTTATCTGTATACTGTTACTTCTCTGTAATCTGGTTAGTTACAACTTGATCTTGGCTCTGTGTGCCCAAATGCTTAGGATCATTCGTATTTGTGTTATTTACTTGTACTTGTTTAACAGCACCTGCTTAGTATTGTCTTCATGATTTGTAACTAATTTTTTCCTGCAAGTATCAACATAAAACATCTGACTAATATATTAACATGCATGTTGTGACATCATGTATATCTTGTTTGTTTAATTTCACAGATTTGATTTCTTTGTGCATTTTAAGTCGTCTTGTGTACTCAAAATTTAGCATTTGTTCAGAATACTGTAATTTTTTTTTTCCTGGCTAGTTAACTTGTGATACTTTTATCTAGGTAAGCTCCGCATTGTAGTGGCAACAGTTGCATTTGGAATGGGAATTAATAAAAAGGATATCCGAGCAGTAATCCATTACAATATGCCAAGTTGCTTTGAAAGCTATGTGCAGGAAGTAGGACGTGCTGGGCGTGATGGGCTGCCAGCTTACTGTCATCTTTTTCTCGACAGCAAGGTAGAAAGACTCCTTTATTTTTCTTAGCATGAAATACTTGATGATGTGTAGGAGTTGCTCACTCTTATGAAAAAATAAAACTGTGCTACTGAGGGTTTTTTTTTGCCATCTTTAAATGGGTCACCCATAATTAGAAATGGAAGAAAGACGCTATATCCTTCATCTCTTACCTTTGTCTCATCACAACACCCAATTTTTACTTTATTTTTTAATTAATGGTATTAAGAAACATAAAGCCCCTACAAAATATATTTCTCCTCCTCTTCTACTACTACTAATAATGGTTGATAATTTGCATTTTTTTTTAAAAAGTATTTGTTTATTTTAGGTTTGTTCTTTACTTGACGCCTCAGGCCTCCCTTCCCTTCTTATTGGTTAGACTTCTCATCTTGCATATTATCACACCAAGTCATTCAATTTTCTTTGATCCCTAGCCAAATAAATTGTGGAGTTATTCTGCTTGTATTGGAGACTATACGTTAAGTCTTTTTCCTTTTATCATGTCATTTTCTGACTTAAATCACACTTAATAATGTAGTTGGAAGACACGTTGTTTATTGTACTCAGTTTGTCATTTTTGTACATTGTGCTGAATCCTGTCATTAACAATATGGTATTAGATTCTGTTTCTTGGTTGACCTCACTGTGCAAAAGGCCAATGTTGTGACCTCCTTCCTGCACTAAGTGGTTGACACACAGGGATTTTACACAATGACACACAGAAACCCCTTGACTTTGGCCCCAGACACCTACAATTACTTGATACTCGATTTACCATATGTTTATTAAATTTTTAGTGCTGGTTGTTAAAATAAATGTTTCACTCTGCTGAATAGATTGTTTCAAATTTAATTATACATTTTTATGTTTCTAGATTTAAAAGTTTTCACACTTTATACTTTTTACAGTAGCAGCTCTAAGAGATAAACATTGTTCTAGGGTGGAGATAAACTAGAACTAAGGCGCCACATTCATGCAAATTCTGTTGATCGACACACTGTTAGAAAGTTACTACAAAAAGTTTTTCTACCCTGCAAATGTTTACGAATTTCAAAACTCCTTGAAGACATAAATTTTGAGGATAATAGCTCTGTGGAAGAACCTTTGAAGATACATGATGCTGACAGGAATGCAGTTGAAGAGTGTTCTTTAAAACAAGAAACACAATGTGAACAAAGTAATGTTCCTTGTCCAGGTCATGAAGTAGCTTTCTCCATTGATGAGACTGTTAGAATGCTTGATATACCGGAGGAGAATATTTCTACAATGCTGTGTTATTTGGAACTGCATCCAAAATCATGGATAAAAATTATGTCTCCAGTATATATTAAGTGTAGAATTCTGAGTTACAAAGGGCCAAAGGCATTAAAGGCTGCAATACGGAAGGTAATATATGTTTTTATTATTTAAATTATACCAGTAAATTAAATGACTGTATAAAAATTTGTAAATTTTATGTTGGATGTTTTGTTGACCTAGGTGTATTGTTTCTAATACCTTCATGCATATTTGTGAGTTAGATGTCATAAGAAATAAAATAGCAGTTGTAAATCAATTGTGTATTGTATCAGTTATGTTTTTACAGGAAGAGGTTTAGATTGTGGTTTAGTCTAATAGTTTACATTTGACTCTGGAGCTGATATATACTTCGGCTGTTTCAATTTAATGTTGGTAATAACACTATTTTTGAAAAGCCAAATAACAGTATTTTTAAATTAATTAGTTAATCTCAGTTCCCAAACAGCTAGTCATTTCATAATGGATCAAGAAGAGCTCATGTGAATGCATATATTTTACACAAAATAAGACTGAGCTACTAATGACACTGTGGATTAAGTAGAAGTACATTATTAGCTATGCTAATGACCTCATATCTGATAGTGTTTTGGTAGAGTATTTTGGTGAAGTATTTTTTCTTATTTTGTCAGTAAAAATTACAATTTATCTCTGTCATGGCTATTGTTTAATTGTTTTAAATATTGGACAACTTTTAAATATCCTTATATACATACATCTACATCTACATCTATACTCTACAAATCACAAATACTGTGGGTGGCAGAGGGTGCTATGCACCAATCCTAATTCAGTGCATTCCAATCCCAAACAGAATGAGGAAAGAAAGAATACATAAATGTATCAGTACAGCATCTTATTTCTCGAGTCTTATCCTTCCTGTCATTGCGACCTAAATAGGTTGGAGGAAGAAGTATTTCGTTGCACTTGTAAATTAAAGATTCTTGCATATTCTCCAACAAATTCAAACGAAAATTACGTCGTCTGTCCACCAAACAATCCCAGCCCAACCCACGTATCAGCTCTTTGACACTTACGTAAGTACTGTAACTAGCAGTCACGAATCGAACGGCTCTCCTCTGTACTTTCTCTAACGTGTCAATCAATCCCTTGCGATATGGATCCCAAATTCCACAACAGTATTCCAAATGCGGACACTCTAATGTTTTGTATATTATTTCCTTTGTATGAGCATTACAACTTCTCAAAATACGACCTATTAATCGTAATTTAGAATTAGCTTTGCCTACGATGGAAGTTATGTGCAAATCCCATTTCATGTTGCTTTGTACTGTTATGCCTAGATACTTCAGGGGATCCGACGTGTCAACAACTGGATTGTTAACTTTGTACTCGTAAGCAAACGGGGTCTTTTTATTACTTATTTACATTGCTTTGCACTTTTTGCAGTTAAGGGTAAGCTGCCGTTTACGGCACCATTCTAAGATAACAACCAGATCGCGCTGAATTTCTAAGCAATTGTCAGAACACCTCACTTTCCTATAAATAAGACCATTATCAGCAAAAAATCGCATCCTGAAATTAACGTTGTCACCGTGATCGTTTATAAAAATTAAGAATAGAGGTAGTCCTATTACACTTCCTTGAGGAACGCCCGAAGTAACATCTAGCTTAGAAGAGGCTTCCCCGTCAACAACGACATGCTGTGACCGACCAGTTAGAAAATTGCGTATGCATTCGCAAATCAGATCCGATATACTGTAAACTCGAATCTTCGCTGAAATTCGGTTGTGTGGTACAGAATCAAAAGATTTCTGAAAATCCAAGAACATAGCATCAACTTGTGATCCTATATCAATAACTTTCATTATGTCATGTGAAAATAGAACTAGTTGCGTTTCACACGATTGGTTCTTCCAAAATCCGTGTTGGTTTGCTGTAAGTAACTCGTTTTCATCTAGAAACTTCATAACGTTAGAGCATATGACGTGCTCCAGAATTCTGCTGCAAACAGATGTTAGAGATATGGATCGATAATTCCTAGGATCACTCTGATCTGATTTCTTGAAAATGGGAATCACCTTCGCTTTATTCTAGTCAGAAGGAACTTTTCTTTCTTCTAAAAATTTTTGAAATATATCTGACAGAAATTGTTTTATTTCTTCCGCGTATTCCGAAAATACTCTTACTGGTATACCATCAGGACCCGGTGCTTTCCCCCACTTCAGGAGTTTTAATTGTTTTATAATACCTACACTATCAATTTGTAGTGGATCCATCTCAAATTCTACATAATTTAATATGTAATCTGGGCAGCACTAGGGCTGTTTAATTGTTTGGTCCAGGGCACTGCAGACAAATTGCATTGTATCTGGTAGTGCAGGAGCCATAACAGAATTTTATGTAGAAGTTTGGCAAGAGAAAAAGTGGTACAAGAATGTTGTAGAATCGTTTGTGCCCGAAGAAATGTCATGCTGTTGGCACTCATTGTGCTGTGTTACGTTTATATTGTTCCTCGTGTATTTTCTTCCTACAAATCCTTCAATCTAAAGTGAAGAAATCTTATAAGTATGGTTGGTAACTAATAGGAGAAGACTTTGAGGTGATAATAAATCTTGTGAAAACTTTGAATTTTTGACTGTGCTATCTGTTAATGTTTGTTTTACCCTTGAAATTTATTCCTCAAATCCCTTCTCCTGTCCAAAAGGAGAAATCCACCCGGTGTCTGTGAACATTTATGAACCCAGAGCGACGAACTAAATTGTTGTATTTTGTAGTAAAAGAACAACAGTAATCATACATCACTATAACTGTCTGGGCATTCAGATTTGGGTGTTGCATGGTTTCCCAAATCACTCCAGGCAAATGCCGGGATGCTTCCTTCAAAAGGCCACGGCTGAATTCCTTCCCATTCCTTGCCCCCCATCCTTTCCCGTCTCTAAAGACCTCGCTGTTAGAGAGACGTTAAGCAGATAAAAAAAAAAAAAAAAAACTATAAGTGTCAGGTACTTTTAAGTGGCTTATGTCCATGACAGGGATCTCACTTCAGTGATTCAACATATTCATTTCATTAGTTTACCTTATTCTTGAAATTAACAAGAAGTATTTTCATACTGTAGGAACTGGTAAATAATCTTACATGGTACGACTGTGACAATAATCTTACTATTGCTTAAGTATGGCGGGCTAGTATTGTACCCTCATTTTGGCAATCAAATACATGTGTTGGAGGGGGTGCAAATCTTGGCAGTTAGAATTAGCTGTGGGATTTGCTGCAAAGCACGATTGGCAACCAGTAAGAAGAAGGAGCCGTATCGGATGTAATCAGTTGACATGAGTCACAAGAAGGGAGTACTAGGAGGATATAGGCTGTATATGAGCAATGTAGCTTGGATGGATGTTGGTAGAGGAATTAGGAATTGTACATGGAAAGAAGAGATGACTGCTGCCATAAACTAGTATTTGATTTCAAGCACAGAGAGGGTAAAAATTTATTTTGGGCAAATAAGGAAGTGTGGCACCTGAGCTGTCTCTCTATCTGTCGGTCAGCCGACCAGTAGAGATGTTTTCGCACCTGAGGAAGATGACAGAGGTAGTTGTCGAAATTTCATGTTTTCACAACAAAATTTGGCAGTACACCCGTGAAGACTTCATTGCAGTTGTATGCCAGGAAAGTCTCCGTTCTTACAAAATTTATTATGTTCAGCAGTACGTGAGTAGAGAAATTGCAACCAGGGCTTGTGCTCTTTTTGCATTTAATTAGTTAAATTATTAAAAATGCAGCAGTTTCCCCCAGGCATAGAAATTTGCAGTCCAGATTCAGTAATTGATAACTGTATAGGGACTATTTTTTTTCCCTTGATTGTTTATTACGTATTTTAAATATGTTGCTTGAATCTAGTTTCTTTGTAGGCTTTGTCATGCATTTTATTTATTTCTTCTCCATATGACTTTATGCTGTACTGATTGAATATAAACGTTCTTCTTCCTCAACAGAGCCCTCCTTTGGCAATGGCTGTGGCGCTAGATCAGCGACGTGGAATATCCCATGAAAACAGCAGTCAACTAGAATTTCCAGTGGTTGACATAGCATCTGCCATTAAATGGGACAGTGGAATGGTCAAGAATCATCTAAAACAGTTAGAGTGGACTAAAGGTAAATTGAAATTAATATTGAGAGTAATTTAAACTGTGTTTAGGTAATGAAGTTTTTAGCATTGTTATCATCGTTATCATTGTTATCGTGCTTTGAAGTATGCTGCTGTTTAGTAGTAGTGAATCAGCTTCAGGTTAGTCATTGTATGTTAACAATTACAAAATCTTCTGACTTAAATTTTTTGTGAACCAGAACTACTGTATTGAAATAACTGATTGCATAGACAGTGGAACTCTTATAATGAACAAAACACGAACCAGTTAAATTGCAGCAAGTACTTCTTGTACTGTTGGCTCAGTGTGAGAGTGATAAAAAATTTGAAAGCTGTTGTCAAGCAGCTGATTGTGTACAGCCCAATTAATGTATTTAAAAGGTTCTGGTTACCAGTATTTCAAAGGTTGTTTTATTTTTCCATTGCAAGTTTGTGAAGTCACTTGTTTGTAGCAGTAGAGCCTTTTTAATTCCCATCTTCATGAAGATCAAAGACTGCCACTTCAACAACATCATGGAAATGACTCCTTTTAGATGGAACATTGAATCATACTATAGTATGTTACTGTTGGAGTACTTACATCGTGGGCAAAAGTAGATGAAGTCTGCTGATGGAGACAGAAATTTTTTCCTGGTATTGTGAGACTCAAACAATCATTCATATTTATTTCGAGAGGTCCAAGAAATTTGAAACAAAAATTTCAGAAGTATTCTGTTTTCTGACACAGGTGTTGTAAGTTTTGGAAAATTTCATCATGGCAGTAGAATATTCATTAATTTACTTTGAGTATAATATGCTAATTAATGGGAAGTGTTAAAACATGCTGTTTTAATTGGCTGTGACTTCACTTTGCAGTTACGGATCCTTCACCCATGATCCCTCTTGCAAAGGCTGCAGCATGTGAGCCAAAAACTCAGTAATGCAAATAAAATATGCAATATACCTGTTAAATGAACTTATTTTTTTAAAAAAAATTCTGAGCATGCAAATTATTAATAGCAGTTAATGTTTGCATTTGACTGCATACTCTGTGTCAAAACTAAAAAAAATGAGAGAACAGCTAGGTGAATTAAGAAAAGTTATTGACAGTAAAACTGACGACTTCCACCAAATATCAGAAGTCCTTGTCCAATTCATGGTAAGGGCTAGTCACAAATGCCAAATTAAGGGTGGAAATATGTTATTAGACAGTAGAGAAGAGAGGTGTCGATCCACTTACTGTGGCCAGATTTGCCATGGAAGCAATAATAGATTGGTAATATTTCCGAGGTGAAGGGTATCCATCCTGTGTGGGTTTTTTTTTTTTTAATTTTTTTAATTATTTGAAAAGTTTTGGTCCTTTTGGTATTGCTAGTGAGAGTCAAGCATTTAAAGGGACTGCAAGCTTAGAACTTCTGCAAACCATAATGTTTGCATCAAGTAGGATGCTGTAGAGATGTTGGAAACATTGGATGAGAAACGAAGAGCAGGAAACGTACAACAATTTCTCAGAGATGAGAACATGGGAGGAGACGTGCATGGGGAAGAAAGAGGCATGTCTTCCAGAGAAGACCAGAGGATTCTTCCTTTAATGACAGGAGGCTGCTTGCAGATAATTGAAGGTAAGTAAGACAAGATTGTAGTGTGGGGTAGAAGAGGGTCTAAAGTGTAGAGAGAAAAGCGATGGGGTGCACAGCAAGCCACATAGCCCAAGTATTTCAAAGAAAGTTAAAGGGTCCAGATTGGCAGAACAGAGGCCATTAAACTAATGGCTGCCACTGTCCTAGAATCAGCAGGGGCAAAATCATTGAAGAGGCTAAACCAGTGTACACTGTAAAGATAATTGATTGAGATCTATGTGGCCTAAACCACAATTAAAATTAATACTACGTGGCATAACGTAAGTTATTAAGATTTACTTTTAGCATCGTTTGTTTTCACTGGAGTCTTTATTTCAGCTGCATATAAGCTGTGTCAGTCATTAAAACATCGATCTTCATCACAGATAATAAGAAAAAAAGATGTAAGAACCCATTAAGATTTTGGAACAAGTTTATATCATGATACATGATGACATTAACATATGAAACAGAGAGTGTATTAATTCACGTGTGATTGAAGCTTTGATTTTCTAGCAACAATTTAAACAGTGAAGAAATGCAACCTGAAGTTGACGATTGAAACAATTTTGCTATAGCACAAGGGATTAGAAATTATATTGAGCTTTATTTTCTAAAAATTCTTTTCAGTTAAGAAACTGCAAAGAAATTAATTGCCCAAAAAATGTGTCATTTTTTATGGGCTTTGAGGCTAGTTTCAATATAATTTACAAATCAGT
>JARYHS010013539.1:0-14975 GCA_031002005.1 Vandiemenella viatica | reverse complement strand
TACAATAAAATCATGATTTTTTAAAAAAAATGAAGACTACATATTATGTAAAATTTTATGCTTAAACGTTATTTCACATAATAATAATAATAATATGTAAATGAATTTTAAATCAATATTCAATAATTGTTGAGTATAAAAATATTTGGCAATATGAGGATTTGAACCCGTGTAGGCAAAACGGTAAACAGGCGCCTTACCCCATACACTATGACAATGCTTTCAATATGGGACTAACAACTTTTTCGTAACTAGGGCTCATTTTGAAGAAATGGTTGTAATGCAGAAATATGGAGAAAACCCTTTCAACATATATTCAGGTGATCGACATCTGTTCTCAACATGATGGTTTCCAAGTTAGTGGTGGATAGCAGGAGATGTAAACGATAGCAAACTCAATCACTGCATGAACAAGAACCTTCATCAGCTGTTTTCAAAGTGAGGAAGAACTTCACTGAGTATTTCTACAATTGAGGAGCAGTTCCGTGGCAAGGTCAATCCGTTATGATTGGAAAATATTGAAAACATACCACACTTCATTTGTGTAAGTTTTACATTCTATAGGTTTTATGGGGTCATGTTAGAGCTACGTTATGTTTTCGATGTATTAATTAGAAAAATCCTTTCCTTAGTATGTACGATATATTGTATTAACGAAAAATTGTGAAATGGCTATATGTGGAAATATGGGTACGGCTACCCTGGCGCGCTGGCGACGTTGCCAACAAAATACAGGGTGGTCAGAAATTCACTCATCGGCGGGTAAGGGCAGTGTTCGGGACGTTGCACTAACGAAATAAATACAAAAAAAAAAAAATCTAGTAAAAGTCGTACCGTTTCTGAGTTATACGCAGCTAAAGTTGGCCAATAAGAGCGCTGCGCGGGCGAATTCAAACAGCCTTCCACAGGCGCTGTTACCAAGCGTACTCGAGGCATGCGACCGCCAAAGAAAACGAAAAGCAAAACTCTCTTCGGAAGTGGGGATCGAACCCGCAACCTTCAGACTGAGAGTTTGGCGTCTTACTGACTACGCCGCCAAGGCAGTAGAATTTCCTTCCTTTTAGAAGCCACTAGGGCGGACTGTTTGTTCGTAATCGGAATTGATCGGTAATCCGCGACATTTTTCGGGAAGTCGGTGGTGGGGCTACAGTATTCTTTTTTATAGGAATTGTTTTTTAATTAGTTGATCTGCTTGCTAGATTAATCTTTAATTTTTGTACAAAAATCGTTTCGTTACTGGCACAAAAAAAAAAAATAAAAAAAAAAATCTGCAAACTTTATTTATTGCAAAGAAGCTTCTTTTATTCCATGTAATCGTATTTCACTAGATTTCGATCACAACATTTTTATTGATTAACTTTAATATCCTTGCTACTATTTTGCAACAATAAAACAAAAAAAAACAATAAACTTTTGGAAAAAAGAACATTAAACCCATTCTATCGTTTGTAACGTAACTTTCTCTGCTGCTAAAAGTCTGTTCTTATTCAAACAAGTTGTACATTTTGATAACGTGCATCAACTTGCTAACACGCGGCAAGCCGCAAAAGGTAAACAAGCTGTTACTCATTGAAAACCCTTTTGTCACTGATACAAAACAAAATTACTGTTCAGTAGTTTCATTTGCAACTTGACGTTATCAGTCGCAACATTGAAAGCCAACAGGGATTTACTTACAATAAGCGTCAACCCGCAACAGTAACCGTAGTAAAAATGTATCCCAATAAACAACAATAACAAAAAAAATACGGGTCCTTACATTTTACAACTGCTCAAAATGTCCTCCCTCAACTACAATACCGGCACGACAGCGCTGAGTTACTGAATTTGCGAGTCTTCGAAAATTGTAACTTTCTCTAATTTCATCAAAAGCTAGAATTATCCTAGCCAAAAGTTCTTCCTCTGTTTCTACTTCAGTCTCATAAACAATGGCCTTGACAGCTCCCCAGAGATAAAAATCCAATGGGTTGTAGTCTGGTGACCGAGCTGGCCAGTGAATTGGGCCTCCTCGACCAATCCACCTGTTAGGATACAATGCATCTAAGTGTTGACGTACCGGGACTGCAAAATGCCGTCATGTTGAAACCACACATAATTAGGCATTGCCAAAGGAACATCTTCTAAGTACAACAGAAGGACGTTTTCATGAAGTGCTAAATAAGAAGCGCCATTTAAACGTTGCGGAAGTAGAACAGGGCCTAGTATAAACTCGCCCAAAATACCCGCCCAAATGTTAACACTAAATTTGTGTTGGTATGACTTGACAAAATTGCATGCGGATTTTCGACATCCCAGATGTGGCTGTTTCGGCTATTGAAACACCCCTCCCTGGTAAAGCACGCCTCATCCGTCCACAGCACTTTCCTTTCAAAGTTTGGATAATCATTACATTGCTGCAGGTACCACTGTGAAAACTGAACTCGAAGTGGAAAATCGTCTTCCTCCAAATCTTGGACCTTTTGAAGGTGAATGGGATGTAACCCTTCGTCGTGAAGGACGTCCAAAACAGTGGCATGTGAGGCCTGGTAATTAAAAAACAACAAATTGACCCTATTGAAAGGCTGCATTTAAACGGAGAATTTGAGGGATCACTTAGACTGGACGTACCTGCAATGCGTTGGCAATTACCCTAGAGCTTGTCCTCGGATTATCAGCAATCATTTCCAGGACATTGTCTTCAAATCCTACACTCCGTTTGAACCGATTTTGTCCGGCGTCGGGCCTAAAATACTTCCCGTCTCCCTCAACCTTTTGTCAACCAACACAAAAGTGTTGGCCGATGGAATAACACAGTTAGGAAATCGAGTCGTGTAAATCTTAACTGCTTCGGCCCTGTTTTATCCAGCAGCGCCATACGCCAAATGCATATCGGCGTACTCTTCAAACGAAAATTGATGACGTTGCATGATGACAGTGTCTTTATCAGTAAGTTGCGTTCGACTGCGAGACTTCTTCTGGCATAGTCCTTTAGCCCCACCACCGACTTCCCGCCCTAGTGACTTCTAAAAACAAGGAAATTCTAGTGTCTTGGCAGCGTAGTCGGTAAGACTGCCAACTCTCAATATGAAGGTTGCGGGTTCGATCCCTCCTTCCGAAGAGAATTTTTCTTTTCGTTTTCTGTGGCGGTCGCATGCTTCGAGTACGCTTGGCAAAACCGCCGGTGGAAGGCTGTTTGAATTCGCCCGCGCAGCGCTCTTATTGGCCAACTTTAACTGCGAATAACTCAAAAACGGTACGACTTTTACTAGATTTTTTTGTATTTATTTCGTTAGTGCAACGTCCCGAACACTGCCCTTATCCGCCGATGAGTGAATTTCTGACCACCCTGTATACAGGCGTAAGTGGCACCTCACTCACTCAGTGGCCAGCCAGCTGCCAAGTTTGTCGCTCGCTCAGATTTCGCACAGTATTATTTGTAAAATCAGTGATTTGTATTATAAAAATGAGTTTTGATACAGAAAGATTTATTGTAGAAATTCAAAACCGTTCGTGCTTATGGGATAGTGCATCAAAAGATTGTTCAGATCGTAATTTAAAAATTAAATGTTGGGATGAAATAATTTATTCAAAGAAAAGATGAAATGACGAATGAAAAAAACAAAAAAACAGTTAGGTAAGTGTAAATTTATTAAATTTTATTTATTTCAATACACTTGTCTTCCCATGGTAATGGATTTTCTGTCACAAAAGATTCTGCTAGTTTGTCTCGAACTGTGAGTGCCGTTCTTCCTCTGTCACGATCCCGATGTGTAGCAGGTTCAAATCCCGTTACCGTCAAAGTATCTTCGTAAGAAAATCCATCTCTGGAAAGTACGAAATTGTGCAAACTGCAACATGCCTGTACCTATACAATCATTTTTGCTAGATCTACATGCACATTCATTGGCCTGCGAAATATCCTCCACATGTTGAATAATATACCAAATGTGCATTCAATGTAACAGCGTGTTCTTGATAATCGGTAATTGAATATTTGTTTCTGGTAACTGAGATTATGTCCTCCGTACGGTCTCATGAGGTTTTCATGTAAGCCAAAAGCTTCATTTCCTACTATCTTGTAAGAAATATTGTCACCATTTTCAACCACTGGCTTAGCCTGAGGAATATTTAGAGATTTGTTATTAACCTTAGCGTAAAAATCACTGTCTTTAAAAATAGCTGAATCACTACTTTGCACGTACGCTCCAACGTCTATGTAAGTGAAGTTGTAATTAGCATCACACAGAGCCAGTAAAACAATTGAATAATAATGTTTATAACTAAAATATAATGATCCGGTATGAATAGGTTGAATAACTCTCACATGTTCCATCAATGGCACCAATGCAATGAGGGAAGTTGGCGTTTTTTTAAATCCACTTGCAACTTTTTCCCAATCATTCTCTGTATTTGGCATAACTGTAAAAAATTGTTCTTGATGTTGGCATATAATGTCACACACTTCTCTAATTATTGTGATAATTGTTGTATAGCCGAGTCTGCAGTTGTAATAAAGATCCATGAATGTACAGTACATCCTGACGCAAGATACCTAGAAGAAAAGCAAAAATTATTAAACATATTAATTTAACAACTGATCTAAGTATGGAGGACTAAACTAAACGTATTTATTATTTTCAGCTGATGGTTTGCAGAAAAGGTGGAAAAGTATCCGAGGTTGTTTCACTCGAGAATTTAACCGCAAAAATCTTTGAAGTCCGGGTCTGGTTGTGGATCACGTAGAAGCGAATACGTTTATTTCAAACAACTTTTGTTTCTGCAGAAGGTTGTTGCAACAAGAGAACCTGACCCGGTTGCAGCCTCTGCAGATCCTGAGGAGGACTCGCAACGAGACAGACAAGTTGGAAATTGTGCGAAAAGATTTAAAACAAAAAAGAAAACTGTGACTGAAAATGACAAATTCATTGAAGTTCTTAAAAAATCCATTGAGAATAGGGGAAAAAATGAGACTATTAGTAAAGATGAAGATAGGTTATTTTTGTTGTCGTTAGTTAACACATTAAAAAGAGTACCACCACAAAGAAAAATGGCAACCAAAATTAAAATCATGTCCATACTCGACGATGCCACGCGCACTGAGCCTAACATTGATAATAGTCAAGCATACTCCGAAAACTTTTGGTCTCAACAAGAAGAACAGCGGTCTCGAAATTATCATCCTGGATAATCCACTCGTCGCGGAGGCCCTGAAATCCCACCCATGATTGACTACAATGTAGATTCTCCGAATCATGTACCGCCCTCAAGTATGACAAATGTATCTAATGATTCTTCAATTTTAGATATATATGATTAATAAAAATTACCTACATACATATGTTTTTTTATGTTAATAAGCTGCTTACCTTAATGTCACAAATAGTTTTTCTTCTGGAATTATGGATTTTCTTAATATTGTATCTTGTTTAGTTAAATCATTTTTACATAAGCTCAATAATTCATCAAAATATGCTACTGACATTCTCACGTAGTTGAAAATTTTTAGGTTATTTTCTTGAATCTTCATATTTTTTTTTTTTGTCGTCAGTCTTTCGACTGGTTTGATGCAATCCTCCATCCCTTCCTATCCTGTGCTAACCTCTTCATTTCTACATACCCCTTACAACCCACGTCCTCAATTATCTGCTTCATATATTCTAATCTCTGTCTCCTCTACAGTTCTTACCTTCGACTGTTCCCTCCACTAACAAATTAACCAATCCAGCATGTCTCAAAATATGACCTACCAGCCAGTCTCTTCTTCCTGTAAGCTTCTTCCATAAACTTCTTTTCTCATCCATCATTTCTAAAACTCGTTCATTTCTTGCTTTGTCTGTCCACCTAATTTTCAGCATTCTTCTGTAGCACCACATTTCAAATGCTTCAAGTTTCTTTCTTTCCGGTATTCCTAAAGTCCATGTTTCGCTACCGTAAAGTGCTGTGCTCCACACATAGAGTTTTAAAAGTTCTTTCTAATTCCTAGATCAATATTTGAAAACTAAAAGGTTTTCTCTTTTTCATGGAAAGCTCTTTTTGCTAGTGCTATTCTGCTTTTAACATCATTCCTGCTTCTAGACATCGGTTGTAATTTTACTTCCCAAGGTAACAGAATTCACTTACTTTCTCCCACTATTGCATCCGATCCTATTTTTATATTTAAACTATAGTATTGGTATCATTTTTGCTACATTTCATCACTTATGTCTTGCTTTGATTTATATTCAGTCCAAAAATCTTCCTTCAGTATTTTGTTCATTGCCATTCAGTAACTTCTCAATATCCTCAGCCCTCTCTGCTAATGAGTAATGAGACAATGTCATCAGCAAATCGGAGCATACTGATTTTTCTCCCCGAAAATTATGCCACATGGAAATTTTTCTTTGACTTTCTTCATTGCTTCTTCTACCTACAAGTTGAATATTAACGGGGATAGACTACAACCTTGTCTCACACCCTTTGTTAACTGATGCATGTCTCTCGTGATCTCTACTTTATTATAGCCACTTGATTCTTATATAGTTTATAGAGTATTCTTCTATCTCGATACTTTAGACCTGACTTCTTTAAAATTTTGAACATCTTGTCACCACCCTAACATTATCAAAGGCTTTTTCTAAATAACAAATGCCATAAAAGTATCTTTTGTTTTTCTTGATCCGCCTCTTCAAGTATTACTCTTAAGACAGGAATTGCTTCCTCCTTGTACCGCGATTTTTCCCTAAAACCAAACTGATCTTTCACCTTACTATCTCTTCTACTAACCCTTTCCATCCTTCTGTATATTATTCTGGTCATTAATTTTGAAGCATGTGATGTTAGGACTACTGGTGCGATAATTCTCACATTTGTCGGCTGTGCTTTCTTTGGAAGTGTGAAGATGATATTTTATTAAAATCAGTTGGAATTTCTCCTGTTTCATAACTTTTTGATATCAGCTTGAATAATCTGTCGATGTCCTTCCTTCTCCTAGGATTTTAAGAAGTTCTGCAGGGATCTCATCAATTCCAACTGCCTTATTTGCTTTCAAGTCATTCAGAGCTTTATTAAATTCTGTCCTCAAAACAGGATCTCCTAAGTCATCAATGTCGACATCGCCTTCCTTTTCCAATACACTATTGTTCAAGTCGTCCCCACATACAGTTTCTCAATGTATTCCTTCCATCGGTTAGCTCTATCTTCTGAGCTTAAAAGAGGTTTCCCATCGGCAGCTTTAATGTTCATACCTCTTTTCTTCATTTCTCCAAAATTCTGTTTGATCTTTCTATATGCAACATCTACTTTTCCTAACCATTTCCTTTTCTACTTCTTCACACTTTTCTTGTAGCCATTTTTCTTTTGCTATTTTGCATTTCCTATTTATTTGATTTCTAAATTGCCTGTACTGCTCTTTCCTGCTTCATCCTGAGCATTTTTGTACCTTCTCCTCTGATCCATCAGCTCCAAAATTTCTTCTGTGATCCAAGGTTTTCGGGCAGCTTGTTCCCTAAAGCCTAATGTTTCTTTGCCAGCTTTCATTATTTCGGTCTTTAATGCATTCCATTCGTCCTCGGTTGAGCTCCTTTCACAGTTACTTCTTAGACCTAAGTCTACCATTTCTGCAAATTTTTCTCTTGTGCTAGATTGTTTCAGTTTATTCACTTCCAGTCTGTTCTGCTTATGCTTCCTTATTCGCTTGAATTTCAGCCTGCACTTCATTACTATCAAATTATGGTCCGAGTCTATGTCTGCTCCTGGGTACGCTTTACAGTCTAGAACTTGATTCCTGAATCTCTGTTTGACCATGATATAATCTAGCTGATATCTGCCTGTATCCCCAGGACGTTTCCAGGTGTATATTCTTCTTGCATGGTTCTTAAACAGTGTTTCGCCACTACTAGCTTATATCTTTCACAAAATTCTAGCAACCTGCTTCCTCGCTCATTTCTTTCTCCTAGACCAAAACTTCCTACAGTATTCCCCTCTTTTCCTTCTCCCACTATTGCATTCCAATCACCCATGATTATTAGATTTTCCTCCCCTTTCACATATTGGATTAATTCTTCAATTTCAGCGTATATTTTTTCTATTTCTTCGTCATCTTCCTGTGACGTTGGCATATATACTTGTACTAATGTGGTTGGGACGGGCTTAGTTTCTAACCTCATCAAAATAATCCTGTCACTAAACTGTTCATAATAACTCACCCGTTTCCCTACTTTCTTGTTCATTACAAATCCTACACCAGTGACTCCATTGACAGCTTGTGTGCTAATTATCCTGTGTTCCCCAGACCAGAAATCCTGTGCGTCCTTCCATTTAATCTCACTAATCCCAACAACATCTAACTTAAGTTGTTCCATCTCCCTTTTTAAGTTTTCTAACCTACCTGCCCTATTCAGACTTCTAACATTCCACGCTCCGACTCGTAGAATGTTTCTATCCATTCTGATGACTCCTCCCTGAGCAGTCCCCACCCGGAGATCCGATTGGGGGACTATTTTACCTCCGGAATATTTTACCCAGGAAGAAGCCATCATGATATATGTAATTTGAGAGGATTACATGTCCTCGGGATACCCTTTGGGTCTTTAATGCAGTGGTTTCCCGTTGCCTTCTGCATCCCCATGCCGTTGATCATTTCTGATTCATCCGCCTTTAGGGGCCGTTTCCAACCCCAAGGGCAAGAGGGTGCCCTGAACCGCTCCCCGCTCTTCCGCCCTCCTTTCGGAGGCCGTTGGCAAGCAGTGGGTGACTCCTTATACCGGGAATCTTTCAGTCGCCAGAGCCTCGTCCGTGCAAACAGGGTGCACCACGTGAAGGAGAGGTTGACATTTGGTTGGAAAAGACTAGTATAGTCTCTCCCAAACCCTTACACCCCGTAATTATAATATCAGATGCAATTACATTTCTTTTTGTATTAATGAAGTTTTTCCATTTTTTACGTTCTAAACCAAATATTTATGGTTGAATAACAGGAGAAATTTTTCTAATGACAAAAATTGAATAAGTGATTTGATGGCAACAGATAATTCATTGAATATATATATTTGTGTTGGTTGTAGTTTTTATTGTAAACAATATCTCTGATCTGCCCATTCTCAAGTAATTGGAATCATTACCAATTATACTGAGAACATTTGTAATTCATTCACACAGAAGCACACTTCAAGGACCTTGAACTTAGCCTGGCGTGTGAACAGTAAACTCTCGAACCACACATTCGGGTAGAACTCGGGTTCGAATCAAGATTTCTGATACCCATGCTTTCTCGAAATTACTGCAAGCCAATAACGGGATAGTTTTGTCGAAAGACCGTGGCCGAATTCCTTCCTGTTCCTGACCGCTGTCGTTTCGGGCCTCTGATGGCCTCAACGGACGAGGCATAAAGCCCTATGAATATAATAGTAAATGTGAAAAAGTACTTACTTTGTTTTATCCTTTTCCTCTATTCTGCGTGGTGCGTGTGGATTTCACTCCTTAAAATGTGAACTATCAAGTAACTAAGGGCTCAAGATTCTGTATTTTATGTTAGCGTACTGTTCGCGTTCTTACCCGTGCTGTCCTTCACATTTTAACGAACTTACCAGTCTTTCTCGCGGTCAGAATTTACAAACTAGGCTATAATAATTTTAAGGCAATCTGTAACAGCATAATATTTACTGTCACACTCAAAAACTGCATACATTTCAGATTTGAACTAAAAAAATTAAGGTAGAGCTGAAATTTGGTACAGACGTTCCTTAATACCTAAGAATCAAGCACTGAAAAGTTCCCCTCCGTCTGTGTTGTCAGCGTCATAGTTTTTTTTTTTAGGTCAAAAGAGCTTAAAAGGGACTGAATGCCAAATCGGTCTAATCTCGTTGTAGCATTTAACATGTCAGACATAGTACGTTTTATTGCACCCTACAATTAGGATAAGCTAACCACTCCATAAAAGTGTAATATATGCACTATTATTATTTAAAAATAAAAGTATAGTCACATTTTATCATGAAGGCAGTACGAAAATTAACTTTTTTTCTCTTCATAACTCTGCTATGCGGAAAAATTGTCAAAGTTACCAAGTCAGGACCTATGATCAGAATTGTAGTACACCCTTTCATCATTAAAATGGTGTATCGTTCATCCCTCTTTAACATATGGTTGTCAAGATACGCGTTAAATCAAGCACCTTGAGTCAGCGCTGAGCCGAGAGCCCGGGCATTATGGGTATGAACCCGAAAAAAAATATAATGTAGACCTGAAAATTGGCACAGATGTTTATTTGCTACCTAAGAAACATCTCTTGAAAAGTCCCCATCTTTAAGGTTCCTCTTCATAGTTTTTTCGGGCAAAAGTTTTTAAGTGGGGCTTAAAAGTCATAATCAGTATAAACGTCTTGTAGCTCTTAAAATATCAACTTCAGTATTATTTCATTGCACTATAAGTAATTGAGAAGAATAATTATTGAATGATGGCGTAGTTTTGAGTGCAATTATTGTACAGAAGCAAAAAACTCACATTTGATCTTGAAACAGGTACAAAACATGGCTTATTAGATTTCCTAAAAACTATCAAATTTACGAAGACCTACTATCAAAGTTGTAGAACGCATTAAAATGGTATATTTATCATGTTTTTTGTGACAAACAGTTGCGAGATATGCATCGAAACATTCAAAACAACGCGGAGAGCTCAACATGAAGCGCCGTTCCACTTACTTTCCTCTTCTGTCTGCAGCATTCTAATATCCTGGAACAGAGCGCTTAGATTTTGAGCTCTCGGAATTATACATAAACTGACAGGAAGAAACCATGAAAATGACGAAACAATTTTACAAAATTATAAACTATACAAATTTTTACTAAAATCTTTGAATGAAATTTAAAGTTCAACTTTATCATCGTACTCATCATCTGAACCATTATAGGTGACATTATCGCATGCAGATCCTTGGCAATGTCCACATATTAGTGAACACTCCAGCCCACAACGTACACACCTATTTCCGCAGATGTTCTTACAGTTGCAGGGCACCAAATTAAGGAGATGATCCGGAGCAGGTGGAAGTCAGGTAGTCACTGGCACACGAGATCCATTTTGAATTTTCCAGCCCCCATCTTCAGGATCTAAAGAATTTCAGAGACATTCTTGAATCTGTAAGTATACTCGCAGAGAATGCTGCAGATGTTGGTTGAAGGCACGCAAGCTTGAAAGATGCAATGACTGGGTGGGTTGCGATCTTCCGACTGTATTTTATTATACGAAGTTCGTCCTGATTTTGTTCAGAGATTTAAAATTGTCATAGAGGGCAACGGCAATGTCTCTCCTGCAGATATGTTGTCTTATTTCTGCGCGTTGGGTTGCACGAATTTCTCCACTTTGTCACGCAATAGTGTAGAACACTTCATAACTTCCAGCTTTGTCTTTTTTCCTTTGCCGAAAAGGGCGCTCGTAGTAGCGCACCCAGTGAATGCATGACAGAAGAGTGCAGTGTTTTTCATGTCTGTGATGGATTTGCAGACTCTGTTCACGTTGAAGACCATACCGGTCGTTTTGCTGTGGCAGGGTCAACGACGTTTATCCGAATGTTTTCACTATGTCTTGCTACTAGTATTACCAGAACATTCGTATCATTTTAGATGACCACTACCTCTTCACCCTGCCGTGTTTCAGATGCAAGTGTTGCAATGCTGACATCCGCAATTCCTTTACACTGAATGGCTACGATCTACGATCACCTGCAGCCTGGATTTTTTCACAAGTAATAGACAAGCTGATTTTTTACGACTTTCTACTTTTTTTTTTTTTTTTTTTTTAAATAAACGTAGCTTGATTTAAAGTGACCACCAGTTGCGGTGAGCGAAAACATTGGCAGAAGTTTTTCCTCCTCATCTCCTTTTGCTGTCATGTCTTTGTATCCATCGAAAACGATTTATATAATTCGAACAGATGACCCAATATTGTTGGCCTGGGCAACACCACAGCGTTTAGGAGATAGCCTCCGTCGACAATTACAATTATTCCTCACTGAACCTATTACTTGGAGAATCACAAGAAGGAAAAATTTCCGTGAAGGAAGACGCTGAATTAATAGGTTAGCTTTAGTGCCAATGATTACCTGACTCCAGGTCATCTCCTTAACTTGAGGTCCTGCAATTGCAAGAGTATTATCGGAAATCGGTGTGAATAGTGCGTACTGGGCTGGAGTGTTCGGTTATGCGTGGGCATTATAGGGGATCTGCATGTGTTAGTGCCATGGTTCAGATGATGACGTTGGTGATAAAGCTGAACATTAAATTTCGTTCAACGAGTTTCAACTGTAAATATGTTTATTAAAGAAATCAAATGCACGCTTTCGTTATTCATGAAGTACGTTCCAACTTTGCGATGATTCACCAAGTTTAAAAACAGAGGGGCAACGAGTTTATGTTTCTAGCATAAATACTACTTCTGATCTCGTAGTTTATCCGTTGAGAGCCTGTGCTAAGTACCGCAAGCTCTTACGAGTGCAGTAAAGTATGTGTTGACTTCCTACCCTTGATCTCCGACTCCACGCACCATTAATTCCAGACATCGCCGGCCTGGAAGCAGCGCCTCTAGGAAAACAAAAGCATAACGCAGAATAAGCGAGCAAACAAGTCGAACTGGAGGAGGATGAATGTTTAATGGCCGGATGGGGCGTAATCTTTGTCCAAACAGTGGCGGTGACGTCAGGGCGCGCCTTCCCAGGGTCTCAATGCTGTGGCCGGCGCATTATTATAAGCCGAGCCCATTTGGCTCGGGAGCGGTGTGGCGCCGCCGATTATACGCATGACCGGCCACTCCCCCGCGCTTATTGAGTCATACGGACGGCTTCTCCCCCGCACTACACGCACGCGAGGGGAAAATTGCGCTATAACGGGACAAAGCGGCAATGAACGACGACGAGCGAACATGAGGCACCGCACTCCTCTTGTGTTGCTGCCCTCGGAATCGTTTCACGAAAAACTGGTCGTGTTGGTACCCGAGGCACATTTGCAAGTATAACTTCGCTCTTCAGTGGCCAAAGAATCGGTTAGACCATTGATTCCCAAAAGTGGTCGAGGTGGACCCCAGGGGTCCACGGGAGATCGACGGGGGTCTATGTTGGCGTGATAAAAAAATGGGGGTTCATGATTCGATAGCGGGGGTCCACGAAAATTTATCTGGTTTCGATAGTAAAGAACTTCGATAGTAAAAAAATGTAGGTTTTAACTTTACCTATCTGTGTAGGCAGATAATATTTTAAGAAGCTCAGCGACTATTACTTGTAAAAACTTGTATATTCCGTTTGCACGTCTAAACAAGAGTTCTTGTAAAAATTTGTATATTCCGTTTGCACGTCTAAACAAGCGTTCTTGTAATAAAATGTATATTTCATATTCAATACAACGTGTCGAGACTTGTCCTTCTAGCAATCTTGTATGAACTTGTGTGATCTTTACCAATATAAATACGAATGCCAAGGATAAACCTTACTCATTTGTTTTCGAAATTTCCAAACAAAAGTAAAGAGAATCGATGTTACTGTTTGCCAGAGTCCGAAATTGTAAGTACGCACCGTTTATTTGTTAAACATAGGGGAGATCGGGGCAAGTTGACGAACGGGCAAGATGAAAATGATTTAGTATAATATACAACACAAGAAAATATACTATTTTGCTTTTAGTTTACTACTCCGAATGGGGAGCTTTCTAAAAAAATAGTGAGAATTAATTGGTTTCTTGTGCTAAGAGTTGTTTTGACAACCACTCTTAGTAACAATCAATATTAATTAACCAGTCCGATTAATCACTTCTATTTCGAAAACTGTTAATACGTACGTGGTTGTAACTTAGTCGCAATGCAAATATTCATAGTTAGATCTTCACAATTGACAAAAATATGAAGATCTAACTAGGTGGAATATGGTAGAAATGTAGCTTCAGGGGTCCACCGGAACCAGCAAAATTTTGAAAGTGGTCTATGAGAAAAATAAGTTTGGGTACCTCTGGGTTAGACCTTAACACTGTCACCTCAGCAGCAATATGTTGCAAGTAAATATTTATTATTTTACTTTTTTGTTCCTAGCTTTGCGCCTTGAAGACTTGAAGATAATCAGAGGCGAGAAAGTTCTGTGGGCAAGGAACGGGAATGAATTCGGTCATTGCCGCATGGGGTGATTGGAGAAACCATGGAAAATTCAAATTTGGATGGCCGGACAGAGATTCAAATCCGTGTCCTCCCGAATGCGAGTCCAGAGCGTTATCGCTCACCCAACATGCTCATACACTGATATTTGCATGTTAGACCAACTGAAGGAGCAGTAAAATTTCAGCTTTAAAATTTACTATTCGTTGGTAGCTTTTATAGCTGTGGCAAGGGAATTGACGGGCGAGTGCAATCGCGCTGTTGCCGCACTTCCGAACATTCTCGCGTAGCGCTTTCCCTCTAACACTAGAAAATGGCATATTAAGTGCGTCACGCACAAACTGTTACTACAAGTTAACAGGTGAATTTAAGTGTTAAGTGCACGATTTAGTAACGGCGCGTTTGAAGTCGCTCGTCAATAATTCTGGTAACAGCTATAGTAACGTAAAATATGACAAGACTTACAAATAAAATGTGAGTAGCATTGCCTAAAAGGAATAATTCTCGATAATATACTTAAATATAGTTGTAGTAAAAGTCGACAGTCGTAAAAATCTAATATTAGTTAAAAAGGAAATTTAATATGGCGCTATACTCTTATAACTAATATTTTACTTGTGCATGGTAGAAGCTGTCTCAAAACAGGAAAAAAATGGAAGCAGACTAAATATTAAGTAAAACATAATGAACATTCTAATTTACTATACAGTAGTGTGATATGTATATTATTAGTGGCACCAATAAAATATTGGGAGAGATTTGGAAACAGGAAACAACAGTGAAAGAAAGTGATGAGGTGTATTTGCGGCTCGTCGACGTCAAAGTTATTAGAGTTGGCGAGATTGTGGATAAGCAGAGATTCGAGCCTGTGGATGAGCGTTCGGAAT